>CAXIVR010000010.1:96272086-96613620 GCA_964035755.1 Teleogryllus oceanicus | reverse complement strand
GGGAAAAAATTTATCAAAATCACGCAAAGTGAAATTTTGGAGGATGGGCATGCAGACAGGGCTTCCTTAGTAACCGGGGGAAGGGGAAATAAATAAACAAGAAACGGAAAGAACGGAAGAAGATTGTGAAAAAGGGCATGAAGGGGGAGACGGGAAGGGGGTATGCGTAAGGAAATGAAATTTTTTTGAAAACAAGAGACAAGAAAGTATAAAGCTGTAGACTGTGTATTTACATCATACTGCAGAGGTTATTGTAAATGATAACGGGACTTGGTGGAATTTTTTGGGAAAATAATTGAGCAGCGAGGACATAAATATTTTGTGGGGAATACATTTGGGATTTTTGAATAATTCTGGAAAGGGGAAAATCGGGAAGAAAATACAGCGCAAGGCGGGGAAGAGGGTCGAGACAATTTGATTTGGGGATGAACTTATTTTTATCTTAAAAGTTGAGGATTTAATTTAAAAAATAGACTTTGTCGGGGATTTAGTAAAAAAACGTTTTGGGGTTGGTTTATCCGGGCAAAGAATGGGAAAGTAAGCAAAAAATTTAAATGTTGAAAGGCTAACCCCGAGCGGAGGTTGGGGAGAACAAGATAAAAAGATGATCGGTCGGAGGGGAGGATTCATCCTGGTCTCATCACCCAAGGCCATGGATATCTAAAATAGAAAGAATAATGGCGCTATGAAATTTATACGATCAGTCATGACCAAGGTGACTTTTCAATCAAAAAGAATGAAAAAAAAATTTAAAACGTTCCTTTCTGCAATAGAAAAGCAGATTTCATTTTTTTGCATCTTGAGCAATCCACAGTTTAATAATTTTTTTCCTGAAACAAATTTCAGAATATCGCTTTTTTAAGAGATATCGAATCTTTTAACGAGTTAATGAACCTTTTTGTATAAATTTTTACTCAAAACGCTAAAAGTACGTTGGGAAATTTGATGTTCCCAAAAAGTCGAACTGTTAAAAATTTGATAGAGTGGGTGAAAAACACATTACTCTGGGTTTTCTGCCATCGTTTTTTGGTTTTCCAAAAATATAAGATTTTTTTTAATGTTTGTGGGTTTTTACCTTCTCTTGACTTCAAAAATTCTCATGCCTCATTCTGACAACTAACACAGAAAATGGGCGCCCAATTCCCCCCTCAAAGGAAAAAAAAAAAAAAATGAAAAACCCGAGAAAAAAAATTTTAAAAATCCCAGTTTTTGCTAAGATCAAGCAGAACATGACCAAATATGGACAAAAGGCCCTTTTAAACCCTTTTAGGGGTTTTTTTCTGACACCAACTTCATAATAATTTCTTTTTCCTTAAAACCAAACTATCTTTCTTATTTTTGCTCTGGGGAACTTTCAAATCATTTATCGTTAAGATAAAAATAAAAGGGAAAGAAAAGCAAAGCTTTTATGTAACACCCAAACAGTGACTTATCTTTTAGAGACTATTTAATGATTATTATCACTCACGACCCTCAAAAAATATTTTTTATATTTTAAAATACATTTAAAACTTTTAATATTTTTTTTTAATGGGAATTAATATTTTAAATTTTTTAAAACTGCAAAAAAAATTTTATGTTTCTGAAGAATATTTGTTGGGAAACTGAAAAAAAGAAGCATCTTTTTAAAAAATTTAATGATATTTTAATGAAAATTTCATTTTAAACTATTTACAAAAAAATCCGTTCTTGTCAAAAAAATTTTTTTCCCCAAACAAGCGGGTTCCCGACACCACTTTGTCAGGGAAAAGCTTTTCTTTGAACTGTCCCGTGGTCATTTCCCTTTTCCCGGGGTAGCATGGGGACGGGGGAACTTTCGACAGTTTACCCACTTAAAACCCGGCAGGGTCAAACAAGTCGGGAAATTTCGCTTTTCCCTGCTGTGAGGCATTTAAAACTGATTACCCTAGATCAAGCAGAACTGAACAGAAGTTTCAAAAATTTCAAGTTTAATAATGAAAAATAGCAGATCAACGGTTAGTGATTATTTTTTTTGATCCGGGACTTACAAATACATTTAAAACTAGTGGGACTACACCTTTTCGCTTAAAATTTTCTAATATCGGGGTGGACTGCCCCATGATCTTTCTCCATTCTCTGACACCTGCCACTCTGCGCAAACATTTTTTGGAATTTCAAATTTTTTTTCCCCAACAGCACAACCCAAATAATACTTTAAAAATGGGATGAGTCGCATAAAAATGGAATTTCACTGAAAAATTAAGGGGTCTTTAAAAAAAAAATTTTTAAACATTACTGTATATGTGCAATTTGAAGCCACAAAAAATTTTTGATTTTTTAAACACTTCCGGTTTAAAAAGCACTTTAACTCAAAAATAATAATGTACACAAATCGAAGTTTGTAATATTCCCAAAAAAAATTGTGCGTAATTTGAAAAAAAAAAAGGGAAACCCCAAAATTTTTCGCATATTATACATGTAATTTAAAACAAATTTTTGAGCTAAATTTAAAAGAATATCTTGACTTAGAAAAACTATATGGCATTAAAAGATTAAAATTTCAACAAAAGGGGAAGCGGGAAAATCAATATCCACTTTAGAAAATTTTACTTATTCTTAGAAAAAATTAAAAAAAATTGGAGATTTTAAAAAAATTATGGAAATGACCGACAGTCCATGTAAAGTCCCCCAAATTTTTAAAAGAATGTTTTTAAAATTTAAAATTTCATCAAGAGCCGATGAACGGGGATTTTTCAATTTAAAAAACCCAAAGACTAGTATTGTTAGGGACAACTTTCTGTTTCCCAATTTGGGTTTTTTCAAATAAAAGACCCAAAAAAGGGGGATTTGGCCACCACGTGTTAGATGAAAATTTTAATTTAGCAACTGGGTTTATCCAATTTTTTATTACGGACGCAATGAATTTTTTTTCCCAAAATCCGCCCTTATTTCAGAGGGTTTATATAACTTTTTTCCCCTATTACATTTCTCCGTTTCGTGGTATGAGAAAAAAAAGGATACACAACTTCTCCAATAATGTTCACATTGCAAGTCTATGTAATTAGAGAAAGAATAATTCTACTTACTTCTTCTGAATCGTGTTCTTTCTTCACTGAGCATGGTACTGCACTGGTCACAGCTTCTTCCTACAAATAACAAGTGTACATTACAAATGTGGCATCTAAGAGAAGAAAATTGACTGAAACAATGTCAACAAGTGTTGTGGTGACAAGACGTGAGAAAATTAACAGACTTTTTCCCAAAAATTTCTAAAAATAAGAAAAAAAAGTGGATTTTATTTTGACTATTGTCCCCCAAGGGTTTTTTATGTGCCAGTAAGTAATGAAATATAATGCCTTTTATAATTATTAGCGGGAGGATTTCTGTCCGTTGCTTTAAAGCATAGCTATATGAAATTTCTTGACATTTGGCCACGTAGACTAACATGTTAGTGCATATTTGGCGGATTTTTTCTATTGGTAACTTATTCATGTAATTATAGGGGCATATTTTGCACATTCCATTAAAATAGAGACACATCTCTGAAATGTTCCATCTTTTCATAGAAGCAAACCCTTTTTTGTGAGAATTCATTGATTGCAAACGGTTTTTAAATTTGTTTTTTCCCCCTTTCAAGATGTTAAAATCATGTGAAAATGTAGATATTTTTGAAAACTTTTAACCGGGAAAAAGAAAAAGATATACAATTCTTAACAAAGGGTAAATATTTCTTTCAACTATCTCTCCTATCAAGCAAGGTGTTTATGTTTGAACAAAAACATATCTTTTTCCAAGCATGCTTCTCCTGAATTTTATCAAGAAATGTTTATAGAGGAAATTAAATATTGTTAAGTTTTATTGGATATTACATTATATAGTTCGTGTTTCATACAAATTTCACATGAATTCGGGAAAAATCAACCCGGTCAGGGTGAAAAGGTAGGGCCTTTTTTTCTCATCAATTTGGATACCACTGTTCACTTTGGATATTGATTACAACAGGTTGGTCTATGATTTTAATGCAGAAGATTAGAGTCAAAAAGTTGAATGTTTGTGATAGCTTCTTTCATATATTTTCAAAAAATATTCCCTTTTTTGATAATAAAAATTTTTTTACTGTTATCTTTATTCATGAATCTAGTCCTTTACTCCAAAAAAAAGATTATTAAATCAAAAAATTTCCCTTGCAAAATGGATTGAAACACTGATTTTTCTATATTAAAAAATTGATCTGGGGTTAAAAAAGATTTTCAATTTAGTTTTTGCATTTTAAAAAGTAAATAAAATTTTTATCTTGGAGATTTCGATTTTTTCCCAATTTTATGTTCATTAATTTCCATCCAGATGTTTTAAAAATATAACCCATAAGATATGATAAGACTCAAATATTGTCATTTCATCAAATTCTTTCACAAAAAAAAAGTGATCCTGAAAGTATGCTAACTTAAAAAAAAAAAAATACATATTCAGGATGCCCAGCGATCGGTTTTCGAATTGGATTTTCCCTGGTTTTCCAGCTTCTTTTCCATTAAAACGCTTTTCCTTCTCTTTAGGGGTACAAAAAAAGGTAATGCTGCAGGAAAAAAACAATTTTCAAAATAAAAATTTGTGTCTTTTTTAAAGGGCAGCTTAACAGTTATTTGAAAAAAACCAAATTTTTTCTGCTGGGTAATTATGGAAGCACCCAATTTAAAAAGAAAAAAATGATGAAGTTATGTCATGATAATCCACCCCAGTTCGAATTTAAAAGCGATTATATTTCATTTTAGCCCCCCTATGACTTTTCAAAAAAAATTTTTATTCATGGAAGAAGAGCTAAATCAAAATATTTTACTAAAATAATGAAAAAATTTTTTCTTTTTAAGGGAAAACATGAAAAAATGAAAGAAAGGATTGAAAAAAATTGTTTAAAATTGTTGAAACATCCCTTTGAAGGGTCATGAAAAATTTTTTTTATTTATAGTAAATATTTATTTTTTGGGGCGTTCCCTTTTTTAATGAAGAAGTCTTGGTCCTGTATCCAAGTTTTTTTTCAATTTTGATTGTTCATAGTTTCAAAGTAAATCAATTGACTTACAAAATAACTATGATCAATATATTTTTTGTAATATCTAATATGAAATATGAATTAAATTGGGAAAAACTTTCTCCCAAGATTTAATAAGAAAAAACGTTTTAAAAAAAAATAAAGCTCACCTCTTCAAACCAAGAGGAAGACAATTGTTTCATAAATTTTATAGAAGATTTTCGTTTTTACTGAGTAAAAATTTTAAGAATTAATTTAAACCGGGTTCAGAAAATCAAATGTTTTTTAAAAAATTTAAAAAAGAACATTTGCTGTGTAAAAGAAACATCTGCGGCATGTCATCAAAAAATTTAGCCATTCCCCATTTTGTCCTACCCGGAATCAATTTATTGTCACACAAAAACATTATAACTATAATAAATTATATCACCCTTGAGCTTATGAAAACATGCACAGTGAAGTGATATTTATGACCAGAAGAAAGCAAGGGACTATTTCAGCTTTTGCTCAATGGATCAACGGAAACTAGACAAAAAAACCTGATTAATATGGAGGTTTTTTTGACCAGAAGTGGGGGTAAAATTTTTTAAAAAGGAAACAAAATGAATTAATGCATCAAATATCACTGTTAAAATCAATATTATTTTCCTTTTGGATTCTCAGATATAGTTTCTAATTGTACTGAAACTTCTGTGGAAAAAAATACATTTCTGGACATTGAAACTCTTATCTACGGTAGTTTTTCAAAAATCGGGTTTATTAAAAATGAACACTTAGACAAGTTAATTTTTTTTATTTCGTTACATTGAAACCTTAAATATTCCTTTGTAGAAATTTATAGGCATTTGTTTTGGGATAAAAATATATTCCCCATTGAACAAGCGTTTTAAACAAAAACACTTTCATAAATCAAAGGAAAGGGAATGATTTTTTGGCTTGAAAAATGGGGGTTTAAATATAAATAAATTGGGATAAAATTATTATTGAAAAGTTTATGTTTCAAGTCTAAAGCTCAGTAGGAATGAAACACACACATTGAAACGCTATAGCTCAGGAAGGAGCACAACACAGACCTTGTAAGACCCATCACAAGCTTCCTTAAATATGGAATTTTGAAGCCCTCTGAAGATGAAAATAAGCTTTAATTTTTTTTATACTGGCATAAGAATCATTTTCAAATTCCCTTTTAATTTCACCCCTTTGAATGGTCAAAAATACATAATACAAAATTTCAAAACCTAAATAATTAACATTGAACTTGAAATTTCCCATTTGGGATTCTCCAAGCTGATTTGGGTTTCCCCTTTAACCGGAGATAAAGAATAAAAAAAAAGCATTAAAAGGGAAAATGTTATTTTAATAGCCCAATCATACTTGTAAAAAAAGCACTTGAACTATTTAATTTATTAAATTACATTGTACAATGTGGATATTAAAAGAAATTGTCTAATTGTATTTACACTATTCCAAAAAGGGTTTACACGATTTTTAAAAAAATCAATTTAAGAAAATACTTACATCTTCGACCTTAAACGTTTTCCGCTAAGATACTAATCTCTTCCATCTTTAAACCTTTTTTGTTTTCGATAGAGGAAATTTTAATGAACAATTTTACAATTAAGTAATTTAAAAAAACAACGTGGGCCAAAGATATAAAAGTAATTGACCGGTTTTCAGTCAACAGCATATAACTACGTGCAAGGTGCCTGAGTACACTGGGGGTAAGTGGTTGCGGCAAAAACCCGATGAATTCAGTGACTAGCGCCATTGTACTTTTTGGGGAACATTACTGACGATCCCGGTTCTGTCCGTTCCCGACGTTCGATTTTTGAAGATGGTTTTACCATTCCTTAGTCAGCGAGATAGGGTCATGGCGTTTTTTTCCCCAGTAAAAAACTAAAACTGAATGTGACATATGGGGAGAAAATCTTGCCACTTTTTTTGAGTTTCATAATCCCTTCCCAACAATTTAAATTTTTAAAAGTTAAAAGAAAAAAAAATATAATAAATAATAACAATAAATTTTAAAATATCAACACAAATTTGACAATTATAATGCTTTTCATTCAGGTCACAAAAATGAGGGAAATTTATTAAAGATATTTTTAAAACAAAAAGAATTTTTATAATACACTAGATTTATAATAAAAGAACTGTTTTATAATACACTAATTTTCACTTTTATTAAAAGTCCTTTGATAAAAGACCAAACTCCCCCTTGTTTCCCCATCGAGTAACGAACTGGCCTAAAAAGGGGAACAAAAGGGGTTTGCAGTTACTTTTGTTTTTAAAAATCCGCCATCCGTTTGAGTACGCTGAAAGCGGGAGGGGGGGTAACGAAACATGGCAAAGATTTTTCATAGGCAGCAGCATTATATGTTTTTAAAAAAAGTTGATTTGAAATATATTGCAAACGCGCATCTGAAATTTTCCGTTTTAGATACATACAATCTAACACGCGTTTAATTATCTTAAAACTAGTGGTTTCAAAAAATCCAAAGACTTTCAAACTTGTTATTTTTTAAATTTCTTTTTCTAGTCCGTTTTTTTGGTCTTGCCCCACCCTTTTGCTAGCGCCATCTATCGTCCCCAAAAGCATTTTTTTGAAATTTTCCCAAATTTTTTCTTTTTTCCTGTAGAACTAAAATATTTTTAAGGATGTTAAAAAAAGGAAAAACCCGCCCAAAAGGATATTTCAGTTCAAAATTTTGGATGCGTTTTTAAGAAAGTGGCGTTTAAGCGTCGCTGTAAATGAGAAATTTGAAGCTCTTTTTCCCCAAAAATCTTCCGAGTTTTTCTAGATAAACGTCATTCAAAGGCATTTGAAAACCCTCCACTACAAATGCTATGATGTATACAAATCCTGGGAAAATTTCATTTAAAGAGTAAAATTTAAAAAAAATTTCGTTTGTAGTTTTGAAAAACAAAAGAATACAGAAAAAATTTAAATTTTTTGTCATCTTAAAGACTGCAATTAGAACCCTCCGTATCAAAAGTTTAAAAACAAAAATTGGAGCTGATTTTGAAAAAATAGGCATTTGATCATTTCTGAAAATTCAGAATTTTGAGCTCGTTTTTGCAAAAACGTTTTGGCGTTAAGTCATCTCATTGAGAACATTTAGGACTATCCCTCCCAAAAGGGTTTTAAAATAAAAAAGTGCGGTTTTTTAAGAAATCTTATTTTTGTTATTTTCTAAATTGCATATATTGCTCACAATATTGGACGATTAGACAATTTAAGTAAAACACGTTTCTGTACTAAAATAAGGCTAAATCTTGGACAATAATTTTTTATCGCGGGTATGTTAATGCTAGAATAGGTAGCGTAGTATACTGAAAAACGAATCTAACAAAAATTACCAAACTTTTTATCATTAATGAGACAAATCTCATTAACTGTATTTTTAAAAGCGTTTTTAGATGTGCAATAATATTCATTGTAATTAAGTCTGTGTTTCTTCTAAAAAATAATCGCACTAATCTTAAATAAATATAATTAAGCAAATTATGTGCCTTAAATAAATCTCAATTAATTCAATCAATCAATCAATTAAGAATAAACATTTTACATTAAAATACGCATTTTGAAAAATCTTACGTGAGTTTATTAGTAGGCAGGGGGTCGAGCCAAATCTGACATCTCACAACGGGGGAAGGGAGACGAAAAATCGCCCATATCGCTTCAAGTAATTTATAGACGGCCCCATAATTGAACAATATGCCAGCTTTCAAGTGTAATTTATTTATTTACAACTGGGAGCGGTGGCCGTGCTCAACGATGTTACTGCAGGGTCTGACCGGGAGTCCTAGGCTTCCACTCCTGACGGCGGCAGGATTTTTAAACTAGCTTTTCAGCTAGGTGAACATCGCTGACTGGAGGAGAATTCGCGGGCCCGGGTGTTGATGGGTTTTTCCCTTTTTTCCGTAACACCAGGCGAATGCCGGGCAGTACCTAACAAAGGGTCACGGACCCCACGATCTATCCTTTCTTCCTTGTCCTATCCTTCCCTTCCCGCACTCCACATGCACTACACTACCCACAAGCCGGAGGCCCGGGCGGGGATTTAGAACTTCTCCTGGCTGGGGCGGGTGCCCTGGCGGTAGAAGGTACCTGGTTTCCCCCCCCCCCCGTTAGCGACGGGAAAGGGCGACGATGAATCAGACCATCCCGCGTGGGGAAAACCACCGCCACCTCTCGAGCAAAACACACTACATTACGGACAAGACTACAGAAAGGGCCCCGGGAACCAAATCAATAAACAATCAATCAATACAAGAAATAAAAAAAACAATTTGGACCCACTATTTTAGAAAATTTTGAAAATGTCGCAGAAGTTTCATGAAAACCTCCCAAAAAATTTTTTTTAAAATCGCAACCTTAGCGCCAGATCGACGGGGGAAATTTATTTGGGAAAAAAATTTCCGGGGGGTTTGACGCAATTGGTTACTGACGGAGGGGGGACGTTATGCAAAAAACCTTTTCGGATCAGGCACCCCAAACTGTTTTTTAATTGAAATCTCGAAATCGGTTTTCTTAGCATTACATAACGTTCTCTAATGGTATTTACCCCCCATACACGTGCGTATACAAGAAAGTGATAAGCCCCTGGTTTATTGTTTGGGTTTTATTTTGTTGAATGCTTTTCCGTCTTGTCCACTCGTCTTCCCAGTTCAGATACGAGTCGGAAGCTCTTCTCTGTTGCCTTGCCAAGACTCTTTTTTAAAGAGACATTGGAGAACAGAGGTTACTTTAGAAAGGTCAAGCTCTTCTCTGTTGTTGCTAAGACTTTTTTTAAAGAGAGTTTGGGGAACAGAGGATTTTAAGGACAGAGGGGAAGCTCTTTCGTTGCCTTGCTAAGACTCTTTTTTAAAGAGACGTTGGAACGAGGTTACTTTTTTGGGCACGGTCGGGAAAC
Organism: Teleogryllus oceanicus; assembly: GCA_964035755.1. Classification (NCBI taxonomy): domain Eukaryota; kingdom Metazoa; phylum Arthropoda; class Insecta; order Orthoptera; family Gryllidae; genus Teleogryllus; species Teleogryllus oceanicus. The sequence continues at coordinate 96,603,717 of CAXIVR010000010.1, read as the reverse complement.
TTTCTTTGCCTTGCTAAGACTTTTTTTAAAGAGACGTTGGAGAACAGAGGGTTTCTTTAAACACACGAGTCAAGCTCCTTTTTGTTTCCTTGCAAGCTTTTTGCAGAGAGACGTTGGAGAACAGAGGTTACTTTAAACAAACGAGTCGGCAGCTCTTCTCTGTTGCCTTGCTAAGACTCTTTTTTAAAGAGACGTTGGAGAACAGAGGTTACCTTAAGGACACGAGTCGGAAGCTCTTCTCTGTTGCCTTGCCAAGACTCTTTTTTAAAGAGACGTTGGAGAACAGAGGTTACTTTAAACACACGAGTCGGAAGCTCTTCTCTGTTGCCTTGCAAGACTCTTTTTTTAAAGACGTTGAGAACAGAGGTTATTTTGGGATGAGCGGCCCTTTCTCTGTTCCCTTTTAGACTCTTTGGAGAGAGACGGGGAAGCAGAGGTTATTTTAAAGGACACGAGTCAAGCCTTCTCTGTTGCCTTCTAAGACTTTTTTTGGAGGGAGACTTTGGGAGAAAAATGGTTACTTTAGGGATACAGTCAAAGTCTTCTTTGCCTTACGACTTTTTTGGAAAAACGTTGAGGCAGGGGTTATTTTAAAGGACAGAGTCGGGCCTTCTCTGTTGCCTTCAAGACTCTTTTCTAAAGAGACTTTGGGAGAGCAGAGGTTATTTTGGGGATACGAGTCGGAAGCTCTTCTGTTGCCTTGCTAAGACTCTTTTGGAGGGAGAGTTGGAGAGAAATGGTTACTTTAAGGACAGAGTCGGAAGCCTTGTCTTTGCCTTGCTAAGACTCTTTTTGGGGGGAGACGTTGGAGAAATTGTTATTTAAGGAAGAGTGGCTCTTGTCTTTTCCTTTAAGACTCTTTTTAGAGACGTTGAGAAAATGGTTATTTAAGGACACGAGTCGGGCTTTTGTCTGTTCCCTTTCAAAGACTTTTTTTTGGGGGGAGACTTTGGGAGAAAAATGGTTATTTTAAGGACACGAGGCGGAAGCTCTTTTTGTGCATTACTGACTTTTTTGGGAAAAAAGGGGATCTTTTCGATGAACCTGCCCCCTTGTTCAGAGGCCAGACTAACCCCCCACCCTGAGGACCCCATTATCCCACAAAAATAATAAGAAGAATGAGAATGAGATTGCGCAGACTAAATAAAATTGGGTTTAAAAGATGAATTTTGTAAAATTGTATTTGGTAACATGTAAATATTTAATGTTATTTGATGTTTGTTTGTTGTATTTTTAGTAATTCCCAGAAAACGCTACCACCGGTAGTATTCTATGTATTTCTAATAAAAATAAAATTCTATTATTCTATATTCTATTCTATTTTTTTTTGAAAAACAGACATGAGGAGGATAGGGGCCAGTTAAATCCCAATGGGATTGGTGAATTTGGGGAAAACCGGACTGGGCAATATGCGAAAGTAAAATATATTAAATTGTATCAAAAACCCTGGGTTGTTTGGGTTTTGGGCTTAATACGAACGACATAATTTTGAAAAGATCTTGAATAATCCCGTGAGTACCAGGGGAAGAGGACGACCTAAAAAAAAATGGAAAAAATTTATCAGACGTCAGGAAATGAATATTGAAAAATTTGGGTTGAGTCCTCCAAAAATAGGGGAGAATAGGACGTTGACTTGAAGATCTTAGGCCCTTTAAAAATGATTATTATTATTATTATTATTATTATTATTATTATTATTATTATTATTATTATTAATCAAAAATTGTTGTTGTTTTGTTGTTGTTGTAAAATTGTCATTATTTGGACAAGGCTCAGACCATAACCCGCTCTTCCGCCAATCACTTTTAAAGAGTTTATTTTACAAAATTCGTTTAGCGTTTCGACATAAGTAAATTTAATGCCATTTATGTTTGGGAAAATATTATTTTAGACTCCCAAAATATGGCGACTGAAAACTATAACCAAGTTTTTGCCATATTTGTAATGAATTTATGGTCATTTTTTTTTATTCTTTAATTTTGCAGAATATAGACTCATGATGTGAAGAACATTTTTAACAATGAGATAAAAAAGATATAATAGCACACTCACAATCAATAAACCTAATTTTCCCAAAAATTTTCTTGTCATTTCAAACAAATCCTGACTGGAACGATGTAGAGGGGCATTTGGAGAAAAAACCCAAAAATTCTTTGCCTCTGTTGGCCCGGTTTGGGAGGACAGCAGGTCCCCAATTACGAAAAAAAACCCCGAATCATATTAGACAATATTATAAGAATGCCCGAAGAGAGAAGCATTTAAAAACCCTACCCCTTTAACGTAGGTGAAAAGTATGGGACCCGAGTCAGTGACCAGCCTGGGGTTATTCCATAAATTTTTTTTTTTACTGACCTTTATTGTTTGCAATACCCTCCCAAACGTATCCTCTTGAAAGATTTAAATTTCCCCGCAGGGAAGATAACTTTACAATGACCATTTAAAGATTAATTATTTTTTTAAAAATTTTAATCACATCTCTGGGTATAGTTCACCAGTGCCTTGGGCTCCGGGCCGTTTTTTCCTGAGGTGAAAAATTTAAATTTTTTTTTGTAATTTTAGTTTAATTAAGTGTTAAAAAAATACTTTCTAGTTTAAGAAAAATTTGTGCAGGAAGGAATATTGAAGTTTATTTTTATTCAACCTTTCTTTTTTTTTGAGCTACAAGGATTTTTATTCGGTAACGCCTTTTTTTTATTTTTTCGAGAGATAAAACTCTATTTTTTCCCAAAATTGATTTTTTTCACCATTTTTTTCTCATCCGAGGGGGGGGGCAAAGTAACGATACCGAATATTGACTCCGGGTAACCAAAAAAATGTTGCAATACACGTGGATGCCTTTGCGATTTTTTAGACCGCCGGGCGGTTAATTTTTCCCCCCAGCTGCATCCGCGACACCTTGGCGCCAGGCGAGCTCTTTTACTTTCCCAACGCCGGTCGGGGGATTGAAAGGGGAGCTGGCAGTTGGGAACCCGGGGATGACCACCTGCGATTATTTACTTGGGGTGCGGAGCGCATTATCGAAAATTCCACTGACACACCGGCAAGACGCAGAAGCGATTGACAAAAGTTGATAAGACTTAGAAAACCCCCAGTGGAAGCACGTTTTGGGAAAATCCTCCTGAAACCCAGAACATTTGGAAAACTGGGGGGGAAAAGGGGGGAGCGCGCAGGACAGAAGGGCGGGGAAAGGGGAGTGTCCCCCACCTGGGAAAGGCGGGAAAAGTAGCTCCTCCAGTTTTCACTTATCAGGAACGAACGATTACATGATTACGTGTGTTAGAGAATCGGTATACTTTTTTAAACTCTGCCGATCACGCCCGGGCGGGGGCGTTACGTGGGGATCATTATCGCGCTGCGGACGCCTGAGGGAGCTGTCCCACCGCTGTGGTCATCTCGCCGTGGTCACACTGCGCCACGCCGCCGCCGCCGCCGGGACAGAAGGGACTCCCCTGGAGACACGCCGCTGGCGGGGTTTCCCGGGACCTGTGGAGGTTGTTCCCCCCAGCGGGCCTGCTTGAAACGGACTGCACTGTTGCGAGCTCCCAAAATTCCATCACGCCTTCAGGCACAACGTTTAAAAAAAAACTTTTACCCAGGGTTATAGTCAACCTCCAAAAAGTGCGGGCCGCGCATTGGCCCCTTCCTCATAACGAATTTTTTTCAATGTACTAACTTTGTAGCGAAAATTTGGGGGTATCAGTTTTTCCCTGAGCTCAGACCTTGATTTTTGTTTTTTAAAATTTTAATTATTTTATTAAAGTTCACTCGTGTTGAAAAATTTTATTTAATTAATCTTTGAAAATCCGTATATATATATATATATATATATATATATATATATATTATATATATATTTTAAATGCGTTTTGCCTATTATCCCAAATCTGTTTTAACCCACCACGTTGGGACAATAGAAAAAAAACGACTATACCTTGAATCTCTCACTCTATAAAAAATCTATACAAATTTATGTTTTTAACTTTTGCCTCCTTTTTAAAACTGTCCCCGATTAGCTCCCCTTTAATGTTATAAAACATTGGGGTGAGGCTGTGGTTTGGCCTGTACAGGAGCCTAACGAGATACTTGGGCATTGGGCGGGTTTGTTTAATACAAAATCACGAAATCAATCATATGGCTTACTGTCGAACCAAATACGTCCCGGGATTATTTATTCTTTCGGTTTTCCCCTCCACATGCTGGAACATAACAACAAAAAATACACAAATGCAAAACAAAAACAACAAAACACAATACCTGAAATACATAAAAACACATTCCCTTATATTTACACAATCGACAAAAAAAAAACAAATCATTCACATTTAATGGGATCCCCTTTCTGTCTGAATATAGCCTTTATTATTTCCCCAAAAATTGGTCTTGTAATTAAAAACTAGTCTTTTTTTCTTCCCTTTATCTGAACTATTAAATTACGCAAAATTATTACTTTTTCTGAAAACCCCCGGTACCGCCATTGTTCCATGTCACCCCGTAGATCACGTAGCATCCATTAATTCATCTCCCAGCATCCATCCCTTTCCCCAAAAGTTTTTAACGAAAATTTACTTTAAATGAAGAATATCCCCGATTAAAACTACTCACAAATTTCTATATAGTTTCTGTTAACTGGACCGAAAATGGCGACAGATTTCCCGAAACCCGTTTTGTGAAATATATAAATATTTTTCCACGTTTTATCTTTCCATTAACTCGACGTTACTAAACACGATATATTTCATTATTCACAAACTGAACGCAATTTTCTATTAAAATAAAATTTTTTGCGGAGCGTTTCAACATGCATCCGTATTCAGCTACTTCGACCGCGCTCCTCCGTCATTGTTGTGTCCGGATCGTCACTCTTTTCTTTAACATCACACGATCGCTGTTGCTTCTCCTACAAAATATTACATCATTTAATTTAATTCACATTTTCTGTTCTGGCGTAGCCTCAGAGTTTCCCAACGTTGCGACTGTTACCATAATTTTCTAAATGATTTATTCTTTGGTTCTTAAAGTTTTGTTTGTATTGCTTCACGCGTTCTCTTAATTTTCGCACAAACACCTTTTGATTTACTGAACTTAAAGCACAACAATGGCTATCATGTCTGTTTACAAGCTGGAATTTATACTATACAAAAATGTTCATATCTTTCGAACGCGTGATGTGATTCTTCAAATAACTTGCAAACGACTTCGCTACATGAACGCTACGCTATCTTGTCCCAATCGTGAATTTGTCGCGTTTTCCGTTTACTTTCAAAAACTATCCATGCGACATCGCCTTCATCTGTTTTTACAGTTCATGTTAATGTTATGCATTTTCTATTTATTCTTGACTTGTGCCTTATTCTTGGGGGAACTTATAATATATAAATATATATATATTTATAACACGCCCACTACTACCTTCCAGCCGGTGGCGATGAAGCGTGAAACTATGAATGCTCGTGAAGCGAGCTTTGAATTCTCAGGAAGCAGGATCTTTCGGGTATAGAAAGGTCTGAACCCTTGACACAATGAATTATGTAAAATTCTGGTAAAATGAGCATATATTAAGTAAAACACATTACACAGGGCACGAATATACAATAAAGTATGAACTTTGCGTAGATGGTCACTGCAAAGAAAACAGAAACAAAAATAACAGAAAGAACACAACCACAAAGAATGTATAGGCGTCACCTTGACTGCCTGAATACTTAATAAGCACTATTCGCAATACTTTGCTTCTACCTCTTTCTCAATTATTTCGTGTACTATTTAGCTTTTGTTAATCTTATTTTCTCGTGCACGGCCCTTAAATGATTCTACAATTATTCTTTTATAGACTTCACAGGGGTCAGCCTTGAGCTGCGCATTTATTACAATGCTGTAAACTCTAACACAAGAATAAACGTGACACACGTTACTAAATCGTACCCTTTACAAATTATAGCAACTGATTATCCCTGACATCATAAAATAACAAGACTTTCAAATAAGATTACTTTTACTTCATGAAAATTATATTTTACTTAGAAAATTTGGGGCGGTAGGGATCAACGAATTTACTGGGCGTACGGCGAATAAAACAAAACGCCCTCATACCGTTCGAAATATTTTCCCAGAATTATTTGGACTTTCACCATTTTAGGACGCTTCGCCTGGTGTTTAAAGCTGCACGGTTTCCCAACAAATTGCCGCATAGAAGTGCCAGTTCTTTACTGAATTTCTTCCCGTCGCGTCAGTTAACCTTGGGTGTTCCGTCCGCATTCCCGCCACGTCACTTGACTGGTTCGATGTCCCGCGGTTACACCACTTCTTCGCCCCGATCTCAGGATGCCGCCACACGTCCAAATTCCAAACCTTTCTCTCGATCTCGGCTCGTACCGTCCACGTATGTGGTCCAAGTCCTTCGCCTACGCTTGAGTCTTCACTGGGGTCGTCCTTCTGCCGCCTGCCGCGTACCCCTTTCTCGCGCTCCAGCTTTGAATAACTAACGTACTTGAATTGAATATTTCTAGCACTCGGCCGACATACCCACTTTGAGCGTGCGTGGTCGTGGCGTACAAAATTAAATACTGGATTTCGTTTAGAGTCCTTCTGCGCGAATTTATTGCAATTATGAAGCTATTTCAGGTTCAAGCAGTCACACGCTTGCTTACTCGCGTAATGTTGGTGCTAACATGTACATGCACTTCACTTCTGAATTTATAACTTATTACCGCGTTTTTTAAAACCAGCTTTAACTAAGCAAGTAAAATTATACTCCTGCACTAACCAATGACGACGCGAAGAATTGTTGAGTCGCGTCGTTGTCGAAGTTGTAAGAGACTTCTCGAAGTGCGTCCGGATTACAAGTCTCCGCCGGGGGAAAAATTTCGGGAGGGTGAATTTTCTCCTCCTTCGCGCCCTCTCAAGAAAATATTATCCGCAACTTCGACATCGGAGTGCGAAAACCTGCGGGGAGATGTCGCATTTCGGACCATCGCTCCGCCGCGTACCCTATTTCTCTGTTTTCTGGTCTTTTTTAGACTTATGGTTGGGGTTTCGGGTTCGTATAATCCCGTAACGTCACAAAATATATATATATATATATATATATATATATATATATATATATATATATTGAGACGAGCTCGAATATACGCCCTGGTAACGGGCCCGACCATATATAAAAATTCCCAAAATACCGTCTTCGGCAGTTCCAAGAACGGGACGCGAGAACCCGTCCTTTCGACGCGGCCGGACCGTCAGCGAAACCTTTCCACGTAAGAATTGAAAGATGTTGGGAACAAATCTTGTGTTTGGCCCGGTATCCGAAAAACGGGGGAAGCCAACGGCAAATTTTTTTTCCGTTGGTTAAGGGTCTCGAAAAACTGGAGGAGGACGCTGCTGAACGCGACTAAAAACACGTAAAAACCAAAGGGGGGGTTGTGAAGAAACCGTCGTAGTCGCAGCGGGAATTCACGCGAGATTTTTCATCCGAATGCGAAAAGAGAACGAACTTGAACGCGTTTTTTTGTTGATAACTAAAACCGGAAAAGAAACATGTGTCGGGGGCAATTATGTGAATTCAGTGAGGGCTGAATCGATTTCTTTTCCGGCGTACCCGAAAAATTTTTCTGCATCGCCGCTACGTCACATCACCGAAGCAAGGAGCGGGGAAAACCCTTTCCCCGAACACCCCGCCAGAGAAGCAGGTTTTGGGGGAAAGGGAAGAGGGGCGCGGGAGGCAGGCCGGGGCCCCCGGCCGGGGAAATTGGTCCGGAGGTGGAAGGGGGGCGGAGGATCGTGGGGCCCAGGCTCCCCGACACGTCGCCAGCACGAGCCGTTGGGGCCAGCGCGCGGAGCCCCGGGGAGGTTGCGTAGGGGGGACGTCACGTCCCCAAACGCCGGGCGCCGCCCGCTCGCAGCACTCGCTAGGCCATTTCCCAAAAACCCCATTGGGGAAGCGGGTACCCGTGCGACAGACGGTTGCAGAAACGAAAAAATGAATTGAATGATAAACCACTGTTTCTTAAAAGCTTTCAAATATTGGTATTTGACATTTGTGAACGTTGATATGTGGGAAATCCTGGAAAAAAGCCATGTTAAGAACAGAAATTATTAATTCACTTTAAACAAATCCCCAAAAATGTTAAAAAAGGGCAAAAAAGTTTGATTAATTTTGCCTGTGTCGAGTTTTGTTTAAGAGTGATTAAAAGGTATTATGGATTTAACCATTTGTCAGGAATGAAAGCAACCAGTAGGAAGGTTCAACTTTTTATTCTTTGGGTCCCCCAACAGCGGCACGCCTGCACCAAATGATGATACGTAAATTTTATTAAATGAATCCGAAATACTTAATTATTGTGAAGAGGGGCAAAAATTTCCCGAATATTCATTTCCGAGCACGAAGGTCGGTTCTGTACGTGATTGTTTGTCAAGGGCATTTTTGGAATTTTGTGTGTGCTTTTTTTTTTTTGCTTCCTGAGTGGAAAATACAGCCTTGTATGCCAGAGCCCAAGTGTTTTGCTTTGGATAAACCGCCCGTATTCCCACCCAGGGCATTTTCGGATGCCCCTCCGGCGGATTTGAAAAATGAGGTCTGACGCGGAGGAGGGGCTGTCGAACGACGCCGGGAACGCCCAAGGATCTCGCACATCCTTAGGGCTAACGACTCCCCTTTTCCCCAACAGAGTTGTAATGCGCCGGGGGTTTGGAGGGAAGGGACGACGTGTGTTCCGTCGCAAAAAAAATATATATATATATATATATATATATATATATATATTTGACGTCAGGGATTAGACAACCTCATAACGCCCCCATCAGACGAAAAAAGCCCAAACAGAGGAAGTCGAGTACGCGGGGGAAGAGGGTTTGAAAACGTCCCCAAAGCTTTGAACTCGCGCCTGAACTTTAATCTTTTCCGGGGGGCACAAAGAGGGGAATATTACCCCCCAACAAATTTCCCAGGCGCGAGTACATAAGTATCGCCCCGCGCCTCGGGGGAACCTCTTTTATTGCAGCAGCGACGGCAACTAGACTGATCCTTTGATTGCAAAAGCGACGGTGACTAGACTGAGTTCTAAAGGGGATTGTAACTTGATGGCCCCGGATTTTATTTTTTAAATTGGAGTTAAAAGTTGGGTTTGAAGGATCTTGAAAGAGAGGTAATTAAGAAATAGAGGCACAAACATTCTTCGCATTTACAAAAATTGAGAGAGCAAGCGAATTACGTTTATCGAAATAATTTCAAATTTGAAAATTCGCGCAGAAGGACATTAAATCCAGCATCTCATATTGCACGCTGAGACCACACATGCCCAAAGTTGGTAGGTAAAACATTTAAAGCTTTTACCCGTTAATTATTCGAGGATGGAAGCGCGAACGAATTTGAAGGCGCGGAAGAAGGACGACCCGGGAAGAGCGAAGGTGGTGAAAAGATTTGATAAAAAAGAATGACGAGCCCGAGAACGGGAAAAGGGGAGGGAAATTTGCAGGCGAGGGGCCCAGTGTTGGGGGAAGGAAATTTGTAACGTCGGGGCAGCAAGCGGAGAAGGGAAAAGGCGGGGCGCGGCGGGCAAACCCCCGGTGACCTACAGGCGAGCGATGGGACAAAAGGGAAACCGTAATTTTTATGCGAAAGTTGGGGGGAAAAGAGAATACAGTAAATACACAATTCGTTGAAAGTAAGTGAAAAGCCCAGAATGGTGGGAGAAGCCCCCAACGATGTGGTGGGTTTCAAGTTCATTTACTGCACGTGCCTTTAAAATTTTTTAAAAAAGGGGCCCATACGTAGATTTTACAAATAATTAATTTTCACATGTACAGGGATGTTATCTGGAAAATCATAGTTTATCATTGTTTCAAAATAATTGTTTTCTGTGATATGTAAAGGGGCCCGATTTACAATTTTTTATATATATATATATATATATATATATATATATATATATATAATAATAAAATATATATAAATTAATATGCATTTTTGTCAATTTTTGCTGCCCTTTTCAGAGTTCAAATAATTTTTTTTTTATTAAATACTGTAAATTTCCCCCTAACTTCCAAATGAGCCATTCCAAAAATAATGCTTATGTTTTTTTTAACCCATTCATGAAATTAATTTTAAAAAAACTTGGGACTCAAAAGAACTTCCAAAAGACTTTCTTTGAATGGTGAATATACAAGAAACAAAATGTGCATTAACAAAAAAGGGCATGAATGAACTTATATGACATGAATTCTTTTATAACAATTACAAATTTTTCATACAGGGTTCAATGTTTTTTAATGTAAATGTTGTCAAATCTTGACCATCAATTTGAAATATATATTTTTTGAATTCAGTCTATAAAAAATTCTAATTCCAACTTACTTTTGCAGTGTTTCACAAAATGGAAGAATATTTGGATGTAAAACGTTTATTAAGAAAATTCTTAGTGGACTTATTAATTAATGTATACACCCAAACATTCGTCTGGCATGTATTTCACATACCTACTGGTTAAGTAAAATCATAAATTTTGTCCTTAACATTGACAGTCCACATTCACACTATTACATATAATTATATGCATAAGGATAGCTGAACATAGTTTCTTTTGAACAATTTCTGTCGAGCAATGCATTCTTTTCGGAGATCGCGAAACAAATGTTCAAATTCCTTGATCTTGAAAAAATACCTTGCTTTGTGAAGAGGAAGATATTGCATTCTGACGTAGAAGATTCGCTTGATGGGCGTGATAATGCACACGATTCGCATTTGGATAATTTTCTTTTATCAAACGCTGCGCACCCCTATTTTGCCCACCCATTACAGCAGCCCCATCACAGGTTTGGGAAATAGGTGTCTCAGGCGTTTTCTCAATTCCTAACATATGTAGCTGCTCCGTAACCTTGTCAGCTAAACCCTTCGCACCTCTCTCAATCTCTTAAAAAAAGCCCCAGAACCGCTCGTGAATGTTACCTTCTAACTGATATCTTAATATTATAGACATTTGAGTCTTACATTAAGTGTCTGTTGTTTCATCACCTTGTATAGTAACGTAGTCTGCATTATTTACCTGACGTGCAATACATTTTTGGAAAAGTTTGGGAATTGAATCGAGTATATCGTTTTGAATTGTCTTTGGAATTTCTTTAACCGATTTTGCATTTCACAAATGATTTTTTTTAAATGTAATCAAGAGTCGATGTAAAATCTATTAAACCCTTTAAGATGCCTGGGTTACTCGACTCTTCATCTTTGCCATGACCACGCAAAGCTAATCCAAACGCCGCAAAATTTTACAGCATCAATTATTCGAGTCTACTAGTTCATTATGTTTGCGTATAGAAATCCTATATGCAATTGCAATACATCCAATTGCTGATTAATACTGATTTTCCCAAGAACCTTTAAATTCATTTCACTGAGAGCATGTATTTTACATTTCGCAGGAAATGCTTGATATCTTTAATGCCACCCTTAGTCCACGTTCCGTCACCCCCGAACAAAGGATAAGGGAAAAAAAGGATTTCTTTCTTGACATCCGCACATCCACTCCCATTTCTCGTACACTGATCTATTAAATTTTCTTCTATTGGACCTATTTTTATAACTAAACACTTGATTGATGCACAAGTCTGGTTTAGATGGGCCTAATTCTTTTGTTATATAATTCTGTCTTCATAATTTAAGTTTCTGATTTGTAAATACGTTACATCATTCATGTTGTTTGGCCTGACATTTACAATTACACTTTCCAAAAAAACTGAATTACTATGCCGTAGCAGCCCTTGAAAAGAAAGCTCTAACTCGTCTCGTGGGGCCGTCCGGCACCAGAATGAGTCACAATTTGTGACCTGCTCCTGCTATCTGCATGCGCTACCCCCTCACCATTCCCTCCGTTGTACGGGGGCAGCTCCTGGGGAACGGAGAGGCAGTGGTATTTAATTATTTACTTTTTACACTAATTACTCTTCAATGGTGATTGTAAACTTGTTCTGTGTTTTGCCCCATACGTTAGTCAGCATTAATTCCTGTTTGCCCGCCTATTTTAGGTAAAGTAAATTCCTCAACTTCCGGGGCAGTAGTAGTTCCGAAGTTGGCTCTTGTATGTCGTACGAAGTACGTACACAAACTGAGGGAAGTTGAGGAAAAAAATTGAAGGGTGGAAGAAACTAGTAAAAAAATAAATTTATAATGGATCGGGTTTTTTAATTAAGACCTCCAATTTTACTGAGACTTTAAAGGTGGGGTTTTGGGGTAATTTCTAACCCCAAAATGTTCCTTTGCTTTTTTTTTTCCGAAGTGAAAATTTTTTTGCAATGGGGAAATTGGGATCAAAAAAAGACGGGATTCCCTTTAAATTTAAATAGTTGAAAAAGGGAAATTTTTCTAGTTTTATTTCCCCAAACATCAGAGATTTTCATCAAGTCTACAAAAACATCCTGTTTTTTCCCAAGCTGAATTAAAATTTTTAATTCTTGGTGTCCGGTGACGCCGCTTTAAATACTGGGGGACGTTTCGATCAACATGTCGTGATCTTCATGGGGCTCGTAATGCCTTGTTTATTATATAAAAAAACGACAACCGTAGCTAGGGGGGTTCCCTGTCAACCGCGGGATGGGGGGTGCACGAGCGGAGGCGGGAAGCGGTCCGCAGCCGGATGACGCGGCAGATCCGGATTTTGGACGGGGCCGCGGCCCCGCGGTCAGACGGCCCGGCGGAATGGAGGTGGGAGGCGGAACAGCCTCCCCGGCGGGGCGACTGTGTGGGGTCCGCACCAATGCCCCAGGCATTGTGGGGCACGCCCGCGTCGCCCGTTACGTTACGTTACTTTACGTTACGTTAGGGGTTTTGGGTTTTAGTAGCGTACGCCTGCTCCCATCTGGGCTCTTGTACTTCGTGGATTTTATGTTTTTTTAATTCCATTTACGTCCCGCCCCCCCAACGGGATGGGGGATTAGATCACGGGTTTTTTTATTGAAGGTTTTTCTTTTGGGTTGGGCAAGGGGGAGGGGGGAGGGGAAAAGGAAGGGGGGGAAGGGGGGATGAGTTGGGTTGCTGGAGGTGGGGGGTTTTTGGGAGTGGGGTTTTTGTTGGGGAGATGTGTGAACAGAAGCTGAGGGGGATAAATGTGGGGGGTATTGCTTGATTTTTTTTTGTCTTCCCTAGCATTTGTCGTTTGTTCTATCGTCATCTGGGGATCTCTGTCGTTTTTTCCCAGGTTTGGGGGGCATTTGGGAGATGTCTAATGGATCCCTTTTTTGTCCTGTGTCGGGGGTTTCTGTTAAAAGGGGGTGAGATGTGGGGAAGTGGTTGTAGGTGGGATCGTAGGAATTTTGGATTTTAAAAAGGTTATGGATATAGGTGTTGATGTGGGATATTGGGGAGGCTCGGATATTATTGTAATTGGGAAAAAGCTGGGACGGAAGATTAGTCTTATTCGCGGTTTTTTTTCGGGATGAGGGTGTGGTTGGTTTGGGGGGTGCAGGCCCAGGTGGGATGTAAAAGGGAGATGATGGGGCGGATGTGGTATAATGGGCTTTTAGTTTTTTCTTTTGGGAAAGGTTGGGTGGTTGGGAAGGGGTACAGGGCCCCAATTATTCTGGGGGGATTTAATTGAGGTTTGTTGTATGTGGTAGGCCCAGTGGAGGCGGCGGGAGAAGGGGATGCCGAGGTATTTGATGTGGGGGTTCCAGGGAAGGGGGTTGGGGGTTTATTTGGAGAGGGGGGGAGATGTTGGGTTGGCGGTAGGGAGAAAATTATACCCGGGTTTTGGTTGGGTTAATGGGTGATGTTTTTTGGTGGCCCAGGGTGGGGAGTAAAGGGCCGATTGTTTGGGGGGGGATTTTCTGGGGATCGGGGGAAGGGAAAGGGAAAACAAAGTCATCAGCATATAAAAAAGTTTTCCCACCGTTGGTGGGAGGGAACCCGGGTTTAAAAGGAGAAAAGAGTGGGGGGAAGGGGCGCCCTGGGGACCCCCTTGGTTTGATAGCAGGGTGGGGTTTTGGGTTGGGTATTAACATAAAATTTTCCCGGGTCGGGAAAGTAGTTCGGGTGGGGGAGTGAGAAGGGGTGGGGGGTATGACCCCCGGAGTTTCATTGGGAGGATGTTTGGGAGACGGTGTCAAAAGTTTTAAAAGGTCGGGGGAAGATGAAAGGGAAACTGTTTTCATCGGTGGGGGGTTGCAATGGAAAGGGCCATGAAGGTTTGGAGGGTCCCCGAGGGCCCTCCCGGAACCCCAATTGAGCAGGGCAAAATGTAGGATTGGGGTTTGGGGATAGTCGGGGAAAAAGGGTTATCTTTTCGAAAATTTTACTGGGATGGGAAGGGAAAGGCTGAGGGGGCGGTAGTTGGGGGGAAGCTGATGATCTTTGCCGGGGTTTCGGACCCATGGAAAAGCGGGCGGCCCGGAAGTGAAGAAGATAGGAAAAAAATGAATTGAGGATTTTGGATATTGGGTTTAAAGGGGGTTTTTTTTAGAAGTGGTGAGTTGAATGGAAGGATTCCGTCGGGCCCGGGGGGATTTTTGGGTTTTGGATTTAAGGGATTTGGGCTATTTCGTTGTTGGAAGTGGTGTAAAGGTTGTTTAAGGGGTTTGGGTTTTGGGGATTTCAGATATTTTAGAATTACGGGGTCTGGGATAGGTTTGTTAGAGGGAAGGAGTGACGTCCAGGGTCTGGGCAAAGGGTTTTAAAAGGTTTTGGGATAAAAGGAAAGGGGTATTGTTGGATTTTTTTAGGGGGGAATTTTTTGAGGGGATGTGCTCTGATGGTTTTTGATGACGTGGTGGGGGGTTTTTCGGGGTTGTTTTTGTCCGTCAGTAGTCTGTCATATTTTTGTCTGTCGTCCCTTATTAGTTTTTCCGGTTTTTTGTCTTTGTAGTTTTTTCTTTGTTTTTTTGTCTTCGTCTCGTCTGTGTTTATATTTAATGTTTTTTGGTGCTTGTCTTTTTTAGTTTATTGATGCGATAATGTCATTGGGAAGGGTTGGGTGGTAAATTTTCGTGATGGTGGTGGTTTTTTCGGTATGCGTTTTGAGAGGGGAAAGGGTGATTTAGGGATTTGTCGTTTTTGAGGTTGGGGGGATATTTGGTGGGCCGGTATTTTTTTGGATGGGATGGGGAAAAGGGTTTTCCAATTGGTCTCAAAAGGGGGGGCCCGGGTACGGTGTGAAGTAGGGGGGTGGTGGATGTTGTTGCAAAGGTAAAGGGAAGATGGTCAGGGGCTATTGAAGAGACGGTTGGGGGGGTGTTGTAATATTGAGTTGGGGGGGTGGATGATAATGCCCTTAGAATGTCATTCGGGTTATTTTTGGATATAGTGGGGGGGTTTCCCGGGGGCTTTTTATATGCACGGGATGGATGGTTGTCAAAGAATTGTTCTGGGAGTTTGCCCCCGTTCGTTTGCCCCCTTTTCGCAGCCCCATTGGGTTTTTTTGTTATTTGGGTCCCCTTTGATAGGAAAAAAGGGGAAAGGGGAGGTTGGGGAGCATAGTCAAATCAGAGATGGGAAAAGGGGGGATTAAGGCGTTTATAAGAGAGATGGGGATTTTTTGGGGGGAGGTTCCAATTGGGATGACAGAGCCTCTAGGAGAGTGGTAGGTGGAAGTTGGAATGAGGGTTGGGATATGGTTTGGACTAGTATAGCTGTCCCTCCATTGTTGCTGTGGAGCCCTATTCCCCTATGGATGGTATAGTTTTGGAGGGGAAAAAGGGAATGTTGGGGTTAGCCACGTCCCTTGAAGGGATAGGGATGGTTTTTGGGGGTTGGTTTCAGGAGGTTTTTCTGGTTAACCCCAAACCCCCTCATTCCATGGGACAGGGAAAGGGGAATGGGTGGAAGGAGCCATTTAATTAAGAATTTACTAGTTTGATAGCTGGAAAAAGAAATTTTGGGAAAGGATTTTTCCCCTGCCTACAGCAATATACTTTTGGAACCTTTTATTTATTTATTTAACGTAAAAAAACAATTAAAACTGCATGACGTGCTAAAGAAAAGTGAATTGTGTACATTTTCAAAATTCTGACCCTTTTACACTGTCATATATTTAAAAAAACTCCCATGTAATAAAATCTATTTTCAAGGATAAAAAAACAAAAAATTTTTGGGTTTTATCCATGTTTGTCTTTCAAAATAATATTTCCCCCTGCCCGACAACAGGGAAAAGATAATTTGAATAACTGTATTTCCCCCGAATTCTGGAAGACGTACAGTAATAAGTTACATTTATGTCCAGAAAAACCAAGGGGATATCTCAGCATTTGCTCAATGGATCGGGGAAACGGGACAAAAAACCTGATTAGAGGGGGGACCCATTGCCCCGGAAAGGCTGTAGTACAACAGTTGTTACAGGTTTTTTATACACATTTATACAGCCCAAATGGAAAATGATATTTTTATCATTGTTAAAATTAATGTTACTTTTTTTTTTGATGTCAGTATATTCTAATTTAGAAACAGTTTTTGGGGAAAACGATTTCATTTTGGTTTTTAAACTTTTCATCAAAATTTAATCGTTTAATGTCATCTCAAAGTGTTGTAAAAAAATTTACATGTATGTAAATTTTTTTGTAATGAGCTGTTGATACTGTCACCTGATGAATATTGATTTCTAGTCGAGGGTTACAGTAATAAAATTAAGGCGTTTTCTGAAAAATATAATCCCCCCCGAAGCAAGTCATTTTTGACAAAAAAAACACTGATTCGTAAATCAACAGAGACAATCACGGGGTGGGATTTGTTTATTATTCTTTAAATTTTTTTTTGTAATCTAAAATTTGGGGGGCCCAAAGATGTATTTCCGCAGAATTTTTGTGCATTCTGAAGGGGGAACTTTCGCGAAATATACACAACGAGCAGTATGGGGGCTGACTAATTTGCAAAATTCAAAACCCAAAAGCATAATGAACTTAATTTTGTGTTCAATTCTTTTTAAATGGACGTTCCATTTAAGGTTTGACTGAATTAAGGGACCTAAAATGTTTTTCCTTTAACATCAGTCAATGGTACTTTGTTCTTTTTCCAATGGAGCACAGAATTTTTTATTTGAAATGAAAAATGCTTTAAAAAACCTTTTTTTTCGTTTACTTATTAATTTGTTATTTGGGAAACCCAAAAATTTGAAACATCTGATATTGAAAATTTTATGGTTTCGAAAATGGTAAAGTATAAAATAGTATTTATTTTCGGTCCAATGTTTATAAGATACCACTTTGGCTTCGGATAGTTTTAAAATTTTTTTTTTAACATTTCAGCAATTACAAAGAAAGGGTACATGCCCCCTTGTTGGGGGTTGAAGGGCTTTTGCGGCTTTTTCCCTCTTAAAGATCTTTCCAGCATACATAAAGATGAATTATGAAGAAATTTTTAAAAATTTATCATTGATTTTGAAAAATAAAAAAAAAATTGACCCCTTTTTTCCCTTCTTTAATGTCATAATGCAATGACAATTTTCAAAATTTTACGTTGGGTTTTTTAATAATATTCAATGAGTGGGTTAATTATTGATATTATTTTAGTCTCCTGTTATTATTGTGATTTTTATATTGTGTGCATTCTTTAAAAAACATTTTAATGTAACTTATTTCTCGGGGCAATTTTGAGTTCAGTCTTGTTTAATTTTTTTTACGTTTTTAAGTTTCCCATTTTTTTTTGATTTTTTATTTTTGAAGAAATTTTTTAAATTTGTAATTGTAAATAATAGAATGTTGGTTGGTTCGGGTGATATTTTTTTTTATATTATACTTTCAATTTTTTAATTTTCAGGTGTGGTTGTAAGTTTATTATTTTGTTTTGGGAATCATTTTATATTGTATGATTTAAACTATAACTTCCATTTTAATTTTGTAGTGGAAAAAAAAAAAATTTTTTTTCTTTTTTAAAAATGTTTTTTAATTTAAAAATTCCCTTGCCCTTCCCAAAAGCAATATATAAATAATAATTATTCATTTC
This sequence comes from Teleogryllus oceanicus, assembly GCA_964035755.1. Classification (NCBI taxonomy): domain Eukaryota; kingdom Metazoa; phylum Arthropoda; class Insecta; order Orthoptera; family Gryllidae; genus Teleogryllus; species Teleogryllus oceanicus. The sequence continues at coordinate 96,585,803 of CAXIVR010000010.1, read as the reverse complement.
CTCAAGCATATGCAGGGAAACGTCTAACTGAATGGCAAAGGTAATACGCTTTCCGAAAGGCGACTACCGCGACACGAAAACGTCATTGCAACTTTTTGGGAAAGGGCACTTTTCCGTCGCGGACTTTTTTTTATAATGGGATCATGAAACCCCTGGCGGATCCCCAAAAGAGGCTGTTGTGTTGGTTTAAGATTAGATATAAGTTGGTTTATTTAAGAAAAAACCCCTCTTCGCCCCAATGGCGGGAAAAGCGGGAACATGTACCCGGAAATGTAAATAGCCCCCCGCCTCGCCGGGTATTGGGGGGGGAAAATAAAAAAAACACCTGGCGGCATTTCCCGAGAAACCCCGCTGAATGTCGTAACAGTTTCCCCACCGTGAAACAGCCAAGTTCCTCACGCCCAATTACGAAAACTCGGATATAGCTTTCTTCCAGCCATAGACGGAGCGCGAATTCTCTGAGGTATTTTGTCCATGTTGCTTTTTTTCATTAATTGGTACAAATTGCTCATATGTTCTTTTCCCAAAATGGAGGGGATTAGTTTTCGGGGAAACGGTGATAAAGGTCGAAGTGGGGTAGTTTGCGTAAATTTGATTTCTTTAAAAACATGTGATGTTAACCCTTCATGTAAGGTTTAGGCAATTAAAATTATAAAAATTTTTTTGTTCAGTGTCTACTTAGTACAAATTTTTAAAAAAGAAATGTTTTTAGGGGTTTTATGATTGGCGTCTGCGGGTTTTTTTAAAATAATACGTTTATTTTCCCAATGAATGTACTGATTTTTTTATTCGTTATTTTTAGGTTAAAGAAGAACAAGGAGTGTTGGAGGAAAAAGTGGGCCGTTTTTAAATTTTAAAAATGTATTTTGCATTTCTTTTATAGTGCCAGTGAATAATGTGATGATGTATTTAGTTTTTTGTGACCTTTTCCCCCAAATATTTAGATAAAATTTAAATTGTTTTTTTACAAGGAAAAAAAGAATAAAAGGTGATTTGCAACTTCAATGTTTGGGATATACATGGGATTAGTGATGGATAAAATATTTATTTATTTACTTAAAAATTAATTGCCTTTGATATTCATAACACGTTCAAGTGTTGTAGGGGTGAAATGAGGTAAAGAAGGGTTTTTATTAAGGTGTCAATTTTTGGATATTTAAAACGCCTTTTTATATTATTCTGGGGAGGAGAAGTAATTAAATAAAGGCCCTTTTTTAAAATTTTAAAGGGATGTCTTGTGGTTTTTCCCGGGGCACTTAGATAATGGGGATGTAGATATTTGGGGCCCCAAACATTTAAAGGGTTGGGTCGTTTTTTATTAGGTGAATGTGGGAGAGATGTATGTCCAAGAAATTTCTGGAAATTTTGGGACTTTTTGGGAAATCTAGTGAGTTGGATGTTGGGGGGCGGGTTTCCCAAAAACCATTTTCTTTCCCCTGTTTCATTAACCATATTTTTTAAATATAATATAATTTGATGTGGGAGGAAAACTCCCTTCACACTGTTGCCCTTGTTGGTAAAAAGTTGTTTTTCCTTGGATGCTTTATTTGTTTTTTCCCATTCTCTACTTTCCCCAAAAGGGGAATTTCCAAACAATAGAGATAAAAGGTGCCGTTTTGGGTAAAAAAAGTTCTTGTATTTTTTGGATTAGGGGTTTTTTAAGAGAATCTTTGACAATTGATTGAAGGTACCCATAGAGTCTGAGGGGAACCCCACTTTTATTTTTTCATTTTTTTGGGAGACTAACTGAATGGTTTTCCCAGTTTGGGCCCTGGGGCTTCGAAGAGAAGCTAGAAAAATATTCTGAACGTGAGTTTAAAATTTTTGGGAGGTTGGGGAAACTTTTTATTTCCTTTGTTTCTATTTTGACCACCCGTCAATTTTTTTAAAATCGTGGTAGTCTTCATAAAGAGAATTCAAATGGGAAAAAATTTTTGGGGAAAAATTTAAAGTTTGGAATCTGCAATCATTATATTAAAATTTTTAAAGGATTGCCTTTGGGGAATAAGTCAATCTGTCTCTAGAAGGGAGGGTTTCAATATTCATTTCATCTTGATATTGGAAAGGGGTTTTTTCCCCGGGGTTTTTGGACACTTCACAGGGAATTGAATGGAATGTTTTTTAAAAGAGTGCTGAGGATATTTTCAATGTCTGATTAGTTGAAGAATTTAAAGTTCAGTAGCCAATATTTGGACATAGTTTTTCCTCAAATAAAGGGGGAGTAACCCCGTTTCTACAAAAAGGGTTTTGTTGATAGGAGTTGTTTTCAAAGGCACTTTAAAACATTGGAAGGTTAAATTTTTTATAATAGGATTAAAGCCCTGTAGTGAATTTTTTGGCTCCATAATTAATTTGGATTGAAGAATAGAATGATAAGCATGAATTATACTTTTCCCCTCTGCTCCCCATTTTTTTGCTAAATTTTCAGTTTTTTAACCTGGATTTGCATTCAGTTTTAGAAAGGGAAAAATGCGCTTCTATGTGTGTTTTTTTTGGGGCCCCATCCCCAAGTTTCACAAAAATTTGCGCTTGGTGGTTCCAAAAAGGGGGAAAAATTTTCATTTACAATTTCTGAGCTTCTGGAGATGATAATGAACTCCAATTTAGTTCTTAATAGGAAAAAAACCACAAGAATTTGCCCATGTTTAAATTTTTGCTCAAGTTTTCTGGGATTATTTTGTTATGGACTTTCCCCCTGCATACAATGGAAATATCATCAGCAAAGAGAAATAATTTTTTGGAATCCTATGCTATTTTTTAAATATTTCAAATTGTGATCCAAAACAGGAGCACATTAATACCCAAACTTGGGGAAGTTTTCCCCTGGGTTTTGATATTTTATCAAACAAAAGAAACCCCGCAGATATCTATGATGCAAAAAATTTTTTTAAAAAAACCCAAAAGTTTATTCAATGTTTTTTAAATGGGATTACATAGTAATCAAGGTTTTAAAAAATTTTTTTGATGTTTTTTAAATCTAAATGAAACAACAATTGAGTGTGTTTGCTTTTCATCCCAAAAATTTCTGTGTCGATTATTAGAGGGTTTTCCCGGTTGATCTATGTTCATAAAATTAAAGTTTGAAATGGATATATAATTTCTTGTTTCTGGGGAGCCACCCGGACATTTTCCCAAACCTTTTTTCAAATTTTGCAAAGAGACCGTAATGATATTTCTAAAATTTTTGGGTTTTTAGATAGATTTTTAAAAGGGTTTTGGGCCCACAATTAAAATTCACCCATTCCAGGGAAGGATTAAAGCCCAGATGCATATACATTTTAAAGAGGTATTCCTTTTAAAAATTTGGAGGATTTTTTCAAGAAAATATTAGGAATAATATCGGGGACGTGATAATTTTTTTTTTCAAAGATGGGGGGATTTATCCTTTTGGGAAATGGTAAAACAAAATCACTGTTTTACTGAGGAGCCAGATTTTTTTTTAAAGCTAAGGATATGGGGGATTAATTTTAAAAAGGATGTTTCCCTTAGTTATTTTTGGTTTTTGGGAGAGAAACTGGAGAATTTGTTGATAACTAAGAAGCCACTATATTTTATTCCATATTCATTTTTCTGATTTTGGGAGGCAAGCTTTTTGGGAAAGAGCCATTTAATTTTTGATTTTTTTTTTATGCCACATGGTTTGGGAAAGGTTTGACCTGTAATAGATGAAATTGAAATTTTTAAAAGATTCTAGCATTAGCATACTTTTTTAAAATTTGCGTTTTAGCCCCTAGCCTTCTTATATAATAAGGGGTAAAAACCATTTTTTTTTTTTTATATTTTCTAAATCGTTTTTTTTTCTCGTGTCTATCGTAATTTTTTCATTTGCCCAAAGGGACCGGGGCACATCCGAATAATCCCCCAAAATGTAGGGTTTTCATTGGGCAGGTAATTTAAGTCCGAAAAGGTTTAAATGATATAGTTAGTCTGTTCGGTGACTACCTTTTTATATCAAAAAGTTTATTAAATTTATCAATAATTTATTGAAAAAAGGGCCCCATTTTTGTTTTGGAATAACCCACTAAAGGTGGGTAATGGAAAAGGGGGTAAAAACCGGGAAAGGAAAAAACCAATGGGTAATGAGCACTGTCATAAAGATTTTACTAGAGCCCAAAGAAAAAAAATGTAAAGTCATTGGATGAAAATGTTAAATCTATACCTTTCCCCTTTTTATATCTAGCCCAAAAACGGGTTTGGGGCCCGTATTTTGCAAAATAAATAAATTTTTTCTTGCCACCCATTTCCTTATGATTCTATTACGATTTTGTATTTTAGAAGACCCCCACAGTGTGTTTGACTGTTAAAAATTTTCCCCGGATGATAAACGGTTTAGGGGTTGCTTAATGATGTCATCAAGTTCAGTGATGTTTATGACTTGGTGTTAGGGAAATATGTTAAGAATAGATCAATTAAAAATTTAAAATTAATTTTAAATTGGGAGTGGCCAAATTCGTTTTAAGAAAGGGAAAATTATATAGGGAAAAAATTTTGCTTTAGTGTAAATTTTAACACCACCACCCAACAACAATGTTAGAAATTTTTTTCTTTTTACAAAAAGTAGACTGTATTCCCAAAATGAGCCAATTTTTTTAAAATTTAAAATTAGTTTCTTAAAAGATTATTTTTGGTTTAAAATTTTAATGAGAAGCTTTTTGAAGGCATGCAAAAAAACCAAAATTCCATTGTGACTAACTGGGGAATTTTGTTTACTTTATTTAATTTAAGGGGAAATTTGGGAGAAAGGGGGAAACAATGCCATCTGAATCCTTTCCTTTGCCTTTAAATTTTCCATTCATATCTGCATCCAGTTTTTTTATAATTTCGAGCACTTATTTTTCACATCATGGTTTGGTAAGATTTGGTGAAGGGGTTTTTTTAAAATTGTTTTTTTGAGCCCTTAAAATCATCTCTAATTCCCCTGGCAATTTTTTCAGTACAGTTTTACCCTTTTTCTGTCAAAGAAACTTTTGGAGTTGATGTAAATTTAGTGGGTAATTTTAACATTTGGGGTTCTAATATAGTTTTAGTATTGGACCATGACTGATACCAAAATTTTCGAAAAAGGATTTTTCTTTTTTCTTAATTTTGGAGGGGTTTTTTTTAATTTTTGTTTATTTTCGTAGTTTTATCATCATCCATGTTTGGTTTTCCGAAAATCACTGTCCGGGGGGTTTATTTTTTGCTATCGGGTTTGGGTTTATTATCAGTTTTTTATTCCCCCGGGAATGGATACCAGTCTTTAATCCCAAACCCTCTTTTTTTTCGGTGTGTATGTTTCACAATTGTTCATTTCAGTATGAGCTATGGCATTTATCTTTGGGGTAATGAATCCAATAGCTCCCAGACTTGAAGATACAGAAGATAATTGTACGAATAATTTATTAATCCCAATCTTAATTTTTTTGTAGGCATCTCTTTATTGTGTTGGGAATTCCACCCTTGCCTTGACTCTTGATTTTACAAATCAGAATGTTTTTTGTCGAAAACAACTTCTTAATGAGGGGAAAATAATTTTTTATAAAACAGATGGCGAAAACTATAAAACTCAATGTTGGTATTATATTCATGAGGTATTAATATAAATGGCTACCCTCAAAAAAATTAACAATGTATAATTAAATGTAAAGTTTAATATTCATCTGACACGTATGGCCTTTCACAAAAAATGTCAGTGATTATAACTATAAGTAATTCCTTATGTTTTTAAGTTAAGGTGAAGAGCAGGAAACAATATTTTTGGGGTTTTTGATGTTCCGTATTGTACGTGTAGTGCTTTTGAGTGTAACTTTGTAGTTATTTTAGCAGTGTAATCACAGGTTCCACTGGTGTTAAATTATTAAACAAAACTAACTACAGTAAGTAGTATATAAAATGGGCCTGCAACCAAATTTTTAAATACCACAGTTTTTCCATTTGTCAAATTTTTTCATTGGTCCAATAAGCCAACAATTGGAATATTTTGGCCAATTTTTCACCATATCCCTATACCCCATATTTTTATGAATTTTTGTAATTTCTATGTGTTGATGTCCATAGGTACACACCGACACTCAGATTCTGAAGAATAAAAAGAAAGCGATTTTCAATTTCATTCATTTTGCATGGAATTTCAAGATGGTGTGTTATGATATGTATGATGGCATGAGAATGTCGTGAAGCAAGATGGTGAACAAATGTTTACTGTAGGAGCTAAGTTTTAAGGTCAATTTTTTATTGAATAATAATATTAAAAATGAACAATGTTTAAATAAAAATCTATTTCAAAAAATAAAATCAATGCCAAATAGTTTGTACAAATCATATTTTTACAACTATAACAGCTGTGTATGAGTGAAACTTTGTAGGCCACAGCTTTATCTAATCTTATCTCTGCGAGTCATAAAAGGCTGCGCAATCTAACATCTCTAAAATATTGTAAAAAATAAACAATACAATTTAAATTTTAATACACTCAATAATTATCTTAAAAGTTGAATAGTGTTATCGCATGTGTTTAAAAACTGCTAAAATACATTGAAATTTGGGGAACTTAAATATTTTATATAAATAGAAGGTCCAATATCTTAGATTTTTTACCACACATTACATCTTAACAATAGTATTTTCAAGAACTGCATTATGAAATGTATCACTTAATTTCGTAGATAATTGTGCAGCTTCTACAGTTTTTCCAATACATGTATTAATTATAAAAATGGAATATCATTAACTAAAAAGAAGGTGCAGTGTAGGTATTTTAAAATTTTTATTGCTAGTAAATTCTGTAAATGTGCGTTTCTTATAAATATTTGGTGGGAATTTATTCTAAAATTCTGATGGAAATTCATTTTGGTGTTCGAGGTATGGTCAAATTCACTGTATAAAATACAGATTTTTTTCTTGATAATTGAGTTTGTTCTTTTGGAACACTACAAAGACAAAGAAAAGCATATCATTCTGCAAATAATATTAATTTCAAAATTCTTTTTCCTAGTAATTCCACTTATTTCAAACGTTTGTAAAGCATAAAATGATAGCAATGGATATAGGATCTTGAATTTATAACATATATTTTCCTCCAGATGATGAAGTATCTATACATCCAATGTATCATCTGATTTTTTTTAGACTTATCTATAAGTTACAATACATCATTCATAATCATGTAAACAAGATCATAAAACCTTCCCATGTAAACTCTTTAAAATCCCTTAAAAAACAACCTAGCAATTTCAATGGATAAATAACCATCTTTTGATTGTAGTTTTGGATTAGAACTAATTACAGCAACTTCTAAAGGAATTAATTATGTTTTTGAAAGTAAACTTTTTTTTGTAAGACAGTTGGTTTATTATAAATTAAATTTGACCTCTTTTAATGCAAGGTGTTCCGAAAGTAAGTTTCGTTATTTTTTTTAAGAGAAGATGGTACACCAGGTGAAACAATCACAATAAGAAACCGTACCTGTTGCTGGTCAGATGGAGGAGGGAGCGTCAGCGGCGAATGACTGACGCATGCGCAGAAGAGAGTATACCAGCATAGCCCAGTTTATTCTAGTACAAATCACGATGGTAGACGTGTGCTGACCACGTGGTTGTCAATGGAAGCGTGTGTTGTTATCCGGAAGGAATGGAACATCGGAGTTCCACGTGCCGTCATCCATGACTGCCTATTTATTTTATTTTTTACGTAAAGAAACGACAAACAGTTATGAAAACCGTCGAGATGGGGGTCATTGACCCGGAAGCTGTAGTACAATAGTTGTTACAGGTTGTTTATACTCATTTACACAGTTCAAATGGTAAATAATGCATTATTATCATTGTTAAAATTAATGTTCCTTGTCTTGTGATGCTCAGTATAGTCTCTAATTGTATAGAAACAGTTATGCAGCAGAAACGATTTCACTTGGGATTTAAACTTTTCTATTGAATTTAATCGTTTAATGTCATCTGGCAAAGTGTTGTAAAATAATGTACATGTATTGTATGTGAATTTTTTGTAATGAGCTGTTGATACTGTCACCTGATGAATATGATTTCTACGTCGAGTGTTATAGTAATAGACTTCGGCATTTTCTGAAAAAATATTCCCGCTCTTGAGCAAGTCATTTTTTACAAAAACCACTGATTCGTAAATAAAAAGACACGGTAATGGTAGAATTCCTAGATTAATGAAGAGAGGCTTACATGAATCACGTGGGTGGGATTTGGTTATTATTCGTACAATTCGTTTTTGTAATCTAAAAGTCTGGGAGCTATAAGATGTATTTCCCCAAAATATTATGCCATATCTCAGGCGGGAATGAACATTCGCGAAGTATACACAACGAGCAGTATGAAGGCTGACTGAATTTGCAAGAATTCTAAACGCATAGCATTATGAACTTAATTTTGTGTTCAATTCATTTAAATGGACGTTCCATTTAAGGTTTGACTGAATTGAGAGACCTAAAAATGTTGTTGCCTTAACATCAGTCAATGGTACACTTTTCATTTTCAATGGAGCACAGAATTGTTTATTTGAAATGGAAAACTGCATTAAAACCGTTTTCTTTTCGTTTACTATTAATTTGTTATTTCGGAACCAATTTGAAACATCTGATATTGTACTATTTACTGCCTCTTTATTGCAAAGGATGTTCGTATCATCCGTAAAGAGAACCGTTCTTCCGTTTCGAATCGTCGAGGGCATATCGTTTACGTAAAGTAGGAGCAGAATAGGGCCTAAAATTGATCCTTGAGGAACTCCACATGCAACGGGCAAGGAGTCGGAAAGGTGCGTACGTAATGTTCCATCATTCCAGTAAGGTATTTCAACTCTCTGAGATCGTTGTTTAAGGTACGAACATTACCAATCTAGAGCAATACCACGAATTCCATATGAAAGTTATTTGGAAAGTAAAATGTCATGATCAATGACGTCAAAAGCTTTTGAGAGATCTAAAAATAATCCAATAGGTGCCTCGTTTTGATTCAATGATGAGGCGACATCTTTAAGAAAAGAAAATATAGCTGTTTCCGTTGATTTTGATTTTCTAAATCCATGTTGGCAATCTGAAAGCGCGTCGTGTTTAGTGAGAAAGGTTTCCATTCGTACGTAAAAAAGTATCTCTAATATTTTTGAAAAGACTGATAGAAGAGAAATGGACCGATAATTTTGAATTTCATTTTTTGTTGCCATTTTTGAAAAGCGGCTTAATTTTAGCTGTTTTGAAAATATCTGGAAACGTTCCAGTGCATAAAGATGCATTAAATATGTGTGTTAACGGGTGTATAATGGTATACGCACAAGTCTTTAACAAAGAATCCGGGAATTAATCTAAACCGGACGAATATTTATTTTTTAGTTTACCGATTATTTTGAGAATTTCATAGGAAGAAGTTTCGGAAACGAACATTGTGTCTAAAATTTTGGGTGAACTGTCTGTTTTTGAATTTTGTGCCTGAAGACCATTAGTGAGATCAGCAGCAATTCTCGAAAAGTATTGGTTAAAGAGATTAGCCACTGTTGCCGGATCGTTCACATTTATATCGTTATATTTTAAAACAACATTCTCTACGGGTTTTCTAGTTGATTTGGTAGTATTTTTTATTATATTCCACATTGCTTTTGTTTTATTATTTGAGTTCAAAATATCCTGATCGTTTTTCATGATTTTGGCCTGCCTTATGACTTTTCGTAACAATGTGTTGTATTTTTAAAGTAGATAAGAAATCTTGAGATACGTCATACGTTTAAAATAAAGAAAGAATTCCTTTTTTTTACAAATGTCCTATATTTAATTTTGTTTTTGAAGAGAAATCAAGTGTTAAAATGAAATGAAAGTTGAAAAAAAAGAATTAGATTTGTCGTTTGTATCAGCAGTATTATAAACCGTTTCCCATGACTCTTGCATCATGTAATCAATGAATAATTACTTTTACTTTTAGTAAACAATCTAGTCATACGTGTGTTATTTATTGTGTTAGTAATCGCATTTCTTATAATGGTAAGAATTTGTGCATCGTGGTCACTGTATCCTAAATATTTTGTTTCAACTTCATATCGAGTATTGTTAATTATAATTTGATCAATTGCCTTCATCGAATGTTGTGTGATCCGTGTAGGTACATTAATTGAAATGTCTAAATCGAAGGAATTAATTAAATTGAGAAACTTTTCTTTCTCGCAAGATTCGACCAGAAAATCAATGTTAAAATCTCCGCATACAACAATGGATTCAAAAGAGCGATTTCTGACTTTGTTAAGTGTTATCTCCAGGTTTTCTAAGAACAAAATATAATCAGCAGTTCTCTTTGTTGGAGGTCTGTAAATGCAAAGTATCATCACTTTTAGTGAAGTAAGATGTACAACAGAAATTTCGAAAATATTTTCAATGGAGTACACATTGAATTTCGCCAAGGGGATAAAATCAATATTATTTCTAACGTAAATACAGGAACCCCCATACCCTCTCTCTCTCTGCAATAAAAGCCTGCGAGGTAAAAGTTTTGAATTTGGAAAATGCCAAGTTCATTAGGAGATAACCAATGTTCTGTAAAGCAAAGAACGTTCGATAAACTCAGTTTTATCTTGGAATGCTATGCTCCCTGCCCTTCCCCGCGCGCGCGCTTTCTGGTGCAGCCAGTCGTCCGTCACTAGATAGGCCGGGGCCTGTTCTTATTTGAATTCAGCCATCTTAGACCCGTGGTGGGCCAATAGCGTCGAAGGGCGCAAAGACGCTGTGCGCGAAATCTACAGGCCACACCCGGCAATTATTCGCGTGCTTTGTGCGTAAACGGAACGACGTCGTGTCAACGTTTCTGCGTTTGTGTGTTTCTGAGACGGTGCTGTGAAGTCGAAATGCCCCAATTTAGGCGTTGTTGGGTTCCCAAATGCCGAAACAACAAAAACATTAAGAGTGGACGGCAAGTCTTCAGGTTTCCAACAAATCCTGAAAAGTAAGCGATATGAAATGCTTAGCATGGTTCCATAAAATTTATTTCATGTACTATTTAGTGACCTAGTAAATTAACTATGTTACTAAATAGTAAATGAAATTAATTTAAATAATGTAATTATATGTCAGGTTATTGTAAACAATTTTAAGGTTGCTTTAATAATCATGTTATTGGTAAGTTATAATAGCTATAATAACATTAAGGTGATTTTGATATAACTATAATAGCTCAATAATACATTACTAATTGTATTACAGGTGTATGAAATGGCTAAATGCAATTGGGGACCCGCCTTTGGCATCTTGCCCTTGGGAATTTCTCACAAGGTTAATGTATTTATGCATGGAGCACTTCACGCCGGAAATGTTCACTGCAGCGAGCGACTAGCACATAATGCAGAGCCATAATTTTGTGATGTGCGTCCTGAGTTGCCGGAGGGAGCACTCAGGTCATTTATAGAAGGCTTACCACAAGAAAGGCGTACATATTATTATTATTATTAATATTATATTATTTTATAGCAAATAGGTGTAATAAGAAAACTTTTTTCTTTTTTAATGTAATTAAACATCCTTATTTCTTTTGCAGGATCTGCTCTGCATGTAGTGGACAACATTTCTCCTTAGTTCTCGGTTGCTAAATGAAGAGAAAAAATCCTGTAACATGTGGTGTAATCAGAATCTCAGTTTTGTGGGACCTTGATGCCGAAAAACAAATTGGAAGCCAAACGTCTGTAGTATGTGAACACACCTAGCGCCTATACCATGCGTAGAATTTTTTCCAAATTGAACAAACCCCTGTCAATGTGTCTCTAGTAGAAGCTTTAAAACTTTTAAAAACATTCCTTAGTTTTTGGAGGAACTTAATACGAAGCCGTAGGAAATGATTCAAAATTTTCTCAAAAAATTTAACTCTGAATTTTCAGAAATTGTAAAAGTATGCGTTTTTATCGGCAACTTCTTACAATTAAATTTGAGATTTTTTTGTAAATTTTAGTCGTTTTTGTGCAATTGTGGGTGAACGATTTCAATTTTAAAAAATTAAAAGATCATTTTCTCGAAAACGGCTCCAATTTTTTTTTTTATTTTAGGGAAGGTTAGTGCTAAATGAACCCTATACGATGACAAATGCCATATTTTATTTTATTTTTTCAAAAATTACAGAAATGTAATTTCTGTGACTTGTCTTTCATGTCGGTAATACTTTAGATGCGATTTCTGCACAGTATTATATTTATGAGTACGTGCCCTTTAAATAATGTCAAGAAAATTCTCTCGAAAACTCAACACTTTTTTGTTCAAATGAGCTCAAAATTACTCATTTTCAGAATAGCTCAAACGCCATTTTCTCAAAGATGGCTTCAATTACTTTCTTTAAACTATTTCAATGGATAGTGGTAATGGTACTGTTTAATATGATCATTTTTATATATATTATCATTAATATGTTCATTTTTTGAGTATACTTTTGTTTTCCCCAAAATTGCACAAATGTTTTTTTGTTGTTTTTCCTTTCAATATCTCATGCCAGTAATATGACATTTCAATGGATATATTATTGAATTTGTGAGTGAAGTTCTTCAAATTACTTCAAATTAAGTTTTCGAAAACTCAAATAGATTCAGAGAAAGGCTTCAATTTTGCATTTACAGTAACGCTTAAGCCTTTTTTAATGGCTTCAAATTTTCAAAGAAATTGCTATTTAAGACAAGGTTTGCCTTCTTTAATACTCTTAAAATAATATTTCGGTTCTACTATTTGGTAATCGAAGAGTTGAGAAAATGGCAAAAAAAATGTATTTTGGGCGGCGATAGATGCCAGCTGGCAAGAGGATGAGGGAAGACCATAGAGCTGGTCCATACCAAAGGAAATTAGAAAACTTAACTTCGAGAAAGTCTGTGCTATTCTGTAGCGCTTCCAGTTACTGTATGTAATTTAGTAAATCCAAACTGCAGGACCACTTGCTTTTAGACATGTACCAAATTGAAGTTTTTTGGGATTCAATTTAATATATAAAAAATTGTATTTTTGAGGGATAATCATTTGGTGTTTCTGTAGCAGGAAAATATTATCTCAGGTTTTTTCGACCCACTATCTGTCTTGTGAAGATGTATAAGTCTTTGTGAAACAGTTTGGCATTTTTACCAGGAAGCAATAGCTATTTTCTAAACATATTTCTGATGGTTCTTGAGATGTCTGTTGGGTATAATCTCCTGAATAATAAGTGCTTTTATTTAGTTATATTGTTTTGCAGAAATTGTGTGCGTTAGTCACATAACATGATTGGGAAGGATATGAAAATATTTTTTTAGTAATTGAAAAACTGTTCAATACCTGTATCAAATGTTGAGTAATTCTGGATATATTATTGACCTCTGGATTTTCATCCACGATCCATTGAGGAACTAGCCATGCTTTTGGACAAATATGTAGCTCGGAATATTAGTGAAACCTACCAAGTCCAAAACCTCTGCTTACATTTATTTTGTAAAAAATTGTACTATGCATATTATTGTTTATATTGTGTATGACTATTTACTTAATTTAGAATTAAATATTGTGTTCATGAAATAACTTTTTATTTTGCACTCCCTGGACGATTCCATTCAGTGACTTAGGATTCCAAATCCTAATATTTCAGTCTTCTAAATTGGCTAGCGTATTTATTTTACATAAAAATAATGTATTAATTTGACGCCAATTTGAAAACAACTTCATTTTAAATTTCCCGGTCGTCATTACGCCCCACCTCCATTGGTAAAACGCCCTTCGACGCTCTTGGCTCACACATTGGGTCTAAGATGGCTGCTTCCTCTCCATGAAAATTAGAAATTTGAATAAGAACGTTGGGATTAACGTGGAGTGCCGCCTCTATTATTATACTCTCTGGTGGAGCGCTGCGTGACCTTCTGGGCGGTCGGTTACATTCAAAATATCCGTTAAGAACGGGGCGCAAAAAAATCAAAATTTCTCAAAAAAATTGTTATCTAACAGATGACTGGCACTCAAAATGAAAGAACATTTTGGAAAGAAGACGAGACCCTTTCAAAATGCATTACTATTTTTCCGAGAATGCAAACAATTAAACAAAATATAGTACTGTAGTGAAAAAAAGTTTCTATTAAAATACTAATACTAACAAAGGCTGAATTGACCATTCCTCTTACAATTTCTATTTCATTTGTCCATGGCGGGATGTAGACACTGTGGGCCTTCAAGGAAAAAATTATTTTGAGTATGCTACCAGAAAAAAAAAACTTTCAGTAAATAAGAATCAGTAATTATGATAGAAAAAATCTAATTATGATAGACCTTGTTGAAATCAGATGTAAATTAACAAATTGCTTACAAAGTGGAAATTACATTTTTCATTTCTCATTTACAAATGCATGTTTAGTTTCTTATTATTCCAATTCAATTTATTTTAAATTCAAACATTGTAGTTCAGTAAACTATTTGATTAATGACTGTATTCAGATAAAAACATTTTTTGAAATTTTAATAATATTTATTTTAAAAAATTAATTCTTTGAAATGCCAGCTACCCAAGGAGCAATTTCTAGAAACCTTTTTAACAGTTTTCTCACAATTTTAAAATTTCAGGTCGGATCTGTCACGTTGCCATAAGAGCCCATGTTAAAATGACAAACATGAAAACTAGACAGTGAAATCTATTCAAACCATCAGAACATAGAACAACCTCTCATCTTTTCATAAATACAATAACAAGGGCACGTTAAACATAACACGTATCTCGCTCCAACCACCTTAATCAACAACTTTTATGGGAAACGGTTGAATTCTGATGAAGGATTTAAGGAAGAAATTGTAAGTCATATCAACCATAGAAAATATTTCCGCAATACTCTTACAGCAAAGGTTGATAGCTGGGGCAAAAAGCGTACCACTTTTAAAGAAATTTCTTCTTCAGAGATTTTAGACTTCCCAGAACTGACTGAACGAGAATTAATCATTTTCTTCATGGGAACATACCCGCTAGCTTAATCGATGTCTTACCTTCCTGAAATTATGGGGGATAATGTTGCGATTAACCTTAACTACCTAGAAAAATTGTATTGAAAGTAAGCACACAGTCGTGACATATCAATCGAAAGCAGTATAAAGTATACATTGAATACAAGCCGAATTCACTCGAGATTGACAATATTCTGCAGAATACATGTAATTGCCCAAATGGTTTGAGAATCATTGGTTGCTGTTCTCATGTTTTCGACTATAATTTTCTACATGTCGCATGCAAGGTACTTGTCGCGTATTGTCCAGCCCGCTGCAATTTTATCTAGGATTTTTATTGTTGGAAATATTGAACCTGTACTCAACAAAGATAGTGATGACTAAAACATTGTTAGTTTGTATATATACGAGTATTTTATGACATATAAAGCAATTTTGTTTTGAATAAAAAATATTGATCGATTTATAATAAAGATTTTCAACAATATTAAGACATTTTCTATTGTTTTTTATCATTTTTGACCATATCACATATTCTGTAAACAAATTGAATCATATTATATTATTTAAGACCCAGAAATCGTAAAAAGGTATGGTAACAATATCGGCTCGCCAGGTCGTCATCCTAGACATTTCAAATCCCAGACATTTGCCAGTTTGAGCACTCAAAAACATATGAAGTTGTCTACATTTCATAAGTAGCATTATCTAAAACTCCTCCAGGAAGTTTATGAACTAGGTGAATTTTTATTAAAGAAAGAAATTTTTGGTTAACATTTTTAGAGAAAAAAATTATTTTAATCAATTTATTACTCTATGAATTGAAAGGCATCTAAAAGTCAATATTTTATCCAATTATTACGGCAAAATTCATATAAGAAACAAAGAATAATAATGATAATAGTAATAATAATAATAATAATAATAATAATAATAACAATAATAATAATAATAACAACAACAAAACAACAACAGCAACAACAACAACAACAAGAACAACAGCAACAACAACAACAACAACAACAACAGCAACAACAATTCTAGTAATAGTAATATCAATTATAATAGTAACAATACTAATAACAAAATACTATTCATTCCAGAAATGATTTACTTGATAATATTAACGATACTGGTGCATTTAGAAAATTCAGGATGAAATAGAATTTTGGTTTGGCACATTCTCCTTCTACATCAGTCCAACTGCAATTTTAACACTGTAGGGCAGGATATGCCAGTTCTTTCTATGCTTCAACTTGAACAGTCAACATGAACAGAAAATCAATGGGATTAGAATTTTTATTTATGTTTTTTAAGGGAGGAAAGAATTAAAGATTTTTTTAAAGAATTAAAGTAAATACTGATTATTGATTAGATACTGATTAGTAAAAATTGATTATTTCTTAATTTAAACACGAAAAAAGCTTTATTTAATGTAATTACTTTCCATGTGGATGTTAGTACTCATATTTTGAAAATAATATTTTTCTACATTAAACATGTGGGAAAAATGTAGTCCAGTGCAAACTAAGGCAGGAAACTCCTTATCCAGTTAGAGCCTTTGATACAAATTGTACAATAGTATATACAATAAGTAGAGCTCAGAAGTTCTGGCATTTATTTTATCTGAAATACATGGGCAAAACTGCATTTATTTTTACTAAAATAGGCAATCAGAAAAGGCATTTATTCTATCTCAAGTAGGGGTGCAAAAAGGCATGTAAACAATGAAATCTTACATGTAAAAGGAATTGTTAAAAAAATAATTAAAATTATTCAAACTCTAAAGTTTACATTATCACTTCACGTGTAAAACACAATCTCTTCTTTGTAATCTTGATTCCGCAATACCACACGATATGATGGCTACGAATTTCTTTTTTCGCGACTCTGTCTCTTAAAAATGCTATTGTGAACTCCCTTTTGAATCTTGAAAAGACATAAGTGAAAACAGAATTATATTTTTCGTTCTTCATGCACTTGTGTTATCGCCAACACTGAGAAGTGTTGCTGTCATATTGCTGTCCGCAAAGGATCTGTGGTCATACTCAAAGTAGAGGATTGCTCGTGAGTCTAAATCCTGACGGCTTCAGTGAAAGAAAAAAAAGCCTTGATTGGTATCATCTCATCCGTTTTCATTCAGATTTTTATCGCGGCATTCAGCGCTACAGAAAGACAAACACACCGTGCCTTTGAGTTTTCCAGGCTTGCAGGTATATACAGGTGAGTCACGCAACTTTAGCATCTCCTGTAAGTTTTGAACGATTGTAGTTATTGCAATGTAGTTTTCACGAAAGTGCATCAGGGAATGGGGTTAATTGATCCATGTATTCGTTTCGCTTTTATCACTTGTATTTTAAGAGGTAACTTTGTTTTTCAAATGGAATTATACAATTTTATCACTTGTATTTTACGAGACATTGATGTAACTTTGTTTTTATTTTTTTCAAATGGAACTATACATATTTTTTAGTCTATCATGACGAGCGTTAAGCATTTTAAGTAATTTTGAGATTTTACGACTCGTGTTTGCAATCAATTTTAAATGTAACGGTCACCATGGTGGAATGCACCATGAGTCCACCTTAAGGTCGTACCTTTCTCTTCCTGTTGGCATGTGCTCAGGGCGTTATAATATCCGTTAAACACGAATCGCAAGAAATCAAAATTACTCAAAAAATGCTTCTCTAACATGTGACAATATGTATTTCATTGGATTCGTCTTTTTACGCCCGTCATGATAGACTAAAAAATATATAGTTCCATTTGAAAAACAAAGTTACATCAATGTCTCGTAAAATACAAGTGATAAAATGGAAACGAATATACACATCAATTAGCCCCACTCCCTCATGCACTTTCGTAAAAATGCATTGCAATAACTTCAACTGTTAAAAAATTACAGGTGTTAAAAGTTGCATAACGGCATCATATATCCCTACTCGATCGCGATCGGTACTAGGAGAAAAAATATGCAAAATAATTAGGAAAAAGGCAAAAATAGGGATCGACAGTTAAAATAGGGGGAAAAGGCAGAATGAAATCTTCTAATAATAAGGGAACGGCAAGGCTAAAATAATGCAAAATAAAAAGGCTAAAATAAGGCAATATGGCAAAAATAGGCATCAGACACTAAAATAGGCAAAACAAAAAGGCAAATAACTCTCCACAGTTCTTTCTATACTTTCTTCTACACAGTTAAAGACTATACTGACCATCCAAAAAAAATATTTTAACAATAATAGGTACCTAATGCATTAGTTTACATTTGCATTGCATAATTTTAAAAATACGTAATAAGCCTGTAAAATATCATGTACTTCAGATTCTGGGTCAATGACACTCATCTCGATCAGGTTTTCATACAGTTTCTCAGACCCATTGAGCAAATACCCAGATGGCCTCTTGGTTTGTTTCTACCATACATGTAGCTTCATTGTTTTTGCATGTTTTTCTTTAACTCTACTTCTACTAGTTGTATTAAGAGTGAAATGAGTTAATATTTTGTTAGAAATATTGAAAATCTACAGTTCATAAACAGTTTGCATATATCTTCTATAACTCAAGACCAAAAATGTTTATATTCAAGTGTTGCGAACCTTCCTTTGTTGGTACTTTTATTCATCATTAGACTATTTACGGTTGAAAGGTAGAAAATAGATTCTGAAGCTCAAGGAAAAGGTGTGCAAATTGTACTTCTCTCTCACATGCCACACACCGTTTTTACTGTTCTTTGATGTAAATAAAGTAAAACAAATCGAAGAGGAAAAATTCCTTGATTTCACGTTAATTTATTTAATACACAAATGTGAAAATGAATGTTTGCATTAAAGGAATCAATACCATTAAGACAGATTCCTTAACATCAGAAATTAGATTTAAAATCATTCCGAGTACAAAACGTGTAATGGACGTTTCGATTTCAATTTGCCATTTTAATTAATCTCGTAGGTAATTCATGTGGTAAAATTGAGGGTTATTTCTGACATACGGATAAATCTGAAACGGAGCTCGAGTTTAAGTTATAGCAAAATGCATGAAACGCATCCACCAGCACTTTGTTTTTGTAATGGGCACTTTTACCACTTATAATTTTCATGGCTTCGAGCTACAGGCCCGAGCAATAAGAGTGACGTAGTGCCGAATGAATGTACGATGCACTAACATGCGTACTAGCTAGGACGGTACCCCGCTGGGAAATGCTTGAAGAGGGAATTAAGTTGCAAGCCGACGTGCAAGTCGGCGCTGGATCTCACCTGTTTATCAGGAGGTGGAACTCCGCCACCTCCAGGAATAAGAAATATTAAACACAAACGGAACTAATGACCATAGTTCTTGCCATGCCCAGAATAAATCAATCAATGCTTTATTGGAAGCTCCAATGACAATGTGGCCAATTTTATTTAAAAGATCCTATCTAATTCCCCTCCTACATATACAGGATAGTTGGGTATTTGTTAACAAAAATTAATAATAATTTTTGAATGTTACCTTTGAATGCTGTCTCTCTTCAATAATATCTTCCTAATCTTGTAGTAACTGGAATTGAAATAGACAGCATTTCACTAAAAAGAATATTACAACTACAGAAGATTCATTAATGTTATTAATTTTCTTATTAATATTGTTTGCTTATTAACTTTTTGCTTTTCAAGCTAATTTTTTAAATGAAAATCCTTTGTTGTCCTATGAGCATCTTTGTTAATATTCTGATCTTAAGCATCCTATGAGCATCCTATGAGCGTCCTATGAGCATCTTTGCTAATATTGTGATGGTTGATTCAGAAACTGTTTGTTTTATTTAGAAATGAGTTTCAATCCACATTTTATTTTAGTTATGTTGATGATACCTTTACAATTATTCCTCAAGGTAAAGTTTATGAAATGTTTAATTGTCTATGCTTTCACGGCCTCTAGGGGGTACTAATGTTATAACTGAATAACACGTGTGCTCTCTGAATGATATGGTAAGTAGATATTACAATAATAAACTCCTTAGAAATTGGCAAAGAAAAGATACCATTTTGGGGAGATTTATACGATTTATTTCTAACTTTCCATTAACAATAAAATTGATGACTTCAATCATTTGGAATATAAAACCATCCTTTTGTCTGAGCATTTCTTTTAGTCTGATAACCTAAATCTTGCTGAAAACATTCTACATGAAAACTATTACTACTGAGTTCATTTACAATTTAGTGGCTAAAGATTTATTTAATACTGAAAATAATATTCTTTCTTCTTATTCTTTTCAATCTCATAAATTTTCCTTCAATTTAAAATTTGATCTGACAATGTTTTTTTTCATATATTTATCTGATAAAATAAAACTCTTTTTTGTGAAATATAATGTCCCAGTTCTAAACAGTTCTTAATACTCAATCAAATAATCGAAACTGACAATGATAAACTACCTATTGATAAGAGGAACTCATATTGTTATAAAATTTAATTATAAAATACTATGTAATAGTAGAGTCGACTTACGGGTTGAACAAAGACATTTTAGAAACAAAGCAAAGAACATTTTAATATTACCATAACTCACACTCATTCTTCTGGGAACATAATATTTCTACCAATCATGACATGGAAGCTAAACATTTAACAACAGTTAAAATTAAAAAGTTTTCTTTATACATGTGAGTATTCGTTCATTTATTTGGTGTTAATTTTGTCTAATATAACTTTGTATTATTTAAATTTGTAATTTTCATTTAATTAAATCACTTACACCCTATATTATACTTATTTTCTCACACTATTTAACTACTGTATTATGTCATTACAAATCATCGGATATATTTATGGACTTTATTTCACTGCAACTAAAGATGGATGAGGTGTTTTACAAAATATTCTAATCTATATTTTGTAGCAATTGTAAATATATTTTGAAGATATATATTAAGTCTTATTAAAGTGAAGTTTATTTGTTTTTTAATTACTATTTGAGTGTATATTCATATTGCAATATGTTTTTGAGTTCCTTACAATGTTAATTATTATATACTTTTTGGCACTAAAGAAGTCTGTGAATCTGACAGATGAAACTATTGTAATACCTATCTTTTTTTTTAATGTGCTGAAATCGAAAATAAATTTTAAATAATAGGCTCTAGTTATGCAAGAGCACCGTTACTATTACTAAACTGTAAAACTAGAGTAGAATTCTAACAGATTCTGACTGATGATAAGTTTTCAACAAATTTTAAACATTGTTTTTAATACTGACTATCAGAAATCACAATTGTTTAATAAAAACCACAACCATTACATCTATTCATTTAATACATCTGTCATTACTGACAAAAAATAGATTTGAATAAAAAGAAATGTGCAAATGCAAATCTTCATAGTGCAACAAAGAAAGAAAAATGCAGAAAAATAACAACTGAAAAAGTCTACCTATGAAAGCAATCAAATGTAAACTACCTACTTTTACACACTAACATTTTATACAATGCTTAATCGTAGAAAAATGTTTGGAAATAAGTAAATACTAAAATGAACATTTGCATGATAATCCTTCCTAGTGGGACTTTGTTCTGAAACTTTTTTTTTTTTTTTTTTTTTTTTTTGAAACGCTTACATTCTTATTTTTGGATAGCATTCCCGTTTTCGAGACTTGTTAATAATTTCCCGATGGTGGCCTTGGATTGCGTTTCCACCAGGCAATAATACGTTAATTTTCACTGAATTTTCGAAATGATCTTATTTTATTATTTCATAAAATTTCCTTGGAAATCCAGACGAATTATTGTCACTGTAAACGTAACGTCTTTTGAAGAGCAAATAGTCAAGGGCTGTAACTCAGAGACTACCCAACATTTCATTAAGCATGAAAGTATGAATTTCTGCACATTTTGAGAAGCCAAATCAAAACTGGTGTACAGAACACACATTAAAATATATCAAGTCTTACCTCAATGTCAATGCGTCCCGAAAAGCGTGGAGAAGACGTCACGGTGATATTATGTGATGGTTGGAGCTCAGGTAGAACGAACAATATTGATCTCACACAGCGAGGAAGAGAGGGGAGCCAATAGCAAGACGTAGAGAGGATTTCCAAATGAAAGCACTTCAAAACACAAGAAGATGATATAATCAACAGATTACAATTAAACTGGTTATTTCGAAACCTTCACATCTCCAAATTTTGCGAAAATGAGTTAAGTTTGCCATTTGAGTTAGAATATGCTTTAGATACACTTTACGTATCAAACGCCACATATCCGCTAATCGTCAATATTTCTAATTTAATCAGATGTTCTCTGTTTATCGCTATTTCCTCACATCTCCGAAATACTTTTCAACAACGTTCGTGCCCCGAAAGTCAAAATTCATTTTAATAAATAATTCACTTGCAATGGGCTATCACGGGTTAGCGGCCCGCCCCGTACGGATGACGTCAACGGTACATTTTTATTTAAAATCTCATAATTTAATTGTTTAGTAAAATTGCGTAAGTGAATTTTAAAGATGGATTTTAAGTGTTACTTTCGCATATTTACTTCATGCAGAAAGGAAGATATATCAGACCGGGAGCCAGCAAGAAAATCCACGTATGATAAGCTCAAAACTAAAACTTTTTGAGAAGTTAGCCAGGGTTATGAGGAACAGGGAAACGCAAGTATGATGGCCTGTAGGTGTCGGTGCTGTTGCGCACTGCACAATTTTTTGAAAGTGCCGAAAAAAACTATGGCCTTGGGAATGAGTACACAGTTAATTCTTGTTGTATATTGTTCGTCAGATAGCCACAATATGAAGGAGTGATCTGCCATACCGATGTGGCCTCACAAACCGTACGATTAATTACCACTAATCCAAAAAAATATATTTCATTGCCGAAAAAAATGCCATTTCATGCCGTTTCGGCGTCTCGAAGTCGCCACCATATTGATTAAAAAATCTCCAATTTATCACTAGTCCATGTACGTGCGTATCATAGGTACAAGTATGGTGGTACATTTTTTGGAACCCCTATGATCCATTTTGATAAACAAATGCAATGCCACACTGATAAGACGTCATTAAATGGCCGCCATATTAAAAAACTTACTTTTTCAAAATTTTCATATTATCATTGGTAAGCGCTGGAAAATAATTGTATAATCGTAACAACAATGAAAGAACTAAATTGAATTGTTGATTTGCAGCGTTATATGACAAAGTAGGAACAACATGATTTATTAAAAGAAATACGGCATTTTTATATAGTACTTTTAGATAGATTTATGTATATTGTATCTGAGATTAATCTTGAATATTACCTGGGTTGATTATCCAAAATGTAGGTGTCAAAATGTCACTTTAACAGATAGAAAGAATATACTTTTTGCGTTAATTGTCATTATCTTTCTGTCTGTGGGACAGACAAACATACTCAAACAAGAATTAAGAACATATTAATAGTAGGAGAAAAAATTATTTCGTTTTTAGACATCATACTGATATATTTTCATTATTTAATTTTTGACAGCCCTGCCATTATGGCCCAGAAAAGATTCAAGATTAATTCGCATATACGCATACTCATAAAGATATTACGCATAAAACAAACAATACAGGGTATTTCAAAATGAATAGCGGGGTTTTAAAGTGTTATAATATTTATTACATCAGGCTTTTGTACTTGGTGATATATCAAATGATAGAGGAACTCAAACAGTTTTATAATAGCCTACAAAAGTGTTCAATGCCGGCACCCTTCGTTACTCGTACACGTCAGGAACGATATACGAAGTTCTTCCCAAGCTTTAGTTAGTGTCTCATTAGTAATTGCCGCAACAGCTGTTTCAATCCTGTTCCTTAGACCGGGAAGGTTGGCTGGCATTGGAGGCTGCCACACTCGATCCTTAATGGCTTTAAGATAGAAATCACACGGCGTTGAGTCGGGTGACCGTGAAGCCATGAAACAAAGCGCGTGGGCCTGCAGCCAATCCGGCGGTCGGAGTACTGTGAGGTTAAACCAATCGCGTCCTCGTTATGCCCTGCCAGTGAGGCAGCGCACCATCTTGCTGAAAGATGAAGTTCTCTAGTTCATCCTGTCAGTTGAGGGAAGAGCCATGGCTGTAGAGTATCCAGATAAAGTGACCAGTTACAGTTGCTTCACCAAAAGAAAGGACCATAAACTTCTGTCCGGGATATAGCACAAAAATTCAATTTAGGTGAGTCTCGTTGCACTTGTACCATTATGCTGGGATTTTGTGAACCCCAAATCCGAACATTGTGGGTGTTTACTTCACCACTAAGGTGGAAGGTCGATTCATCACTGAATACGACAAGATCCAGAAAATTTTCATTGTCATTCAACAACATGTCGTTAGCAAAGTTGGCACGTAAAACATGGTCTAATGCGTGTCTTTAATCGATCCTATGCAACTGAAACTGACGTAGTGGGTGGTGCAGCGTCATATAAAATCTCAAGCAGTCAATCTGGGGTGCTAATTACGACTAGCCTTCCGAACGGATTTCATAGGGCTACGCGTAGACAGTGCGCACTTGCTCAACGCGCTCTCTTCACTGATTCTTGAGTCGTCCCGTCCTCTTGCCTTTACAAGGCAGCCAGTGTCTTCAAACTTATGATAGCATCTACGAATATTGTTTATCACCTGGAGGATCACAACAGACAATCGGAACGCG
Source organism: Teleogryllus oceanicus (assembly GCA_964035755.1). Taxonomy (NCBI): domain Eukaryota; kingdom Metazoa; phylum Arthropoda; class Insecta; order Orthoptera; family Gryllidae; genus Teleogryllus; species Teleogryllus oceanicus. Next base: position 96,561,259 of record CAXIVR010000010.1, on the reverse strand, counting down.
TTGCACAGTAACAACAGATTCGTCTTTGCAAAATGTAAGCACAAAACGCTTTCTGTTCTTTGAGTCGCCATCTTTGCTACTAGCGCTTTCTATCAGTTGCAGCCCGGAAACATTCCCGCATTGATGCCAACAAAACTATTTGAGTTTCTCTTTTCATTGATATATCCCACTTGTGGCTGTAAGTTTGATGTAATAAATATTATAACACACTAAAACCCCGCTATTCATTTTGAAACACCCAGTATTATTAATGACATATTGGAATCGAAGTTTTTCAAAAACATTTATAACAATGTTCGGTCTAAAATGAAGAATACCCTAAAACATATTTATACTTTGTGATATGTTCCGTTTTCCTTTATTTGTGTAAGTGTATTCTTTTCTTTATCGGCTTCTTCCCCATTCCATCTCTGTTTATTCCTGTTTTTTATTGGATTTCATTTTCATTTTTTGGAAAATAACGTCTAAATTTTACGTTAATCTCCTCCCTCTCAATTCATAATTACTCCTTTCATCAAGGGAGGATGTAAATAATTCCAATAGGAATGTTTTCCTTACTTGATTTATTTTGAATGTTTTTAATTTTGATTCATATGACGTATTTTCCCATTACGTTCTTTCCCATCTATTATATATATTTTTACTTCCTACATTTATTTTACTGATGCTTGTTGTATTCCATAATTTCATCTCTGATTACTGTAAAATTTTATTTTTAATACTTTCATTCAAAACAATATCATTTGTTTTCATTTACAGGCAAGTATATTAATTTTTTGTTCACATGATGATGCGTCACTGGAAAAAAAGGATACCATAATTCCCAACAAGATTTCAATAGTTACACAAAACCTTCGTATGCGAAACAGAGACCTTGTTGCTTTACTCCCTTTCCTGGTTACAACAGCATCTAAGATTGCTGACCTTGATGGACCAACCGACCTGTGATTTCTGAGAGGTTGATGTTGCTTCATAAACGGACCTGTCGGCCTCATCAAGCCTAATCATGTTGCAGAGCACTAGCTGGCCACAGCAGCCAGGTATCTTGTCAGATTAACTACGTATTGAAGAAAATATACTTTGGAAAACGTTCAAAATCTGTTAAACACACACACATTATTTCAATTACTTAATAGAAGCATAGAAGCATGATGCGATAATTATGACATTATCAAGTAAAGAAAACATATCTGTCATTCTTGTAAAGCAGAACGAAGTTTGAGACAAACTGTTATATTATTTTCCCGTCTGCGTTATTTACACATGTAAATATAAATGTCCAAAGACAGGCTAATTTACGTTATATATTTATCAGTTACCAGTCCCAAGGCCTTCAGCGGGCTCTTGGAAGAGCGTGGGGAGGGGGGAATTGCGCGCGCGCACAAAGCTTGCTGCAACCCCGACCACAACGCAATATTATCCCTTTCATCCTAAGAAAAATCACAGTTTAAGGAAGTACAGAGTTCACTACACTTGAATGGTGAGCCATCGGTTGTTAAATTAATCACTTGCATCAAAACTACCACTGCCAAACGAAAGGGAGACAGTGCGAACTGCATGCGTGTTGCGCTGGGCGATAAGGACCTGATATCCAGCCGAGGGTTGAGAGTCTCTTAGAACTGGTTAATTATTTGCTAAAAAACTTATTAGACTCATCCAATAAAATGAAGGTCAATCATTTGTCCCACCTTAGAGTAAGGTTCTTCTCCCCACCTTACACAATACTGAGAATTATGATTTATCCCAACATCTCACTATATTTGTTCGCTGTTAGTAGGAGTGTACATTCTTTTCTCTACAATTTTTATTTTTGCATTCAGGTGATAATAACACTAGTTATGACATTAACTTGTTGAGGAGTGTAGAAATTGTAAATGCAGGCCAACAAGGCTTATTGATGTGGGCTGTCCGGGTAACGCCGCGTCAAAGGCTTAGGTGTCGACGTTTAGACCATCATTTACTGGTCTTCTTCAGGGCAGTACAGCCCTCGACGCGGCGTCACCCGGACAGCCAGATCGCGGCTACAACCGCGAAGCCTACGATACCAATGAGCTTATTCATAGAAACGACAGGGAGGATATGTAATATGCAATAGTAGTGCCACAAAAAGAATTAGCGGTGTGGGTTTTGCAATCAAGAAACCACCACAGAGAGCTATTAAGGCATATAGCCCAGGGAAAATTTTTTAAAATTGAGGAATTTTATAATACCACCTTTATCCCGGGCCCCAAAAATAAAGAGGATAATAAAAAGGACGTATTTTAAAACCTGGGAAAAAAATATAATACAACGCCCAAAATGATGATGATTTGTCAGGGATTTTTAAAGAGCAATGGGAAAAGGATAGATCCATGCCCTGATCAGGGCAAAAAGCTGGCAATGAGAAAATAATGACAAGTGAGACAGCAGTTGGTTTCCCAAAAAGGGAAACGATTTAACTATCAGTGGTTTTGTACCCCATTGGAAATACATAGAGTAAAAGACTCCCCCAAAAAAGCAACATGTACAAATTTGTCCTGCAATGATAGATTCCAATGAAAACAATACATTGGGTGTTGGACACAGAGGAAAAAAAGCTGCAACTCTGACCATTTCAAAAGCCAAATTTAGACAAAAAAAAACCAATTAATAAAAGAAGAGATGTGATAAGTTGGAGATAGATACGGAAAAATTAAAAACAATAAGACGCAAGAAGAATATGCCGGAAAAATAACTCCAAAAAGGGGAGGGAAAAAAATGGAAAAAAAATTTAAAACCCAGTATGATAACAACGCACTAAAATGTTTGGAAGTTAAAAAAAAAGAAAGGGTACTTGGTATGGTGAAATGGATGGTGAACAAGAGAGGAAGAACCGGGGAAAAAATTGGGAAAAAAGAACGAGGGGAAAGTAAAGAATCTGAGGATTAAGACATAAAGCAAAAAGGATAATGCAGGGGGAAATAAAGCATTGAAAAGGAATCTTAGATGATATACAAAGAAAAAGTGAAAGAGTGAAAAAATTAAATTTTATGAATCTGACTTGAAAATTTAAAAGAACCAACAAAGGGGAATGAAAAAGTGCAGCAATAACGAAAAATTAAAAAATAAAAAGCCCCGGGGTTGGGTGGTATAGAAAATTTATAAAGTTGGGCCAAAACTTTTGGGGAAATACGAAAAGTATAAAAAAATGGATAAGAGAAGATCCAGAGATCACAAAAGGCGGTTCTACATCCAATACAAAAAACAAGTAAAAAAGAATTAAGAACTCAGGGTACAAACTGGTTTTGAAATTTAAAGGGTTTTTTGTTTTCAGGTCTGAGAATCAAATTTTTGGTTTGTTTCCCATTACAAAACGTTCTTACCTCCCCGCATGCACGTAAAACAGAAAATTATGTAATTGGGGAAAACCCCAAAAAAAACTTTAGGCCTGGGGAAAAGAAAAAAATGGATAATTTATTGTAAATTTAGAACAAAAACTTCTAACATTTGGGATAAATCCATGTTTTTGGGGCCTTGATCCCGAACTCGGTTTACAAAACGTCGGGCCGTGTGTCGACAGTGAACAATGCTGGGGCAAACCGGTCACCGATTTCTTCAAAATTGTATTCCTTTAAACGATTGGGGATGTGCAGTCCCTTCAATTTAAAATTTTTTTTTAATTTTGGGGGTTTAACCTTCTGAGACATTTTCAAAATTTTCAAAAAATTGCTGTTTTTATTTAATTTTGTTTTCAATATATGGAACCGTTTTGAGAATGGTGTAGATCTATATTTAATGAAAACTATGATTTTTCAAAATTCAAACATCAACATTTTTTTCGTCTACCAATTTACAATTATGAAGATAAAAGATTTTCCTTTAATGAAATCTGTTCCGTAGATTTTGAAATAAGGTCTGCAATCTTTAGAAAATTTGATGTTTTCGCGTAATTTTTTGAAATATAGGCAATTTTTTTTTTTAAAAAATTTACTTGTCCAAAAGCGGGATAACAATTTTGATTAATTTTCACCTCGGATAGTAGAACGTTCAAAATGCAGGCTCATTTCTTGAAAATTTTGGGATTTGAAAAAGGGAAAATTTAAAATTCTTTTTTAAATTTCAATTATGATGTTTTTCTTTGTCGCCAAAAAGGGCTAATTGAAGAGAAAATTAGTAATGTTTCGCCCAAAAATGGTGAATTTTTGGCGAAAAAAATTATGGTGACGAAAATTTACCCAAAACCATGTTTACGGGTTTTTTAAACCGAAAAAACGATCGCAAAAAATGTCTGTGAACAACCTGGGGCTAAACTGCAACGATTTTCTCAAAAGTTAATATTCCCCCAAACGATCTGGCTGATTCCCCCCCAGTTTGAAACCCATATTTTAATTCTGGGGGTAGTGTAAGAACCCCCCGGAATTTCCAAATTAAAAAGAATTTGATTTTTTTCAAATTTTGTTGTTGGATGTCAAAGGATAATAGTCCTTTCATTCCAAAAACTTTATCAAAATCGACCTTTTTGAGGGAAAGCAGCCCCTGTTGGTTTTAAAACCCCGATGTTTCAAAAAAGAAAAAACGAAAAAGTTTTTACGTTTCCCACAAAACAATTATGAAGATAAACTTTTTTCTTAACGAAATTTGTTCATTAAAAACAGATCTTCAAATAAGGCCATGTTCAAACATTTTTTACTCAAAAAAATATTTTTTTAATAAATAGGCGTCAAATTTAATAGTCCGCTCTGAAAATCCTGCGTCTCATGATCGTAATTTTGGATATGTTCTGAAGCAGTTAGAGGCGATGTAAGTAAAAATGTTATTTATTTTATATTTCTTCTTTTTTTTGGGACTTTTTTTTTCGTTTAAAATTAATCATTTAAATTATTATATACCCATTCGAATTAAATAAAATATTGATTCGGCCTTCTGCCCTCCCAACTTCCCAGTTGGATGATTCAAGTTAAGATTTGTATATTATTTCATATTTCATTTATTATTTTATTTTTTATTTATATTTGTTTTTTTCCCATTTCAAATTTGTCCTTTGTGTTAAATGTAAAAACAACAGATGAGCGTTGAAACTATTTAATTTCCATTATAATAGGGAAAAGCGTACTGTTTTCACCACTATTTATTTATTTTTTTTTACGTAAAAAAACGTTAAAAACGGGTTGACTTGCTTGGGAAAAGTGAATTGGTGCTTTTTCAAAATTCTTACCCCTGCATTCTCTTAAATTTTGAATTTTAATTTTTTGAAAAAAAAAAAAAAACCTCCATGTAATAAAATCTTTTTTCAATTAAATAGGCAATAAATTTTGAATTTTAAAAGGGAAAAAAAAACCCCCATGTAATAAAATCTATTTTCGATAAATAACAATAAATTTGGTTCTTATTACTTCCTGCCGACAACATGGAAACGAAAATTTGAATAATTGTTTTTCCCCCACTGAATTTAGAAGACGTCCCGAAAAAAAAGTTACTTTTTGTCCAGAAGCAAAAAAAGGGGGCCATCTCGTTTGCTCAATGCATCAGGTAAACGGGACAAAAAACCCAATCGAGATGGGGTCATTTACCCCAAACTGAGTACAATAGTTGTTTCAGGGTTTTTTTATACTCATTTATACATCCAAATGGTTAAGATTATGTATCATTGTTAAATTTTTACTTTTCTTGTGATGTAGAAGTTCTTTGTATAAAAACGTTATGCACAGAAACATTTCCCTTGAGATTTAAACTTTTTTTGAATTTAATCGTTTGATGCGTCTGGCAAAGGTTTTGGGAAATAATGTCATGTATTGTATGTGAATTTTTTTGTTGAGCGTTATCTGTCCCCTGATAATATGATTTCTACGTCGAGTGTTATAGTAATAGATTCGGCATTTTCTGAAAAAATATTCCTCTTGGCAAGTCATTTTTACAAAACCACTGATTCGTAAAAAAAAGACACGGTAAGGGTAAATTTCCCAGATTAATGAAAAAACACATGAATACGTGGGGGGGGAGGTTATTTTCTCAATTTTTTGTAATCAAAAAAGCTGGGACTATAAGATGTTTTTCCCCAAAATATTATCCATATCTCAGGGGGGAATGAACATTCGGAATATACACAACGAGCAGTATAAAGGCTGACTAATTTGCAAAATTCTAAACCCGGAGCAAAAGATTTAAATTTTTGGTTTTCAATTCATTTAAATGGACTTCCCTTTTAAGGTTTATTAATTGAAGTCAAAAAAATTTTTTTTAACATCAGTAAAAATTACACTTTCATTATCAATGGACCCAAAATTTTTATTTAAAATGGAAACTGCTTTAAAAACCGTTTTCTTTTCGTTTACTTTTAAATTTTTTTTTGGGAAACCCAAATTTTAAACATCTGATTTTTTTCCTTTTTTTTTTTTTTTTTCTTTTACCGACTTTATTGCAAAGGATTTCGTATCATCCCAAAGAAAGTTCTTCCTTTTAACGTCGAGGGCATATCGTTTCGTAAAAATAGGAACAGAATAGGGCCTAAAAACGATCCTTGAGGAAATCCCATGCAACGGGGAAGGAGTCGGAAGGGGTCGTAAAGTTCCCTTTCCCGGGTATTTCAACCCCTGAGATCGTTGTTTAAATACGACATCCCAAACTAGAAAAAAACCCCGAATTCCATAGAAGGTAATTTTGAAAGTAAAAAAGTCGATCAATGACGCAAAAACTTTGAGAGATCTAAAAAAATCCTAGGTCCCCCCTTTTTATCAATGATGAGGGGCAAACTTTTAAAAAAAGAAAATATAGCTGTTGCCGTTTATTTTGATTTTCTAAATCATGTTGGCAATCTGAAAGCGCGTCGTGTTTAGTGAGAAGGTTTCCATTCGTACGTAAAAAGTCTCTAATATTTTTGAAAAGAGCTGATACAAGAGAAATGGGCCGATAATTTTGAATTTCATTTTGTTGCTTTTTGAAAAGCTGCTTAATTTTAGCTGTTTTGAAAATATCTGAAACGTTCCAGTGCATAAAGATGCATTAAATATGTGAGTTAACGTGTATAATGGCATACGCACAAGTCTTTAACAAAGAATCCGGAATTCATCTAGACCGGACGAATATTTATTTTTAGTTTACCGATTATTTTGAGAATTTCATAGGAAGAAGTTTCGGAAACGAACATTGTGTCTAAAATTTTGGTGAACTGTCTGTTTTGAATTTGTGCCTGAAGACCATTAGTGAGATCAGCAGCAATTCTCGAAAAGTATTGGTTAAAGAGATTAGCACTGTTGCCGGATCGTTCACATTTATATCGTTATATTTTAAAACAACATTCTCTACGGTTTTCTAGTTGATTTGGTAGTATTTTTTATTATATTCACATTGCTTTTGTTTTTATTATTTGATTCAAAATATCCTGATCGTTTTTCATGATCTTGGCCTGCCTTATGACTTTTCGTAACAATGTTTGTATTTTTAAAGTAGATAAGAAATCTTGAGATACGTCATGACGTTTAGAAATGAAAGAAAGAATTCGCTTGTTTTTACAAGATGTCCTAATCTTGTGTTATTCAAGAATTGCTTTTCCGTGAAATATTTAATTTTCGTTTTGAAGAGGAAATCAAGTGTTAAAATGAAATGAAAGTTGAAAAAAAAGAATTAGATTTGTCGTTTGTATCAGCAGTATTATAAACCGTTTCCCATGACTCTTGCATCAAGTAATCAATGAATAATTACTTTTACTTTTAGTAAACAATCTAGTCATACGTGTATTATTTATTGTGTCAGTGATCGCATTTCTTATAATGGTAAGAATTTGTGCATCGTGGTCACTGTATCCTAAATCTTTTGTTTCAGCTTCATATCGGGTAGTAGTTTTGTTAATTATAATTTGATCAATTGCCTTCATCGAATGTTGTGTGATCCGTGTAGGTACATTAATTGTAATGTCTAAATCGAAGGAATTAATTAAATTGAGAAACTTTTCTTTCTCGCAAGATTCGACCAGAAAATCAATGTTAAAATCTCCGCATACAACAATGGATTCAAAAGAGCGATTTCTGACTTTGTTAAGTGTTATCTCCAGGTTTTCTAAGAACAAAATATAATCAGCAGTTCTCTTTGTTGGAGGTCTGTAAATGCAAAGTATTATCACTTTTAGTGAAGTAAGATGTACAACAGAAATTTCGAAAATATTTTCAATGGAGTACACATTGAATTTCGCCAAGGGGATAAAATCAATATTATTTCTAACGTAAATACAGGAACCCCCATACCCTCTCTCTCTGCAATAAAAGCCTGCGAGGTAAAAGTTTGGAATTTGGAAAATGCCAAGTTCATTAGGAGATGACCAATGTTCTGTAAAGCAAAGAACGTTCGATAAACTCAGTTTTATCTTGAAATGCTATGCTCCCTGCCCTTCCCGGCTTTCTGGTGCAGCCAGTCGTCCGTCACTAGATAGGCCGGCCTGTTCTTTGAATTCAGCCATCTTAGCCGTGTGGCCAATAGCGTCGAAGGCGCAAAGACGCTGTGCCGAAATCTACAGGCCACACCGGCAATTATTCTGTGCTAGTGCGTAAACGGAACGACGTCGTGTCAACGTTTCTGCGTTTGTGTGTTTCTGAGACGGTGCTGGAAGTCGAAATGCCCCAATTAGGCGTTGTTGGGTTCCCAAATGCCGAAACAACAAAAACATTAAGAGTGGACGGCAAGTCTTCAGGTTTCCAACAAATCCTGAAAAGTAAGCGATATGAAATGCTTAGCATGGTTCCATAAAATTTATTTCATGTACTATTTAGTGACCTAGTAAATTAACTATGTTACTAAATAGTAAATGAAATTAATTTAAATAATGTAATTATATGTCAGGTTATTGTAAACAATTATTATGAACATCCAATGTATGAAAGTCCTGAAAGCACTGGTTGCTTTAATAATCATGTTATTGGTAAGTTATAATAGCTATAATAACATTAAGGTGATTTTGATATAACTATAATAGCTCAATAATACATTACTAATTGTATTACAGGTGTATGAAATGGCTAAATGCAATTGGGGACCCGCCTTTGGCATCTTGCCCTTGGGAATTTCTCACAAGGTTAATGTATTTATGCATGGAGCACTTCACGCCGGAAATGTTCACTGCAGCAGGCAGACTAGCACATAATGCAGAGCCCATAATTTTTGCTGATGTGCGTCCTGAGTTGCCGGATGGAGCACTCAGGTCATTTATAGAAGGCTTACCACAAGAAGGGCGTACATTATTATTATTATTATTATTATTATTATTATTATTATTATTATTATAGCAAATAGGTGTAATAAGAAAACTTTTTTCTTTTTTAATGTAATTAAACATCCTTGTGAACACACCTGGAACCAAACGTCTAGTATGTGAAACACCTAGCGCCTATACCATGCGTAGAATTTTTTCCAAATTGAACAAACCCCTGTCAATGTGTCTCTAGTAGAAGCTTTAAAACTTTTAAAAACATTCCTTAGTTTTTGGAGGAACTTAATACGAAGCCGTAGGAAATGATTCAAAATTTTCTCAAAAAATGGCTTCAAATTTTTTATTTTAATTTCTTGTAAGAACATAGTAAAATATACATATAAAGGTGGCAAAGGTCCGATTTTCAGGATTAACTCTGAATTTTCAGAAATTGTAAAAGTATGCGTTTTTATCGGCAACTTCTTACAATTACAATATTAGAGATTTTTTTTGTAAATTTTAGTCGTTTTTGTGCAATTGTGGGTGAACGATTTGCAATTTTAAAAAATTACAAAAAGATCATTTTCTCGAAAACGGCTCCAATTTTTTTTTTATTTTAGGGAAGGTTAGTGCTAAATGAACCCTATACGATGACAAATGCCATATTTTATTTTATTTTTTCAAAAATTACAGAAATGTAATTTCTGTGACTTGTCTTTCATGTCGGTAATACTTTAGATGCGATTTCTGCACAGTATTATATTTATGAGTACGTGCCCTTTAAATAATGTCAAGAAAATTCTCTCGAAAACTCAACACTTTTTTGTTCAAATGAGCTCAAAATTACTCATTTTCACAATGGATAGTGGTAATGGTACTGTTTAATATGATCATTTTTATATATATTATCATTAATATGTTCATTTTTTGAGTATACTTTTGTTTTCCCCAAAATTGCACAAATGTTTTTTTGTTGTTTTTCCTTTCAATATCTCATGCCAGTAATATGCACATTTCAATGGATATATTATTGAATTTGTGAGTGGAAGTTCTTCAAATTACTTCAAATTAAGTTTTTCGAAAACTCAAATAGATTCCAGAGAAAAGGAGCTTCAATTTTGCATTTACAGTAACGCTTAACGCCTTTTTTTTAATGGCTTCAAATTTTTCAATGAACTTGCTATTTAAGACAAGGTTTTAGACTTTAATACTCTTAAAATAATATTTCGGTTCTACTATTTGGTAATCGAAGAGTTGAGAAAATGGCAAAAAAATGTATTTTGGGCGGCGATAGATGCCAGCTGGCAAGAGGATGAGGGAAGACCATAGAGCTGGTCCATACCAAAGGAAATTAGAAAACTTAACTTCGAGAAAGTCTGTGCTATTCTGTAGCGCTTCCAGTTACTGTATGTAATTTAGTAAATCCAAACTGCAGGACCACTTGCTTTTAGACATGTACCAAATTGAAGTTTTTTGGGATTCAATTTAATAATAAAAAATTGTATTTTTGAGGGATAATCATTTGGTGTTTCTGTAGCAGGAAAATATTATCTCAGGTTTTTTCGACCCACTATCTGTCTTGTGAAGATGTATAAGTCTTTGTGTAAACAGTTTGGCATTTTTACCAGGAAGCAATAGCTATTTTCTAAACATATTTCTGATGGTTCTTGAGATGTCTGTTGGAAATTGTGCGTTAGTCACATAACATGATTGGGAAGGATATGAAAATATTTTTTTAGTAATTGAAAAACTGTTCAATACCTGTATCAAATGTTGAGTAATTCTGGATATATTATTGACCTCTGGATTTTCATCCACGATCCATTGAGGAACTAGCCATGCTTTTGGACAAATATGTAGCTCGGAATATTAGTGAAACCTACCAAGTCCAAAACCTCTGCTTACATTTATTTTGTAAAAAATTGTACTATGCATATTATTGTTTATATTGTGTATGACTATTTACTTAATTTAGAATTAAATATTGTGTTCATGAAATAACTTTTTATTTTGCACTCCCTGGACGATTCCATTCAGTGACTTAGGATTCCAAATCCTAATATTTCAGTCTTCTAAATTGGCTAGCGTATTTATTTTACATAAAAATAATGTATTAATTTGACGCCAATTTGAAAACAACTTCATTTTAAATTTCCCGGTCGTCATTACGCCCCACCTCCATTGGTAAAACGCCCTTCGACGCTCTTGGCTCACACATTGGGTCTAAGATGGCTGCTTCCTCTCCATGAAAATTAGAAATTTGAATAAGAACGTTGGGATTAACGTGGAGTGCCGCCTCTATTATTATACTCTCTGGGTGGAGCGCTGCGTGACCTTCTGTGGCGGTCGGTTACATTCAAAATATCCGTTAAGAACGGGTCGCAAAAGAATCAAAATTTCTCAAAAAATTGTTATCTAACAGATGACAATATGTATATCATTGGATTCGTCTTTTTACGCTCTTCATAATAGTATGAAAAAATGTGTATACTTCCATTTGAAAAAACCAAGTTACCTCAAATATCTCGTAAAATACACGTGATATAATAGAAATGCATACACGTATCAATAAGCCCCATTTTCTCATGCCCTTTCGTAAAAAACTGATTTCAACATCTTAAACCCGTTAAAGTTGCAGGAGGTCCCAAAAGTTACGCGACTAACCCCCAAAATATATAAAGGGAAAAAATAACAAGATATTTTTATATTATATGACTAAATAATTTTTTGTTAATATTATATGTGTATGTTCATGGTTATGTTGCCACATGGTAGGGGAGTTTTTATTGTATTTTTTGTAAATAAAGAACTAACGTGTCTGCATATTGATAATAAATAAAAATAAATAAATATTCAAATACAGTTTTGTTGCAAATGTGACAAATAAATATATTATTATTTCCTATATGAAAAAATAACTCAATTATATAAACCAAATGTTGATATATAATACAATTAAGTAAAAATGAAAATTAAATTGTTGCAACATTAATTTTTGGGACATATATTATCTGTAATTTAATACTGAATATGTAATATAACAAGGATATGCTAACACAAGAAAGTTCAATAGATCTATAATTTTTTCAAATTTTCTTTGACACCTAGAGTATCTGCCAACCATACATGGAGACAATAGAATAAGAAATAGGTGTATTTACTTATGGGGGTATGGGAGAAAAGATCATCTGCACATGCATTCATGAGTTCCTGAATCCCTTCCCAACATTTTAACTATAACTAATTGAAAGATTAATAATAATCTTTAAAGTGCAAAATTAGCAACATTTGTGAAACTAGACACTTTCCTTCCCAATATAAAACTTATTAGAAACGAAAAAAAAGGAAAATTTTAAATTTTTCCTGCATTCTAACAAATAGTAACTGGCCCTGCTCTTCCCCTAAAAAGCAAAAAAAGAGCTCAAAAAAACGTCGCTTAGTGAAGCTACATTTATAAGAAAAAAATAAAGTTTAGCATTTGCTCAATGGATTAAAAACGATAAAAACATGAGCCAGATGGGGCCAAACCCAGAAGTTGAAGCATTATTTGTTACAAAATTATGGTTTTTAAAAAAAAATATACAAAAAAAATGAAAAACTACTTCATTACATTTTTTGATATGTTCTAATAAATATTAAGTTTTTGTTAAAAAAACATTAGGTAAATAAGAAAGATTGCATACAATTTGTGAAATTATGCAAAGCAGTAGCACAAAGATCACCAATAAGGTTGAATTTTTTTTCTTTGGTCATTAAACTGATTACAATTTAAAAATGGTCTAACAAACATTATGGGAGAAAATGAATTAAACAAAATAATTGGTTTTACAATCTTACAAATAAAAGAGCCCCCAGATTGTCATGAATACTATTAAAAAGGGATAACCTCAATTTAAAACAGACAAAGGGGAATTTCGGGGAGTGAAACATTTACAAAACAATCGTAAATCAGAAATGTTTTCAGAATAAATATTAAAATTTCTTTAGTAAATTATAAAAAGTAAAACTAAAAAAATTGGAAAAAAATTATAAAATATTATTAGGAGAAAGAGAAAGAGAGAGAAAAGAGAGAGAGAGAGAGAAAGAGAGAGAAAAAGAAAAGAGAGAGAAAAGAAAAGAGAGAGAGAAAAAAAAAAAATTTTAAAAAAAAAGGATCATAATAAAAAACTGGGGAAAGGAAAAAATATTATTAGAAGAATAAAAAACAACAAAATGTTTTTTAAGGCCCAAATGTGACAAAATTTTTAGTGGTTGTGTAAAGGGGGAGTTTGGCTGCCATTTACAAACATGATTACACAAAGTTAAACTTTAAATTTAAAGATGGGAATAAAACCAAATGGAACCCCCCTTTAGTAAAAAAAGCAAAAAATGTATACAGGATGTTTAAAAAATTGGGCATATAAATAAATTTCTTAAAAATTTTGGGAGCACAAAAACTATCCCCCCCAAGGGCGGGAAAATTGTCCAGGCCTTTGAAGATCAATGTCTTAAAAATATCACAACCTACGTGCCCAGTTTTTTCCCATGTTTGGGCCCCAAAATGAATCGGGTGGGGTTTTTTACATTGGGAAATTAGTTCTCATTGAAATTGGACAAATATGTTAAAAAAAACAGTGGGAAAATTGCATTCCCCTTTGTCAACAAAAGTTTAAATCCTACATAACAAGCTTTTATGAAAATGAGGATGATTTTTAACATAATAACAAAAATTTTGATTTAAATATATGGAGAAAATTAAACACACTTTACTCTTACATCAACAAAACTTGAAATCTTAATAAACACTTTTGAATAGAAAAAAATTGATTTTAACATATTAAAAATTTTTGATTTCAAAATCTCAACAATATTAAAAAATTTTATTTATATAAACATTTTTTAAACCTTATAAAAAGGGGAAAAATCATTCAAACTTTTCAACTGTTTAAATTATAGGCATACTACCAAAATTTAATTAACTTATATTCCATTACATCAACAAATATCGTTTTGGGGTTTATTATTTGACATAAAATTTAAATTTTTTTGAGTAAAAAAACCCATAACAGCTGGAAAATTTTGGGAATTTAAGGTTTTGGGAACCCCAAATTTTAAGTTTCCCCCCTCAGATCAAGCCCCTTTTGGGATTCAATAATATAAAGTGTAGAAACAGGAAAACCAAAAATTGGACATGTGTCAGCTGCTGTTTTTTAAAAAAAGATGACAGGCTGCGGTTGAAGCAAAACGCGTAGGGTAAGCATGATGTATTGCTTTCATAAAGATTTATGCTCTAAAAAGTTTTATGCATTTTATATATTTCTTATCCCCAAAATGTAAGTTTGGGGGTGTTTTTTCCTTTTGGTTTCCCCAAATTCTTTTTTTAGATGATGGGAAAATACTTTTCGTTTTTTCCCAGAGGACCCTTGCCACTTTTTAAATTTTTCCCGGCGTAATTGTGGTTTTAGCAGTTGTTTTTGGGCTTAAGGCTAGGGGGGAGACACTTTTTTGAATCTGTTTGATTTTTTTTGGGAATGTCTATTATCTACAAAAATTTAAAAGGGATAGCAAGCCAAAAATGATATTTCAGGGTCATTAGAGTTCTCATACATAAATCCAGATTTTTAAATTAGCCCAGGTTTCATACGAAAATATTTGGAACACAAAGTGCCTGTTAATAAATATTTTTTGGGAAAAAAAAATTGCACATCCAGATCTTAACTCTTGATTTGAACCAACTGTAAAAATTTCCCTTTTGAAGTTAAAATTTTTTTGTAAGTTCAGAAAAAGAGGGAATGACTGATCTGGGGACATATAATTTCAGCAATCGTTTTTCTTCTAGGTTTATATAATGATAAAGGTACCCAGGAAGATATGGCATTTAGTCTTCTTTGAGGAAAAGGTTGAGGGTGATGTTACGCTGATTGGGTTTTTAATTCCGGCGAGCTTGGGCCCTCTGCTAATTTTAATTTTTACTAAAAAGTTAATTTATTTACATCAAATTTTTTAAACATTTATTCCCAAAACAAAAAGGGGGAATATTTTAAAGGGAAAAAATCCCAAAAGTTTTTTCGAAGCGGGGAATGACAAGGGGCCCAAAATTTACAACGCCCTTTGCAAAAAAGGTTAAAAAGTTTGCATGAACTCAAAAAACATTTAAATTATCTTTGAGATGAAAATTTTAAGAAAGGTAAGTTTTTTATTTTTTAAAAAGAAAAGGGCCCAGACTTTTTCCGCAGTTTGGGAAAAACACATTTCAAAACAGTTGCACAACGTTATATTTTCAATTCCACATTGTTTTACATATTGTTCATCAAGACACTTTTACTAATTCTTCCATTGAAAAAAACAAAGAAACGGAAACCCAAAAAATAGGCAAAAATTTAAATTTGTATAATATAAGGAAAACGGAAGGGAAAATAAATTTTCCCCCTCACATTTTTGAGATTTTTTAGTATTATGTCAAAACAAAACCCCAGGCATTTCCATGGATTCCAGTAATGGGGCTGAGAAAGCTTTCCCAATTGTGATACAGTATTTTGACTGGGATAAAAGGGGGTCTGGGATAAAAAAGTAAGACAGAGTGCAAAGGAAACAAATTGAAAGAACGGGAAACAATAAATAAAAGTATGAAAAAGAAAATTAAATACATTTCACTTGTTTTCTTTACATTGTTTTTGGGCAGCAAATAAAAACCAATGTTGGTGGGTATCTGGGAAGGGAAGAAATAGGTCCCCCACATCAAAAGTTTTAAGGTTAACAAGGCATGATTGGTGTGGGCTCCCTTTGGACATGCAATGAATAACTGTTTTAAAATTTTGTGAGCTGGCCCTTTAAACATGGTTGAATCTGTCTCAAGATATTTAATTACCTTTGTATACACAAAAGGGGCACTGTGTACTTTAAAAAAACACTCAAATTTTTTACATATGTGGGGGTGAAAACTGGGTCACAAAAAAAAAGGTTGGCTTTCATTGTTTGCTGTATCTATCAAAAATTTTTTTCTGTCTCACAATAACGCCCAATTATTCTGAAAAATTTTTTGATGATGTTTTCCAGAAAGAAATTTTTTTAAAACTTTTCATACATTCCGGGCAAGCTTTTTTCCACATTTAAACTAAATTTACTAAAAGGGAGGACAATTATCCCATAAAACAGTGCTGAAGAGATTAGAAGAAAGATGTATAGAATTTTCCCCCCTTCAAGTAAAAAAGTAGTTCCCAAGGCAGGAAAAAAAAAGGATATCAAAATTGGACTTTTATGGGGCGGTTTCTAAAATGTACACATAAAAACACAAAAGGCTTCAACCCCTTGAAAGAGTTAAGGTGTTTCAAAGGATGGGGCTCAAAGAATGTTTGTCTAAAGGATAATATTAAAAGGGGTTAAAAAAGAAAAACGAAAAGTTTTTCCCCTGATGTTTTTAAAAACCCCAAGGTCATCTAAACTGGATTCTTTTTAAAACAAAATACGGCACAATCTTTTTATAAAAAGCAATACAGAAAATTGAGTCATTCCTTCAATTCAGCGAAATTTAAAGGCAAACTTTATAAAAAAATATCCTATTATTAATTTATACATACTACATATACAATATTTTTTTGTAATCTCCCCCTTAAATATAAAAAATTTTTTTCTTTTTATTTCTAAAGACTAACATAAGAAATACTTTGTCTATAGACACAGTATATGAAATTTTGACTGTACTCAATATTCATAATTACTTGGTTTCTAAACCAGATTTGCTCAGGAAAATAAGTTCTATTAATAGTATATGTAACAATTGGCACTATGTGTGGAAGTAAAAAATGAATTAATTCCTTTTCCCCCCCTAATTTGGGGTTTCGTAATAAAGTCGAGGTTTCGGCCCCCGGAATCAAAAATTTTCTTGGCTGTCCGCGAAAGGCGCCATGGTGGGCAAAATCCCATTCCAGCAGTATGGCTCTGAAGAAGGCCACAAGATGGTTGAAACATAAACCCAAAATGGCCTTGGCAGCTAATCCCCCCAAACCCAAAAACCATTATGTAAAAAAGCATTTTTGTCTACAAAAAATTCTTTTTCCCCCAAATGACTATTCCTTTTTTAAAATCTGAGACCTTGCAGCCCTACAAAGGAAAATGAGTTCCAATTTGCAGCGCTTGTACACAATGTCTGAAATTTTTTCACATTGAAATCACTATTAAACTACAAAAACTCCCCCAAAGAAGTATTTCCCATGACCACTCGGGCCCCTAGTTTTTTACACTTGAGACCAGAACAACATCCTGGCCCTTCACAAGGGGACTGGATGTTGTTTTTAAAATTCATTCATAGTTTCCACATTGCATTCCCCCAGAAATCCACTTGATGTCAAAACCCGAGTTGTCAAAACCCATACCCACGATGTTCTCTCTTTAAACACCCAAGAAAAAAATTTTTACCAACAAATCCCCAAAAATACACATAATTCAGTAGCATGACCCATTTAACTTTTCATAAACTTAAAATGCCAAAAAGCAAAAACTCACACAAAGGATTTTAAATACTCTGGAACTAACCAAATTGATGCAGCTTCACTCTTCAAAAGTTTTGTTGAGTTCACCTTTTTGTCAGTTTTTGAAAGGGTACTCCTTATGGGGGAGGCTTTTTCTTAGCGATATCTTAAAATCAAACCTGAAGTTTGTTTAACGATGATAAAAAATTAAATGAAAAACCTTTTTTTTATTGGGAGAGAAAAAGATCTCATTTTCAAACGTTGCTAACTTCACATTGTTGATACATTTGTTTCCCAACTCAGTGAGGGCATTATCTGAATTAATTGGGACCGGGTGTATTTTGGTATTCGATAATTCAGATAACTGAACATCATAATGGCAAGTTTACATAAAATGCTGTTCGTACAAAGTTTCTTTCACAGATTGTACCATTAAAATACTGCACTGCATATACAAAAACCTGTACATAATAAAAACAGACACTTCAGCACATGGTGTTTTATTCCTGAAGAAATCACTGTTTTCCCTTTTTGCTAATTGAAGATTTCATTTACTAGGGCGAGGCCCTTTTAACGGTAATAGTTAAGTTGAACAGCATTTGTTTTGAATTTCATACCACATCA
The DNA here is from genome assembly GCA_964035755.1 of Teleogryllus oceanicus. Lineage (NCBI taxonomy): Eukaryota > Metazoa > Arthropoda > Insecta > Orthoptera > Gryllidae > Teleogryllus > Teleogryllus oceanicus. Next base: position 96,543,055 of record CAXIVR010000010.1, on the reverse strand, counting down.
ATTGTCAATCCTTCAAGGGATCTTCTCAGTAGTCAGTATTACAAAAGAAAATGAACATGTGTAGCGTATGGTACATAATTAAAAAAATAATTATTCAGAAAATATTTTTCCCAGATAATTGAGATCACTGTATATAACAAAAAAAATTGGGGGTAAATTTTAACCCAATTAAAAAATTATTTCACAGGGGGGAACAGGATTTTGACAATGTTTAATTTCCAAATATGATATAATTTTTTTCAATACTTTTTTAATAAAACTTTATTAGTATATTTTTAAAGGGAAATTTAAAGGGAAAAAACGAGGAAAAAAAAAATTGTTAACCCAAAATTTCTTAGTTCATTAGATTTCATCACTAGAATCTTTAGTGCTTAATTTTTAAAACCCCCACAAGTGTCTAGAATATCCTCTGTAAAAATTTGGGAGTAAATAAACTCTCATCTATTAAGATGTTGTTTTAAAACATTCAAACATGTAACCACCTGCTTTTTCTTTCGGGAACTCATAAAACTCAAAAACCCTTGCCAAAACATAACCCAAACCATTTCTTAATAACATTCCTTTTCATAAGTTCTGAACACAGTGACAGTGAAAGATAAAGCAAAAAGGAAGGAATCCCTTTACCATAACGTTAAAATAGTCGAAAAGTGAACATGAACTTTCTACATTGGATGGTTCTACATTGGTTGGATGAATTGTACTTACTTCATCTGAATCTGGTTCTTTCTTCACTGAGCAAGGGATTCCACAGGATTCAGCTTCTTCCTACAAATAACAAGTACAAAAGTACAAATGTAGTAGCTTAACACAGAAATTGTTTTTAAAATATCTCCACTAAAATTACCAGCAGCGAAAGTAATAGAAGACTTAGTAAATGTTTAACTGTTGTCCTTGTACGTAATGCAGACAGCAGTGACATATACCGTGCTCGGTAAGACCGAGAAACTACGTTGTTTAAAGAACATAAACGATGATACCTTACCTTGCATCTACTCTCACCATAAGAAAGCTTGGATCGACAGCACATCATATCGTAAGTGGCTTCATTTCAACAATTGAATGGTGGCTATTCAAGCATTTTCTTCTGACATCGAACAGGTGCACAGCCCTTACCATACATGATTTGAACTTAACCATTGTAAAAGTTCACTGCGCCCCCCCCCCCAATTCAACAAGGCGTGTTCAGTCTTTAGATCAAGGCATTATTTCTCTTACAAAGGGGTCTCACCGTAAGCAACTTGTGAGAGCTGCAATTCGCGCTGCCGAGGAGGTGGATGCGCCAAGATGGAGTGTGCATGATGCATTAAAAGCTATCGCCGCATCCTGGGAATCTGTGTCGTAACATCACACACAGAACTGTTTTAGCAGATACTGATGACATACAGACGCTAGTCCTGTTGACGAGTTAGATGGTAACAACTATACTTCATCTGACGAATACAATTCTCTGCATGATGTTTCAAAGCCTGGAGTTAGGTTTGAGTTTGTTAGTGTATGTGACAATGTTGCCGTGTGTGCTTCAGTGAAATCTGATGTTCAAGCAGTTGTGTCTCAGGTGCAAGAAATGTCATTAAAAGAAAAATGAAGCAGTGGCAGCTGCCCTTTGAGGACTCGGGGGGGGGGGTCTCGGTAAAATTAACAAACATGAAAACAAGCATGCAGTTTAACAAGCATGCATTGTTAAACAACAAAGATGTTGGCATGTCTGTCATCAGTTGATTGGTAAGTATCAAGAAATGATTCGAATTTATTTATTTAGTCAATAACTGTATGTGACGTGTGGGGGAGAAAATCATCTGCGCAACGTTTTCTTGAGTTTCAGAATCCCTTCCAACAATTTAACTAATAATAGTTGAATAATAATAATAATAAATTTAAAAAAGCGAAATTTTAATTTAAATTTAAATTTTTGTACCAATTTTAATTGTTTAATTTCATCTGGCAATGCGTTGTAAAGTAACGTACATGTATTGTATGTGAATTTCTTGTAGTGAGCTGTTGATACTGACACTTGTTGAACATGATTTCTACGTCGAGTGTTGTAAAAGTAGATGAAACAACTGATTGTGCGACATTGTCTCAACTTGTTTGTTGTACGAAGGAGGAATATATATGAACGATTCATAAACTTCGTTACACAAGTGATCACACTGCAGAAGGAATTAGTTGTGTTGTGTTCAGTTAACTTGAAAAACTGAAAATAAACGAGTCCCCAAATAAATTAATCTCTCAAAGCTACGATGGTGCGTCGGTTACGAGTGGGAGACACAGTGGGGTACAGGTATAGAAGGATTTCCCTAAGGATGAGCCAAAGTGACAGTTCGCCAAACAAGTGAACATCACATGTAATTCAGAGAAGTATCCCGCCGCCGCGACAGCTGTTCAATACATATATTACCGTGAAGTGTTAGTTGTAAATCTGTGAAAAACAATCTGTGAAGTCGGTTTCAACTGGGGTATATGCACGTACGCGAGTCAGAGTATTTAAATTTAATTGTATGCGGAAAATCTCTTATCATGCTCTCTATAATCAGTAAAAGAAAACTGCAACCATTATAAACAGAAAGTGATTTTAAGCCCGGAAACACGTGCCGGACGCATCGCGATATATATGGTTTCAATCGACATGTTATCACTAGAAGTAAATTTAATGTAATACTTTTGAAAAAGGATTTTTAAAGACATGCTCATGATACTGCTTCCTAATTTCAATTATTTTTTCGCGGCACACTATATAATCGGACGAAATATAAAGGCGTCAAAGTATTGTTACAATTAATGACCTGCCGACAAACAGATGCAGAAAGGGAGTATAATGGACTCGAGGGCACAACGACTACAGAACCTTCAGTTATGTTGCCAGCACCAGCTCTCACTTTGGCTCATCCTTAGGAAAATCGTTCTATAAGAGTGAGGGCAGTGTACAAGAAAGCACATTTTATAAATTGCTAAGCTTATCAACTGAACTTAATTACAGAGCGCTCTGACAATCAAAACAAACAAGGAAGAATATTTTTCAGCAACTTGGAAAGCTTTGCAACGTTCTTCACAAAGTCGGTAAAAGGAATTGCGGTTCTTGATTGACCAAGATGTGAAGAAAGGAATGCCGGATACAAGGTGGAATTTTAAAGCCCGATATGTAAGCATTATATAATTACAAGAATGAAATAGATGAATCTCTTGAAATCATTGAGAATGATGCAGTTAACGATTACTTAACAGTTAGAAAACCTATTGGACTGGGAAAACGTTTAAAAAATACTGATATTCACTTTTGGCTTGAGCATTTTAACAAAATTCTATCTCATTGCAATACACTTTTTAAACAGCTACAAGAAAAGGATGTAGACAGCATTAAAGCGCGTAAGCATGTATCAGAATTGAAGTCAGCCATACAGCGGACAAGAAATTCTCTTGACCTTGACCATCACTGAAATACTCAAAATACCGAGTCATGTAATCAGAAACGTGCTCGTTTTGAAGACTCGCTTAAAACTGTCGGAAAAGAAGTATGCAACGGAAGTCTGACCAACACTGACGACCGTTTTACATTTAACAATCATTTGACGGCAGCCATATTATTTCAACCCATCTTGTTCAGAAAGCACACACTGTTATTTCCTGAAACTTAATTACAAACTTCCGTTAAATTGTTCGATTTGAATGAAATTGAACTGGAACAAGAGTTGGCAGTTACATACAGGAGAAATGATTTTCAAAATGTAACAGGAGCCTGTTGAATTGCATGTACGAAAATAACAGTCAAATTTTGCCCGGGTGCTTGACTTTGCAGGTTATCTGCAAATCCCGATAACTGGCGAAAAGTGTGTTTTCGACTCTCATCAGTCAAGACTTTGCTCAAGAAATACAATGAGAAAGAGACATTTGCATTCTTCATAATTATAGAAAAGAACTTTTGAATGCATACAACTTTAATGATTTTGTAATCGACCACGTTGCTGAAGGAAGGGAGAGGAGAATGGATTTCACCTACAGGACCATTAATTAAACTTGGGGTTTCGTAACTTGGCAGCTGAGGGTATTATTTTCAAGATGGAATATGGCACGACTTTTCGCCTCTTTCGCGGTCGTGCCGCTAGTCGCTTGATCTGCAGCACTGCTTGATACGGATGTGATCACGCGACACCTTGTGGCAGAACCGAGAAAAACTCAAAAAGTTGCGCCATATTTCATCTTGAAGATAATACTCTCCGCTGCTACGTTACGAAAATCCAAGTATAAGGTAAGATACTGTTCGTAGATACCGTATATATCTAACATATTTATTAATTATAAATATTAGAACATAAAAGGAAACGCTTGAAATCCTATCATCAAATAACTTTAGAGGTTTTCAGGAAACAATTTCGAGAACGTCGGCATATTGGAAGTAACTAACATGTTGCCAGAAAGTTTTGAGTTTTGTAATTTTTTATTTTCCTAATCATACATCAGACATGTTTTCCGTCGAGAGGAATAATTTTGATAAGACTAATTCAACAGTATCATGTAAACCTATGTTTACTGCGTTGATCAATGATCAATTCGATTTCTCATTGGCAGCGCCGATATAGTTTTGGCCATGCTGGAAAAACCATTATCGTTTCGGCCATGATTTTGGCCAAAGGATCAACATTTCCATCACGTGAGCGCGTTAGGTGTTCCTCTACCTTTGACCTAAAACCGCCCCCTCCCCCGCAAAATACCGGCCGCCACTGAAGTGGACAATACCATTCCGCCTACTCGCCAGGAAGTGTTAACACGCCTTCGACACTTCAGAACGGTTGGCTGCAACATTGACTGCTAGATTTACGTAAGTACAGTTGGCCGTGAAGTTACCACGCATTTTCGTTCCCGTCAGCGACCGCGTAATATACAAGAATTTTTCACCAGAAAATGATCTGAGTAATTTTTTTTTCACGTTACAGTATAATAATTTCCTTCTCGTATGCATTTTGTGTTCTCACAAACTGATATAGGATCGATGTACTGTGCTCAGAAACACTGTTGATTGATTGATTTTTTCGTGTTTCCGGGCGCGTCAACTGCTTCGGTCATTAGTCCCGTTAGTGTAGTGCATGCTTTTTCTCGGGAGATGGCGGTGATTTTCCCCTCGCTGGATGGCGAGATTCGGCACCGACCTACCGTCGGCTAGTGGGGTTTCCCCCTAACCAGGACTCTCCCACCAGCGGGGCACCGCCCCAGCCGGGACAAGCTCTAACATCCCGACCGGTCTCCCGGAATATGTGGTAGTGTAGTGCATGTTAGTGTGAGTGGGAAACACTGTCGATGTAGGAAAATGTCATATGTTTCTATGAAGTCATACATAATATTATACAGTAGCACGTACGTCCCTTTATACTGTAAATGATTAGCGTGGAGAAAAAACCTGTTTTTCAACTATAAAATTTGGCTCCCCTGTTAGCACAAATTTTTAAACACGCACTCTTGATTTTTCGGTCCCTTGGTATTCGTGTAAACCAGGGTTTACTGTATTTAATATTCCTTAGTTTGTATGTTCCTTATAAAATATTAAATAATGCCATACAGTTTGGATGTAATTAAATTATATCTGATAACATTCTTCTTTACTGAAAAGTATTTGTTCACCCTTTTAAATTCTTACATGTGTTAGGCTGCTTTCCTTTGGCCGAAGCAATACCAACATTATGCTAATTTGTATAACTGAGAGAAAATGAATTATTATAAACAATAGTTTATTGGAATTTTTTATTCTATTAAGAATGTGTTCTAATAAAATATTCCACATTTTTTTAAAAAGTTATAACGAACAGTAAGTTTACAATGTAACCAACACAATAAAATTACTTATTGTACCGACAAATGTTTAAATGGACTGAGTGTTATTAACAATTACACCAACAATGAAAAGTAGGATACAGAATATATTATGGAAAGCAACATCTCCTACATGTTCCTTCCCTTTAAGTCCCCCTTGTGGTGCATGACAGCTTTCCCTTTCGCCGTTACAGAGCGATGAAAGGAGCCTTTGAGTTGAATGCCACAGGTCGATAGATCAAGATTCAATATCTGGATCTTCACTTGCGTCGGAATGCCGACGCACTAACGCAAAATGTTGAGCATGCTTGACATTCGTAATTTGTAGTTAGTGTAAATGTACGTAGAGGCCACTCACTGTCCCCCATTTAAGACTATGCGCACGTTGTCCGAACCAGCAATTTCAAAGGGGGTCTTCCCTTCATCGTTCCTCGCAGTGGTGCTCGCGCCGGCGTCCAACAGGGCGCGCACGCTCTCCACGTGGCCGTTTAAAGAAGCTCTATGGAGTGGTGTGAATCCAGTATTATGCTTTCGATTGACATCTGCTCCTCGCCGCAGCAGCCCTCGCACGCATTCTTGGTGTCCGCGATCGGCTGCGAAGTAGAGGGCCGTGCCATTGCTGTTATCTGTTGCGTTAATATAGACGCCCGCCTCCAGGAATGCCACCATTGGCTCCAAGCGACCGTCACACCCAGCTTGTACGAGGCCCAATTCTCCTGACCTTCCTTTCACTTCGCGGGGCACCATATCCACGAAGGTCCGCACCACAGCGACACTCTTGGCCTTCGTAAGAGCCCGTTTCATCTGTTCAGCGTTCTTCGTGGCTCCGCGGCGCAGCAGCTCGCGCACGGCGTCTGCGCGGCCGGCCTGCGACGCCCACGCCAACGCGCTCTCGTTTGCGTCTTTGCACTTGGTCGCCGACGCCCCTTTCTCCAACAGCAGATGCACCATGTCCCACCGGTTGGCCTTTGCAGCCAGCACTATTAAAGGGTGTCCCTCTTTATTACACGAATCAACGAACGATTTTTCGTTTTGCACAAACAACTCCACTAAATCCCAAAAACCGTTTTCTCCAGCCACGGAAACGTCTTTTTCGTTTGGTTTCGCTCCCTTCTGCAGAAGCAGCATCACTAGGTCCCTCTTGCCCTGCCCCGCAGCCAGGCCTAGGGGCGTGGCGCCGTCCGCGTCCTTGGCGTCGACCTGCGCCCCGGCCAACAGGAGGCGCTGGGCGACCGCCAGGTGGCCGTGGGCGGCGGCGCAGTGCAGCGGCGTACGCAGCCGGTGGCCGAGAGCGTTGACCTTCGCCCCCATACCCAGAAGTACCACCGCAGCTTTCACGTGTCCTCCACTTGCAGCCACATGGAGAGCATTATCTCCATTTTCGGTAAGCTGTGTACAACTTTGGAAATCAACTTGCTCAACTGCTAGTAACTCCAGCAGGCCCACTCCGTCCCCTTGTTCTGCCAAATGGAGTATAGTCGTGGGAAGGGTAGAAGAAATAAAAGGAGAAGATCCGGTTTCGGATGTCACTGCTGCCCTTCCAGACAGCAAGGCATCCACTTTTGGCATGAGGGTGCCAATTGCTCTATTTACAGATTCTTCTAGGCGAGTCATTCTGGATTCCATTGCATCTAAACGGGCAAACGCCACGGGCAAATTGGCCTGTTCTTCTATATGCGTCTGTTGAGCCATCGTATCACTCTGCAAAAGATAAAATAAACATAAATAATTGCTTTGAAATTCTATGTCTAATACTTTAATCCTTTTAAAAGTGATGTTAGAATGTGACTAATTTTTTCGTGCTAGTTTCCCATTCTCTAGTGTCTGGGAGAGGTTTTCCGTTTCGCTCTCGCCCTCTTCCTAGTTGCTAACTAGTGGTGCTAAAACTGAACCTTTCTCGCCCGTATTTTTACCCAAAATTACGCAAAAAGTACTCAAATTTTCGAAACATTGTACATGACCTTTCTTCAAAATGTATCTTGAAGAAAGAGATTCGATTAAGAGGAAAGCTCGTGCACCGCACATCTACTCATTTTCATATTTAAATTTTGAGTATTCAAGGAACTTCGTACGAAATAATTCAAGAACTTATCACAAATGTTATACATTTTTTTAAAAACCGCCTAAATAATATGGACGCGAGTAATTAAAAAATAGATTGTTGGAATATCAGAAAATTCGAGTTTCATGTAACAAAAACAGCGATTTTATCATACTATACTATTCACTGTATTTAGCTCTAAACTCTCAAAAAGTGAAAAGAAATAATTTTTGTGAGGTCTTTGAGAAAATCTTGTCTCCGAAATTGTCCTCTTAATTTTCTTTTATACGTACATATGTATGCAGTAATATTCGCAGAATTGTGTAAATTATGGTTACCTACAAATGCATGCCCATTGCCATGAAACTAGGGTTGTTTATTCAGTCAGTAAGGAACTATTGTACTGTTCGGATACATTTAGTGTACATTCCCTAAATTTAAATCCAACATTTAGGTTATGGGTCCAGACTACATTTCTAAGTAAAAAAGATAAATATTTAATACTAATGGTACTACAGAACGGCACCTAATAACTAATGGTACTACAGAACGGCACAGACTTTCTCGTAGTAAATTTTTAATTTCCTTGGTGTGGACTGGACTTCTTGGTGGGGACGTCTTGCCAAATCCTCTTGCCAGCTGCCATCTATCGTCGCCCAAAACACTTTGATTATGAAGTTCTCTCAACTTTTTGGTTTCATAATAGTAGAACCAAAATATTACTTAAGTAATATTAAGAGAAGAGTAAAACCTCGTCCAAAATATAAATTTTTATTGAACAATTTAGAGCCATTTTTACGAAAATGGCGTTTAAGCGTTAATGTAAATGCTGTTTCTCAAACTTGGAAAATTTGAGCTCATTTTCACAGAAAACTGTTGAGTTTTCCAGAAATTTTATGACATTATGTAAAGCACATGTACTCGTCAATATAATATTGTGAAGAAATCGCTACTAATGTAAATATTAACGATGTAAAAATCAAGCGAAAAAATTACATTTTTATCATTTTTGAAAAAATACAAGAATAGAGCAATTGCGTTTGTCATCTTATTTATTATTTTATTTAGCAATATCCTTATCAAAAGGTTAGAGAAAAAAATTAGATCCGTTTTTGAGAAAATCTTGTTTTTCTTAATTTTTTAAAATTGCCCATATCACACAATATTGCGCGAAAACTACTAAAAGTTTGAAACTAGAGACGCAACAGAATGGCACAGACTTTCTCGAAGCAAATTTTTCTAATTTCCTTGGTGTGGGCTGGCTTTTTCTTGCGCCATTCTCTGACCAGCTGTCATCTGTCGTCAACGAAAGTACATTTTTTCAACTTTTCGGTTTCTTAATAGTAGAACCGAAATATGATTCCAAGAATATTAAAGAAGAGTGAAATCTGGTCCTAAATAGAAATTTTCATAGAAAATTTTGAAACCGTTTTAAGAAAATGGCAACTAAGCATTACTGCGAAATTTGATCTTTTTTACCGGAATTTATTGTTTTCGAAAAACTTCATTTGGAGCCATTTGAAACTTTTGAATTGAATTTTACTCACAAATGTAATAATGAATACAAATCGATGGAAATATGCACATTAACGGCGCGAGAGATATTTTAAAAAAACATTTGTGTAATTAAAAAAAAGTCAAAATGAACTTTACGTCATATTAAACAGTACAATTGAAATTATTCATTAGAAAAATTTGAAGAAAAAAATTGTAGCTATTTTTGAGAAAATGGTGTTTGAGCGTTTCCTAAAATGAAACTTTATTTGATCTTATTTACAGCACAAGTACTCGTAAATCTAACAATGTGAAGAAATTGCCTCTAATGTAAATATTACCGACGTGAAAGACAAGACAAAAAATTACATTTTTGTAATTTTTCAAAAACAAAAGAATAGAACAATATGGCGTTTATGTCATCAGATAGGGTGCGTTTGGTACTATCCCTACCAAAAGTTTAAAGGAAAAATTTGGAGCTGTTTTTAAGAAAATCTTGTTTTTCTAATTTTTTAAAATTGTAAATATCTCACGCTCTATTGCCCGAAAACTACTAAAATTATCCAAAAAATGCACATGACCTTAAAGAAAGAACTATTTAAAGAAAACAAATTTAATTTTTCTCGATTTTATAGTTGTAAGAAAGATGCCAAAAAATTAAAACTTTTGAATTCTCGAAAATTTAGATTTAACCGTGAAAATCGGACCTTTTCCACTTTACATGAGTATCTTTCTTACTCTATTGTTACAAGAAATTAAACGAAAAAAGGTGAAGTCGTTTTTTAGAAAATTTTGAAAATGCCCGGGAGTCTTAATGGAAAATATCCCCAAATTTAAAAGATTGTTTTTCAAAATTCCAAAGCTTCAACTAGAGCCAGATTGACTAGGGAGTCTTCAATTTAGAAAAAGATTGTACAGATGGTTTTGGCCCTACAGAGCCCCTACAGTCATGTGACCGATTTTTTTGACAGCTACTGTTGCCTCACCACAGGGATCGTGCCAGGGGGCGTGGTCGGTGATTAACACGCAGAAATTATTCGCTTTTATTTCACAAACATTGGCTACTTTGTCTTAGAGCCGTGAAACCACTATTCCACCATAGGAAAATGTTCACGGTAAAATATTTTGTGAAAATATTTTGAAACTATGTTCAAGACGAAAGTTAATATTTTCTATATGATGTATTTAGTTAATATTTGGAGACTTCACTACAGAAATGACAAGTTCAACTAATAGGAATTGGTTTATTTGGCAGGCCTTTTGTCTGCTTCATGACATGGTTATATTCAAAAGCAAACAAAACATCTTGATACATTACCAACATTATTAGGTTGTTAATTCTATGGACAATCTCTTCATGCACATTATTTATATTCAACTATTTTTAAAGAATGCTGGTTACACCAGGTATGTATGGTAGAATGAATCTCAATGGTTCTTAAGGATGTTTGTTTACTCTGACTTGCAAGATATTTCAGATTTTTTTGTTTCATATTTTTCAAGGAACTTAATGGAATAGTTATTATCTTGTAATTTACCCCTAACACGCTGTAAATTCCATTTACAGCTGGGCTTAGCAAGTTTTACAATGGAAATATTTTCCCTTACTTTTGAGTACTTTGGGTTTATCCCTATAATTTTTTTTTAATTGTGGTAAGTTCTCTCCCATTTATTTATATATTTTGTACGTACTACAGTTTTTACTTCCTTTATTCCATAATTTCATCTTTCTGCACAATTTTATTCTTAATACTTTCGTACCAAAATACAACATTTGTTTCTATTTTCAGACCTACAAAATTTTTTATGAATTTTGTTCACACCTGACAATGAGTAAAAATATGCAAAATGTCATGTTCCAGAATACGCTTGGAAAAAAAAAATCCCTTTAGAAAATTTTGTTGATTGTCTATAAATAAAAAGGATACCCGAGTGTTAAATTATTTATGGTAATAACTGAACAAGTGTTTTTTTAATACCAAGTAGTGTAATATATTCTCGTATTTTTCAATAGTTAAATTTAAGAAATACATTTTTTAATTGCTTGCAGTTTCTAATGTAAACTGGATATTATTATTACATCCTGAAACTGTATTAGTTTATCATTGTCAACCATTTAAATTTTATCAACATAAGATATCATAACCTTAGCAACAGTCAGTATACTCTCTTCTCACAGGAAGGTATCAGATTTGATTCCCGATCAAGGCAAAAATAGAGTTGTAGTTTTCCTGTAAAATTGTCTCAATTTCTGTAGCTGTACGATGTAGAAAAGATCAGGCAGGCAGAGTTAGCTAGTTACACTGAATGGAATACATATGTTCACCATGTGTCTAATCCTCCAAGTGTGGCATCCCTTAGCTAGCCACCAAAGTTGGACCATCAACCCAAGTGCCAAAAACATACATTTAATACCGTGCTTTCTGATTTCCATGTAACAGTTTCAGAAAAGAAAATGTTATATGAGACTGCTTATCAGAGCATTTTGAATTTCCTGGTATACTTTTATTAATTTTGAATGCAATGTTTTGAAAATGAACCTTCTCACAATCAATACTTTCCCCATTGGGATGTTTATATTATTATAATCTTTATCAAGATACACCCCTAGATCTTAGAAAAAGAGGAAGCAGAGGACTGACAGCAATTATGTCTGAAAGGCAATACATGCAAGTCTGAAATTTTGACATTTCTAATCATACCAATAAGTTAACCATTTTTAAAGAGTATTTCTATTTGTTCCCTAACATGAGTTTTAGTGTAGAGTTAAGTAACTTATACAATTGATATTCAGTGTATCTATAGTTGAAAATATAGGATTATTTAGTACTTCAAATTTGTGGACTTTTTGAGTCAGTATGTTCTAGCTGTGTTGCCTGTGGTGTGATAGATTTCAAAACCAATTACATCTATAACATTTTTCATGTCTCTTTAATAACATATCAACTTTAACATTTTTCAATTACTTAATAATGTATTATTCTGAATTTCATTCTCAATAAAATCATTATAAATTCTCTATTCATGTTATATTGCATTATGATTTTATAATAAATAACATCTTCAAACTATTTTGTACTTTCTTAATATTTTTATTTTACGTCAAAAAAACAGTTAAAAACTGCGTATGACCAGCTATGGGGAAAAGTGAATTGTGTGCACATTTTCAAAATTCTGTGATCCCTACACTAAGTCATATACTACTTACATTTTGAATTTTTGAATGGGAGAAAAAAACAAAAACTCCCATGTAATAAAATCTATTTTCAAGGATAAACAAGCAATAAATTTTGAATTTTGAAAGGGAGAAAGAAAAAAAAACAAAAAAACTCCCATGTAATAAAATCTATTTTCAAAGATAAATAAGCAATAAATAATCAACTCTATTAACCCATTAATGCCCTCTGTACTCGCACGGGTATACTAGTTCGTGACCTAGTTCTGGTGCACACGTTAGTTTGATTTTTCAAATGGTTGATTAATTTAGTAACATATGTCGTTAGATGTATATATTGAATTGAAATTCTGGGTACCGCATTACAAATAATGGTTTTGTGCAATGTCGTTGTTGATTGCTTACTGACTGCACAGGTGAGTTATTAATTATTTAATTATTACCTTTTTTGTGTAACAATGGGGTGATTTCAGGTATAATAATGTTAAGAGTACTCAAATTGTTTAGTGTATGGGTTTAGGTCAGATTATATTTAGAATAAAACGAAAATATAGACTTCTCTTCGTGCTGTACCCAGTCAGGTACAATGGGCGAATACATATAATGTTTTACTAATTGCTTTCAGAGTTGATTGAATTATAATGGTACACAAGAAACTATTTACTACGGCCGATAATTATTGAGGTCTTGAAGAAGCCATTAGTTCTATCATGGACAAAAGTTATGACTCCGATGAGGAATATGACTTTATTATGTGTCCACCTGAACCTAATGCTGTAACTGATGAGGAAGAAGAAAACTTCGATAACTTGGTGTCTTCTACACTTCCACGAGACATTTCTGGTACTGTTTAATTAGTTAGTCTGCATTTAGAAAACCAATCAGATAGGGAAGCAGTGACAATGAACCACTTGCAACACTGACTTTCATTGATATGCGACCTCCAATTGTTGATAATGTTCCTTCTTGGAGAAAAATGTTGCCCATTTACTCTACTACACAAGAAGTAACGGAAGTCATTGAACACAGATGTAATTCTATAATTGATGCTCTTAAAACTTTAACTCCACTAATGTTATTTGAAACATTTTTTGACGACAACATTGTTGATTTGATTGTTTAAAACAGCATATTATATGCAGGTCAGAAAAACGGACACGCTTTTTATTTGAGCAAAAACGACTTCGAAGGATTTCTATGAATTTTTCTGCAATCTGCTTATCATAGATTGCCAACTGAACGGGCATATTAGAGTTTGGATGAAGACCTTGGTGTTCAAATTGTATGTCAAGAAATCGTTTTCTCAACATCAAGAGAAACCGCATTTTGCGGACAACACTCTTGCTGCGACATCTAATGACAAAATGTTTAAAGTTTGGCTCTTATTTGACCTTTTAGAACAGAATTCTTTCCAATGGGCAATGTTTCATGAAAATTTGTCAATTGATGAATCAATGATAAAGTACTTCGACCATCACCCCGCAAAACAATTCATCAAGGGAAAACCCATGCGATTTGGGTACCGCAATTGGGGTGTTAATACTTCTAATGGATATTGCTGTTCATTTGATGCATATTGTGGAAAATCATTTGAAGTTTCTACAGATCCAGATGTTGAGTAGTTGTTCTAGAGTAGTGAAAACTCTGTTACAGAAACTGCCATTAAACCCAGCGGAACACGTTGTGTTCTTCGACAATTTTTTTAAAGTTACGATCTGCTTAATGAGTTGGTGAAAATGAGCTTTAGAGCCACAGGAACTGAGGGAGAACCGCATAAAAAGTGCCCTTTGATTTCAGTCAAACAAATGAAGAAGAAATCTACCATGAGAGCTGATTATGATTATTGTTTTGACATAAATGAGATCTTGTTTGTATGTTGGAAAGATAATAATGTTTGTACCATGGGAACAAATTATAAAAATAATAAATAATGGCGAAAAAGTAAGCAATGGTGCGCAGTAAGGCAAAATGAATAAGCTATCATAGTGCAACGATATTTGCTTTAAAGCCGTGTTAATGGGTGTTGTCAGCCACGTGCTAATAAAAGGTAAAAAATGGTGGTGGGTCATTTTTACTTATTTAGTGGATTTGGCCGTTGCTAATGCATGGCGTCTGCATGTACTAACTAGAACCGAGACAGATTGTCTGGATCAACTGTCTTTCAAAAGAAATATAGCGAGGGCTTATTTGCATCACAATGCCAAGAGAAGTCGCCCATCATCATCATCATCCAGCCCCATCATCATCAATGATAGAAAGCTTAATGCTACGAAATAATGGGCACAATCCTGAAAGGATTGTTAATCCATTAAGATGTGTTGTCTGCCATAACAGAGGTAGTTGGCATTGCAAGAAACGCCAAAAAACACTTTTTGTTGAAAGACCATGCTTTGGACATTTTCACCATTGATCTGCCCATCTGGATCAACTGTCTTTCAAGAGAAATATAGCGAGGGCTTATTTGCATCACAATGCCAAGAGAAGTCACCCATCATCAATGGTAGAAAGCCTAATGCTACGAAATAATGGGCACAATCCTGAAAGGATTGTTAATCCTTTAAGATGTGTTGTCTGCCATAACAGAGTTAATTGGCATTGCGAGAAATGCCAGAAAACACATTGTGTTGAAAGACCATGCTTTGAACATTTTCACCATTGATCTGCCCATTGTACTCGCTTGGGTACACCCCTTTATTTCAGTTCTTTCTTTAGTTTGAAAATTTTTATGCTAATTTCCTGTGTTTTGGTTATAGAAAAAAACTTTATATCCAAAAATATATAAAAATACACTTTCCTTGGGCGTTAACGGGTTAATGACTAAATAATTGTGTCCTTTGTAATTTTTTACAAACAAGATGTCAGTGTTCTTCTTCATTACTTATTGTTTAAGTCCTCTACTGTATTTTTTCTACACATGTTACATATGGCAGAGGGAGGGCTAGTGTTGACTGCGGGCTACTGTGGATAAATACGGTTATTCCATATGTAACACACGTAATTTGTCAAAATTATTTCTTAGATGTTGGCCTCACATCTCTCTATAAGCTAGCCCAAGTTAGGCAGTTGATCATCAGTGATTATTGTGTAATCATGAAAAGTTTTATGGTTGGATTCGACGATGTTGTAACTCCTTCAAAAAGTAAGTACAGTTTTGATCATAAAATATTGGTTTTAAATGTATTTCTTCTGCACACAGTAAAAGAATGTTTATTTTAGTATAAAGTGATACTGACACAAAATCTTCAAAATGGAGAGTAGGAGATAATATGGACTGTCCACAACAATCACTCGGTATTGAGCAGGAAAATTTTAGAGGATCTGTTCAGAGTCTGTCTAAATATAATCACACATGTACAAAGATTTATAATGAAATGGCTAACTCTATACAGTTGAAGAGAGCTTGATTCATTGAAGTTACAGACACATTGTTTCACTGCATCCCTGAGCTTAAATACACTAATTGTTCGGAAAATTATTAATTGAATAAGAATAGGCCTATAACCTGCACCTTTTGTAGATAATAATTGCTAAATAAGTAAATGCACTCATTCATAATTAGTTACCTACCTTCTTATAATTATTCTGAAAATTATTGAAAGAATAATAATATAATCTGTACCTTTTGTCAACAATAAATGGTAAATAAGTAAATACAAGTTTTCTTCATTAATTACCTTTCTTCTTGCTCATTTGAATGGATCAGAACACAAATTAGGAAAACCCAATGATACAATATCAGTAAGGAAATAGTGAAGGATGTTTCACATTGCTTTCAGAACTTTTTCCAATGTTGTGTTAGAATAGATTAAAAATATACATGAAACAAAAAAATAACTGTTTTTGTGTGTATCCACATTAGCCCCATGCGTTGTCCACATTAGTCCCTAAGGGGGCTAGAACTATAATTTAATTATTTACAGAGATGTGATGAAGGGTTAATATTGTAAATTAATTCTAGTGTCTACAGTCATAAAAGTGAGTCAATACAACATGCTAACATTTTGGTGTTTATTTCGTCTTCCTCAGAGATGTATTAGACAAAAATATATTTTAAAATTGCAAAAATTACAAAAATACCTTCTCTTCAATCAGCACAAAACCTTCATGATAAACCTTTGGTATTTTAATGTAATGAAGATAAACTATTTTCACCACTGCTTTATCATGCCGTACTATATGTGAATACACGTACCACAATCGATATATGATTATTTTAAAAGTTGGATTGTAATATTAATTCCTAGTATCACACATTGGTTCCAAAACTTTCAAGATTATCAAAAAGTTATCTCAATGATACATATCGGTCACTAGTTATTTGACTTCTCATATCTAGGAAAAAAATCACGCACGATTCTGTCCAATGTTTCACATAAACACTACATTATGTATTAATTGTTATCAATTAAAATGTAATTATTTAACCATGTGATGAAACAATATTATATTGGTAGCATGTTAACAAATACTTAACAGCAGAGACAGCAGTTCTATGATGCTCCAGACTGAAAACAAGTTATAACATAAACATGAGGGTTTGTCATTTTTTTATTTTAATTACCTGAACCACAACCCCTCTTGCAAACTCTAATGTACTTTGCAAAAATATTGAATATTATTATTAATACTCGGAAACTGAATGACTACAGAAATTGAGGCCAAAGCCAAAGGAACTAAGCACCAAAATTTTCAAACAAATGTTTTGACATCTTAATATCATTTAGTTAAACAGTTAAAAGTCTTCCAAACACCTAAGTAGTTGTAACATCTACCTAGTGATGGCTCTGGTTGTATGTCAAGAATACAAATTCATACAGTTCTTATTGATTTCCTGAAAGAAAAGGAAAAAGAAAGAAAAAAGGGTCTCAATTATCATTGCTGTGGCCACAAATTTAAATGAGTAACAATTATAACAATAATAATACTTATTATCTAATATTTAATCATTCAATACTTAAATCAAAAATTGGTATAGTTAGTACTACAATTGAAAACTGTTAAAAGTGGATCTATTCCCTCGCTTTGATGTTCTATTTTATGTTGTTTTCAACAGGTTGTAGTTAGGAGATATGTCTAGTAATTAAAAATGCCTACATTTTCTCGGAAATTAATTATGAATTTTTAGTTCTCCAAATCAATGATTTAGTATGGCAGTTTTCTTTCATTTTCTGCCACCCATCTGCATTTCCAGTATCAACTTTCTTCTACATTTCCCATTGTTTTTGTGATGTATTTAATTGTGGTCTGGGATTTTCTCTTTTACTTGCACTTTTGTTCACAAAACAACACCACAACAAAATTATTTAATAAAAAGACAAATGAATCTATAAGCAAGTCTGAATTCACGGAATAATTTATCTTTTATGTGATTAATTAATCTAAATCCTAGAATATTCCCTGAATTATGAATTGACAAGAAATTTTAAAAAGAAACCATCACATTGTATCCGTCATTGAAACCATCCGTTATTGTCAAAACAAAACTTCACTTGTAAACTCGCGTACACTAGTCTTTCAAATCTAGTCAAACAACCTAGTACCTTTGTTTACAACTTACGAAGTTGTTTACAATTTAATGTTGGTGAGTTGAACTTACCATCAGGTTTTCTTGTTCGTCACTGGCCGCTATGCTTTCTGGTCAGCTGTCAGGGCTGGGCTGGGCGCGGCTAGGTCAAGGAATACACTGTGAGTTTGTTCTTCTCCGTGATAAATTTCCGGGGAATTCCCGCATTGACACCAACACACACATACTTAAATGTCGACGTTTTAAATTATCCGGCCGGTTTCCCCAAAGCTGATCAATAGCTTTGGCGGACCTTAAACCACTGATGGCGCGTCAAACGCCTTCTTTACGTTTCACCAAGGTCGTTCTGACGATCGGCAACATATTCGTGACATTTTGTCGGACCGGTACCCTACCATCAACGCCTTTCACGACTCGTTAAACTGCGTTGTGCGGTTAGGGTGAATCAAACGTGCGCATTGTATTCATTAACCTAGTTATTTTACTAGTTTGCGGCTCAAGTTGGGCGTGTGATATCATGGGTTTTGATGCTAATTTTTGTTTATTTACAAATCATAGGTCCAGAACAAGCAATTACTCAAAAATATTTATTTATTTATTTATGGAATATCCTCAATTCGTAACGAGATAATGTCGAATGCGGTGATTCCAAAGAATTTAGAAGACATAAAACCGCATGTGCAGTGGTCTGGAATGTCCCTCAATCAGAAATACGCCTCTGACGTCCATACCCAGGAGTTGATAGCTTTAAGATTTTATGCTGCAGGACATTTCTTCCGGCCATTGCAATGGAATTTTGTCACCCACAGAATGCGATTGCGTAAAAAAATATCGTGGCGAAGCCTAACCAATAAGGCCCTCAACAGACTACACGGGGAGATGCCTTGCCAGAAATATGCGAGGAGAAATGTGAAAAGATGCCGGCGAGGTTGCGTTCACACATTAGAAATAGGTTATTCGAGGTCTTCAAATGCCTTTATGCACTACAAGCCGAGAGTGGGAAAGCAGTTGGCTATGAGATCTGCCAGTCGCATTTCTTGTTTTATTAAATTATCTTGTGGCCCTTTAAACCGTGAAATCCATGTTTTGTTGCCATAATCGTAAACTATCTGTTTAACTAGTTCGAATTGCATCAAGAGAAATACATTACTGCATTGCATACAAATCATTATTTAATGTAAAAACTGGAATGTATTTTATGGGAAGAGTGCTATCTGTGCATATTTTTTGGGATGTCCGTAATTCCCCCCTCTATTTTATTGTATTTAGTGGTTAAATTATAAATAAATTGTGAACGATCAACTAATTCAGAATTAGATTCACAATTAATAAATTTTTTCATAAATAATAAATACGAATTAAAAAAAATTGCTCATTATGAACGGGCTTCATTCAAGCAAAAATATCTTCAACATAAGTTTTTTCTTGTTCGTTCCCGTTTAAAGGGAAAATTCAAGTAAACAATTAAAAAACTGGTTGTTTGCCATGTCTTTTTCTGCTAAATATTATAACTTCACTCAGTTCTACGCAATGTTTAGTGTTTTCCTGCTGTGGCGAAGGCCTAATTGTCATATAAAAAAATGAAGGAGTAGAAATGTGTCCGAGAAAACGTGCTTGCTGACGGACTCGAGCGAGAAACTCTTTCGCCTCCGTAGAGGCGAGAAACGAGAAAACTCTAGTGAGTATTAATCAGGAAGTGTCACTTATTTCGATTTTTCACATTTCACGACGTACATTTCTCGCAAAGCATTCCTCGGCGTAGTCTGTTGCGGGCTTAATGCGAGATTTTTTTAGAATAGCGCACTTTCCTGAAGATACAGAGGTGATAGACTGTACACATTGGACAATTTTGTCTCCAGAGAAAATTATTCAGAAATCGAAAATGTATTTGCTTATAAATTTGCAAATATGTGATTTTCATCGTGTGCCAACGTACTTAGATAACATACGTTGCAGGGTCACGAGCACGGTTTTGCTGATGTCACAGATTCGCACCTAGGCTTTTTCTCTCGTGGGTCAAAGTTAGAATAGTTCATACGTCATTAGTATACTCACGGTGTAAGATATATCTTACACCGTGGTATACTTGGGTTTTTCTTACGATGCCTATGAGGGTATGGTCTCCAAGATGAAATACGGCACGGTTTTCCCTGGTCGTGCCGCTAGAGTCGCTTGATCTGCAGCCCTGACTGATACGGTCGCGATCATGCGACATCTTGCGGCAGGACCGAGAAAGACGCAAAATGTCATGCCATATTCCAACTAGCAGAGTATCTCCGAGATACTACCCTCAGAATTGTCTGTGCTTCTTTTTGTAGAGTTTGTTGGGTATTTGCTTTAATAATAATGTTTGTGTCATCTGCAAATACGACCATTTTGCTCTTTTGTAGAGTCAGGGCATGTTGTTGATGTACGGAATAAGAGAAATAATACAAGTCCTAGGATTGATTCTTGTGGCACTTCATAATTTATCATTCTAGGTAGGGAAAAATGGCTTGAAATATTTTATCTCTAACATGCTTGATTGTGACTACTTAACAACGATTTGAAAGGAAAGATTTTACCCAATGATGCAATGCCCCTAATTCCGAAAGTTTCAAGTTAGGATAACAATATGATATGATCATTAATATCAAATACTTTTGACAAATTTAGAAATAAACTAATGGGAATTTCTTTCTGATCTACAGCAACAATTTTGCCATTTAGAAAGGTGAAGATAGCAATGTATGTAGATCTACCATTCTTAATTTATTTCTACTTGTTCAACCTTAAAGTCTTTCGAAGAATTTCAGTTCTACCATTTCTGAATCCATGTTGGGCCTCCTCAATAAGTTATTTCAATTGAGAAAATTTTTGAATCTATCATTAAAAAGCTGTTCTAGAATTTTTGAAAATCCAGATAGTCTGTAATTCACAAGATCATCGGTGTTGCCTTTTGCTTTTTAAAGGCTTAACTTTTGCTTTTTTTTTGAGAATTTCTGGGAAGCAACCAGTCACTAAGGAGCGATTACAAATGTGAGTGAGCAGTTCCATTATATTTGTTGCCGAATGTTTAATAAGTGTGTCAGGGTTATTATCCAGTCCTGTAGAGAATTTGTTTTTCATTTATGATTTTCTGTATTTCTGTGGGTGATGTTTCAGAGATGTATATAGAGTTTGCATTTGGTGATGTGTGTATATTTGACTGCATATTATTTAAAGAATTGCTGTGAATTAACTTTTCTCCGATTTCTCTGAAATGTCTATTGAATGTTTGCTACTTCCTGTGGGTTGCACAGACCATTGTTTTTATACTGCGAACATAAGAATCTGCGAACAATAATGGCATATAGCTTAGATGCTGGCCCTTATTCAAAATTGAGATTCTTCCACTACGTGCCATGTACATATTTGGGGAAATAGTTGTCTTCACAGAATGATTCTCATGGAAAACAAAGACACTTTCACTCCTAAATTCTGATGTACACAACTATAACACTCGACAAGGATAACCTACATATTCCCCAATCACAAACTACACTTTATCAAAAAGTACATAGCCAAAGGAGCATTACACTTTACAACAAATTGAGCCATGATATTAAGATATTAATACAATATAGATTTAAAAGAAGTAAATTGAAAGCTTTCCTGCTTAACAACATGTTCTACAGTGTGAAGAATACACAAATCATCCTGCCTCCTTAAAAAACAAAATAAAAATTCTAATCCCATTGATTCTCTGTTTTATGTTGACTGTTCAAGAGTTGAAGCAAGAAAAAGAACTGGCATATCATCCTGCCTGTGTTAAATTGCAGTTGGACTGATGTAGAGAGGAGAATGCAAACCCAAATTCTATTTCGCTTCATCTGAATTTGCTAAATGCGCCTAGGCATCATTAATATAATTAAATCATTTCTGAATGAATAGTATTTTATTATTAGTATTGTTACTATTATGAGTGATATTACTATTACTGCTATTATTATTATTATTATTATTATTATTATTGTAAGCTCAATGACCAACTTGATCAGGGTTTTTGTCAATTTCATGATCCTTTGAGCAATGCTGAGATGGTCCCCATTGTTTTGATTTCTGGACAGTAAATGTAACTTCTCTCCGCCATATCTGACTCGTCATACACGATTGAAATTGTATTTGTGACTCAATAAATATTATTATTATTATTATTATTATTATTATTATTATTATTATTATTATTATTTATATATTTATTATTATAGTTATGTTCAATGTTTTTAGTGTTTCAGTGTTCTATTTTTAGAGTATTTTTCACAATGTTCCACATTGCTTTTGTTTGATTTTGTGCTTTGGCAATGTGTTGATCATTCATTAACTGTTTGGCCTGTTCAATTACTCTCTTCAAGATACTTTTGTATGTTTTGTAATAAGCAATGAAATCAGAACTACATTCGTTGTGAAGGATGGTTTCATGCATGTTTCAGTTTCTTTCACAAGATGTTTTTATTCCTTGAGTTATCCATGATTTGTGGTTTTTGCTTTTGTATTTTCTTGAGTGTCTGTTGGAGAAGTGTTGAAAGTCCCAGTTTTCTAAACTTATTAGAGAGTTAAATTTGTCAAAGTTTTCCTGAGTGAAGTTTTGGGTTTCTCTATAGGTGTTCCCTTAATAACTTTTGTGTCCCTTTCAAGTTTGAGAATTTGAGTTGTGTGGTCATTAATGTCTGTGGTGTATGTAGTTGAATAGCTGCAATCATTTGTGTCTATTATTATTTGATCAATGACAGTACTACTTTTTAAAGATATTCTGGTATATTGATTTATAATACTTTGTAAGTTGAAAGATTTAAGTAAATTTTTGAATAGTTTCTCATCATTTGACTTCACAAACAGTTTTTATGTTGAAATCACCGCATAATATAATTTTATAGCATTCTTAAGTTTATGAATAATTTAGGACTTTTTAGAAACCAATTGTGTTCCTCAGGGGCTGTGGTACATACATAAAATCCATATTCTTTGTTTTGGTAAATCTATGATAGATATTTCAAAGTCTTTATCTTTTAAGAGAGAGGAGTATTCTGTGATTGACACGTAATGAATATTATTTTTAACAAATATGCAAGTACCACCATAAGCATGATGTAATTTGCCAATTTGCCTTTTTGATTTATATATTGTTTCAATTGCAGGGGCAAAAGTGAAGAGTGTACTGTCTATTTTGCAGTTGATACAACAATATTATACCAAACTGCTCAGGGTTTCATTGAATTCTCTGTATTTCAAGGTAATACATATATTGCAATTTCTCTGAGGTGGAGTGTATGTTCCAACACCACCTATAGAAGACAGGATTTCCATGCGCTACAAAATGCTAAAATATGCATGCAAACATGCTCTATCAAATAGCCAAAAATGCACGATGCAGGGTAAAAATGAATACAACAAGCACAATGAAATTTTATTTTACATTTTTAGTTATATAGCCTTTTGGAAAAGTGAACAATTAACAATTTATCTAAACTGTTCTAAGTCAAATTCATTCTTTTGTCAGACACGAATGTTTTTGTATGCAGAAAACAACCTTTTATGTCACAAGATGTACTTGGAACATGCTTCAAAGGCAATCAAACCCACTGTAAGGTCAAATTCTGTATTTTCTGATTTCTCACCACAAATAATTTTTTTTTTTTACATTTTGGAGTAAATTTAGAAACATGTTTTGAATTTAACACTATGCAATTTCTCTGTAGCAATCTCACCTACATCTCCAAACACTAATTGCAGACCCATTAATGTCTTTAATAATTTTTAATGTCTCCACTACCTACTGATTCTTATTTCTAAAGACACGGAAGATAATTTTTTCTTCATATGTATGGATGCAAGATGTCCTATCTTATATATTTTTCTAGAAATCTTTTAAACGTTGGATTTGTTGTTTTTTTCAGACGTTATATTTGCCCCTACTACAGAATCACACATTTCCATTAAAAATGGGTTTGTTACAGGCTTGAATGTCTTCTCAGTAACAAGCTTGGACTAAGTGTCACTTAGTTTCTTTCCTTATTCTAGATTTGTCACTACAAGAAGTAAATGCAAGGTGTTGGTCCACTTGAAACAAATTTTACTCAAATTAATGTCAGATTTAATTTAAGACAATTGTACTTTACTAAAATTTATTTGGCTAAACATTCAGGTTAAAAATATCAGGGCAGAAATTATATAGGCTCGAATTTGAGATTTGGTCGTAGAAATAAGGTTTAGTAAGTTCTTGTTTGGTAGTACTACTTTCTCTTGATAAAATTATTCTCTTTACTTACACAGCAATGCTACTACTACTTCACACTTCAAAATTGAAAGAAAACAGTACGAATACTCTATGATTTACAATTTTTTCAATAACATTAAAAAATAATAGAGGTAAAATTCTGAATATTGAGAAAAATGTTTGGAAAAAATATACATACTACCACAAACAATTACTATTTTAAAACATTGTGCTAAACAGTTTCTTTCAAAAAAATCTCAAAACGGCTACAAAATTATTAATAGTATTCCGATAATTATTTTCACTTCAATAATAATTAAAGGTTTGTTTTTCATTTCATATCTATTTCATTGACAGGGTTTTATCCTTTTCTGAGCACTAAAGACTTTGACTAGGAAAACATCCCCAGTAGATTGTTTTTAACTGATAAATTTTACAGTATAGCCTTCTTACTTATTACAGCAGTTACAATAAATTAAATTTTCATCTGTTTTCAGACCATCATTTCGAAACCTTTGAGAAGTGTGGCTCACGAACTTTAGAAGAAGTCGTTATATATATTACATCGCAATTAAGAAACTTGTGTTAATACTCTGTTGCATGCACTTGAGAGTCTGCTCTTGATTATTTTCCTCCTCCAATGTCAATTATCAAAGGATATTGAGTTTTGACTTTCTGTATCTTCCATATCCTTTGTGAGGTATCACATGGTGTTGATAATTTATTTCACTCCACGTGTATCATTGCTCCTCACACGTATACTCAAGTCACAAATCCAAGTAATTTATCGGAAGATTAAAACGTGTAATATAACAATAAGTACCAACGACAACTGCATGCTCTCAGGATTTAAGTTCAATATAATATCAAAATATGCATCAGTTATAATATTCACAAATTATACAGATAATAATAATTAAAGTAGACCTACTTAATGTGCTAGATAAGTCTAAATATGCAATATCAATTTAAAAAACTTCCAAACATGCGTTATGCATGAATTTCTCCAAGACAAATTCTATCATCGGGTACAGATACTTTTCTGACTGGTTCACACTTAGTTTTTCTCTATATTTTACCTTTCATTGAACTTCTATTAACCAGATAAACCTGTTGTCTTTCCAAAATTGTGGGATCGGTGAGATTTTAGAACAAAACATTATTTAAAGGAAGGATTCCTCTAGTTATTTCGATAGCGACCGTACTGTTACCAATAATGAGGAGGGGGACAAAAATTGAAAACGCAGGCTCTGAGGTTTGAGGAGATATGGTCATCTCCAATCGAGATGGCCATGTTAGTTAGTTAGTTAGTTAATGCCTTATTTTACGTGGCGAGACTCGGGCCATCAGGCCCGCTCTTCCGTCTAACCACGCAAATTTCGCTACGCTCCTTTCACCACCATAGATGAGAAAGGAGGTATTATCTTGGGCGATGAAACAGGCGGAACTCAATTTTGCTCAGAGGCTTCATTTAGGCTTGAGGATCTTTTACATGCAGTAAATCTACTACATGGGACAGCCGACTTCCCCTCCGAAGGAAGGTGTAAGAAGGATTTCTTCGCCCTTAAAAATCCACGGCTTCGATCGGATTTGAACCCGCAAACTCGAGTACAACAGTCCGATACGCTAATCGTTATACCACCGAATCCGCTAAATGTGCTACCGAATCCTCTAATGTTCTGGAGTGAAGTGGCTCATATAAATTCTTCTTGAAGCAGAGGTGGATACAAATATTTTGTCCAGTGCAAAAACGGTGGGGTCAAAGGAGTGGATGTGGCCGTTGAGGAAAAGATGAAATTAGTAACGGTGTGAATCAAACAAACTTTGCAGGCATATGTTCATGTAGTACAGCTGCATTGTGAATGCTACTAATGATGCGTGTGAAGTGGAAGTTCAGGAATCGAAGCGAAGGCGCAAACCTATGTAAGATTGAATCACGATAAGGACGATTGAAAGGCGACAACGATATCACAACCTATCTAAACGTATTCGAGTCTCATGTAGAACTGTTAGGAATGCCTAAGGAAGATTGGGTCGCCAACAGTGGCGGCTGGTGCCCCAAGCTTGCTTATTTATTTTTGAAAATAGATTTTACTACATGGGAGTTTTTGTTTTTTTTCTCCCTTTCAAAAATTCAAAATTTATTGCTTATTTATTTTTGAAAATAGATTTTTACTACATGGGGTTTTGTTATTTCCGTGTCAAATTCAAAATTTAAGTAGTATATGACTTAGTGTAGGGATCACAGAATTTTGAAAATGTGCACGCAATTCACTTTTCCCCATAGCACGTCATACGCAGTTTTTAACTGTTTTTTTGACGTAAAATAAATAAATAAACAAATAAGACTGGAGGTTACACCTGCATAGAATGACGGAAATGTAATTTCCAAAATTCAAAATACGAATATATAATAAAAATGTAAGCCATTTAAATTAATTAAAAGTTAAATAAAAGTATATAATAAAAGTCGTGTCCGTGTAAGGTATATACGCCATGGTAGTATTGAAGCAGGTGACAGCGAGTACACGTTGCCGATACTAGTCGAAGCACCCAGTTGGAAGCTTCGCCCGTGCATCGATTATAGGCGGCTAATAAAATTATTAAGACAGTCTTCCCACTACTCAATATGGAAGAGTGCATCGAGATGGTTGCGACAGCCAATATAATCACTACTCTCGATTTGGAAAAATGTTATTGGCAAATTAGTTTCACGCCAAGAGCGTAAAGACTCGCCGCTTTTATCAGAAACTTCGGGACTGCGATTGCCCATTTGGCTGAAGACTGCTCCATACCAATGTAGTAGAATGAAGGACGCACTGTTAGCTCCGTGCAAGATATGCGGTTCCGTACTGATACGACATAGCCATAATCAGTAACACATGGCAAGAGCATTTACAAAACGTGAAAATTTTTTTTTTCAATTTTGAGACAGGCGAAATTACACGTTAAGCCACGTAAATGTTTGTTCGCACGTAAATCTGTGAAATGCGTTACGTCGTAGAAAGCGGAAAAATACGCCTGTAGAAGCTGAAGTTCATGCGACTCGGAAGTATCAGAGACCCGCAACAAAGAAGGAAATTAGATATTTTATCAGTATGATTGGTTAATCGAAAATACATTCCAAAATTCGGCGACACCAGCTCCGTTATCGTATTTGTTGCGGGGGAAGGAACGCCAGAGGAAGGTAACTTGGACACCGAAATGCGAAATTGCATTTAACGAGCTGTGCGAAGCATAATGTTACGAGTCAGCGTCGAGAGCGCCCGACTTCGGGAAGCAGTTTCAAATCCAATACGATGGGAGCCAGAGAGGCATAGTTTTAGCTCAGACAGATGAGAACGGCATCGAAAAAACAGTACTGTATTTAAGTAGGAAACGG
This sequence comes from Teleogryllus oceanicus, assembly GCA_964035755.1. Taxonomy (NCBI): domain Eukaryota; kingdom Metazoa; phylum Arthropoda; class Insecta; order Orthoptera; family Gryllidae; genus Teleogryllus; species Teleogryllus oceanicus. The sequence goes on along the minus strand of CAXIVR010000010.1, from coordinate 96,515,405 downwards.
TCAGACGCGAAAAAAAAAACACCAAACTACTGTGCTACTGAGGCGGAGTGTAATACAATAATTTGGAGATTGCAGAAATTACGGTATTACTTAAACTAGCAATAGATAATTAAGATTGGACAGATAACAACCTCTTAGTATGGCTGCCCAGGTGCTCTGGAATTAACCCGACTAGTGGGATGGTCAATGATATTTACATTATGACATCAGAAATCACTTATAAACAAAGTAAAGAAATGGGAAGGCCAACGCATGAAGTCGCATGTTTTCATGAACCTGAAATCTCATTAATGTAAATGGTTATACTTCGGTGGTTCCTGTTTGAATTGTATAGGACCATTACAATATTTTTATTGTTAAATTGTATAGCACCACAGGAAGATTTGTATTGTTAAATTGTGTAGCATCGTCGCAAGATTTCTTATTGTAAAATCGCATAGCATCATTGAGATTTTTGTACAACTGTATAGCATCACTGCAGGATATTTGATTGTAAAAAATTGGAAAGCATCACTGCAAGACTCTTTTAAACTGTATAAACAACTGCAAGATTTTTACAGTAAAATTGTATTACATTACTGCAACATTTTTATTGTAATTTCTATTTTAGTTGTATTTAAAATTGTCACAGCAAGATTATCATAAAAATTAGTTACAGTAAGACTAATATTGTAAAAATTGCCATAAACCCAGCAAGATTATCATGTCTTTATAAATTGTGTATTGATTGGTAGAAATTGAGTGCATACTCGAATTTCATATATTTAATGTCAGAATGTATGCAAGGTCTAATTTCACGGGTTATGTTCTTTAAAATGTAAAAAGGGTATAACTAATTCAAGGCCTGTGCATATTCTTCATTGCGTAAATATGATTTAATTGAGTATATTGTTAACATTTTCTTTTCTACGAAGATAGTTAAAACTGTCGAAAAACTTGTAAATAGTCATGTTAGAGTATGACAATAATTTACTATTCATGGGTATATCTGACGTAGTTGAAATTCTGTAACCGCAATTACTTTTCTAATCGCTAAACTGTAATTTTTTCCTGTGATTTCCACCTACAGAAAAAAATTCTCCCTGGGGACGGAGGAGTCTAGTTTTTTTTCCATTTCCCCCCCACCAATACCCTTGGTGAAGCGGGAATTTATTTATGCTTTGGGATACATATAGCTTCAGCTTTTCAGCTTTTGGAGCGGGGTGAGGGCTTTGTCTTAAATAAACTAACTTATATCTAACTTAAAACTAGGACATGGCCACTTTGGGCTGTGCGTTTTAACTGTACAATTAGTTAATTAAATTTTTCAAAAGTTCTTAAGATTGTTCGTTCTTCTTTTTTTTTAAATTAGTAGCATTTACACACTCATTCATACTTAAATTTATATGTACAACACATTCGCTCACTCATTCATACCACACGGCACAACACTTCACTAAACACTATTTACATAGCCACTTGTTTGCCACGGCTTGTTTTACTCGGGCGTCCGTGGCGCCGCGTCTTCAGGTCCTGGCGGTTCCAGACCCGGCTGGGCGCGATTCTGCGCCTCCCCACGCTGATTCCGGCGTCAGTGACGGCGACGCCTCCGCACTCTCCGCCCGCGTCGCGCTCAGAGGAAGCGGCGCGGGAAGTCTTGCGAAAAGGTGAAGGCGACGTGCTTTGGGCCCTTTCTTCTGTGGAAGGCCCCACATGCGTCGCTGTTCGCCGCTGCGCCGAATCTCGCGCAGGATGCGTGGAGCCGGACGGCCTCAACGCCCTGGCGAGCGCCGTTTCCGCCCGCTTCTGCAGCTCCGCCGGGAACGATTACGTACGCCCAGAACTCCTGAACGTCAGCGTTGCGAGGGGTGCAGTCTTGGCGAAGGTCAGGAAGGTGCGGGCGCGCCGCTCTGTTCTCTCTGCGACCAGATGGGCACCAGAGTTGAAAAGAGGAGCAGCGGCGAAAACCTCGCACCGCTGCCGCCCACAGAGGGCACACGCATGCGGTGAATAATCAATCTTCAAGGATACAGAAAGTTCAGGAGAGCGGAAAGTTTCCAAGAGAAAGAGTGCGATGTTGTTGGCTGCGAGACCGAGCGTGCGTACCAACGGAGACCATATCAAGCAGCACGCCCAGATATCTCGCTTCGCTCTGCCAAGGCAAGCGCGCGACCGCCAAGCTCACCGTTTCATCGGGGTTTGCCCTCTTACGAGTGAAGTTGACGGCTACGCACTTATCAAGGTTTAGAGCGAGTCGTTTCCGACTTAGTCATTCAGGAAGGGCGGCGAGACAGTCACTTAAGTACTTAACTGACTGCCTGACGTTCGCCGATTTCGCGTAACATGCGAAATCATCCGCAAACATCAGGAGCCCGCAGCGTTGAATACCAGTTTTGGTTTCAACAGGTAGCGGCGCATCATTTACGTATAAGCCGAAGAGGGTAGGAGAGAGAACGCTCCCCTGAGGCACGCCCGCCTCGGCTCGTCTGAGGGACGAATATACGATATTGACACGCACTTTGAACTGCCTGTCGGAGAAAACTCGCTATCAATCTGACGTAGCAATCGCTCATCCCCGACTCCGCGAGCACGTGAGTACTCAAGCCCGCGTGCCACGCAGAATCGAAAGCCGATCACGCCAGAAAGACCGCTGGCAAGTTCTGCCGTCTCGAGGCGAGGCCGATCTCTGTGCCAAAGCCGCGTTAGCTGCTGCGCGGAGCTGAACTAAATAAATCAAATTGCTCATCTCTGAGAAAGAGTGAGGCGACGTGTTTCCTCATTGCAGTGCGACGAATCAGTCTCTCTGATCTTCCCAGGATGGAGAGGAGACTGGGTGGTCTATAAACTGCTCCGGGATTAATTTATTTTTTGCCAGGATTTGGTATTGGCGCGATGGTCGCAATCCTCCACGCCTTTGGGAAATAGCCGCGCGCCAGGCACGCATTCAGGAGCTCGAGTAGAAACTCGTAGAGTCTAGTGTCGTAGGGGTAGGCTTCTTACAGTAGAGACACCCCTGCGAGGTATGGGCACGAGTGTAGCTAAAAATACCTACCCGAACAATGAGCGCCACATCGGGCCAGAGGGTTTTCCAGTGGGGACGTTACTGGGCGCCAGAGTGTCGGGTGTTGAGACAGCTCTCTCATTCATTTGACCCAAACATAAGCATGACGTGGACGTAAACAAGCATTAACATAAGTGATAGACTAAGTATTCACAATGTCAAACATAAGCAGCAAAATAGAGTTTCTATTGGCTGTGAAACATTCCTGATTTATTGTACGCGTAGGCTTCGCGGCTCGAGTCGATGACTTCTTCGATGTCCGGGTGACGCCGCGTAGTGGGCTGAGAGGCCGACGTTTCGCCTAGCCATATGCCAGGCTTCATCGTTTAACATTTTCCCCTCGCCAGTAGCCCTGGCGAAATGGGGGTATTCAGATTCTGGGATACATTACGCTCCAACCTTTCGGTTTTAGACTGGATAGAGACAGTAACCCAAACAAATAACTAAAATAATTTTAACCGCCAAAATAACAGTGCCTCCGCGAGCTCCTGCACGGGCACGACATCGCAATGTTTTTGTTTTTTTTCAATTTCCCCTCGCCAGTATCCCTGGCGTGGCGGGAATTTATTCAAATTTTGGGAGTACAGGCTTCATCAGGGCATTGACATCGCGATGTTGTGCGTCGGGTATTAAATAGTGTCCGGCCTGGGCGGCCGGTGGGGTGGGTGCGCCGTGATTGTGGAGGTCGCGCTATGATTGGCTGGCGCCATGCCCAACCGCGCACTCGCCGAGCGCCTCGAGGTCAGACGGCGTGTGGCGCAGCTCCTTCGCGGTCTTAGTTGGCGGGAGCAGCGATTTCCAGGCCGGGTTAAGGTTGAGCCGGCGTCCGCGTTGATGTTTTGCGGCCGTCTATTGATCTCTAAAGCTTCTTTGAAGCGCCTGGGCCAGTACCTATTTTCTTTATGCGGGAGCCGAGTCTTGTCGAACTCGATAGCATGTCCCGAAACCTCCGAGTGGTGTGTTATAGCGGAACGGTTGGTATTGTTCTTATTGTAATGCTCCCTAAGGCGTTCCGACACAGTGCGCCAGTCTCACCGATGTATGTCCTGCCACAGCTGCGAGGAACTTCGCTGAACACCGGCTGACTGGAACGTCAATACCCTGATGAAGCCTGCGACTGTCTGGGCCGAGCGTCGGCCTCTCAGCCCACTACGCGGCGTCACCCGGACAGCGAAAAAGTCATTCTAGTTTATTATTGGTTGGATGTGAGAATCGATTTCGGGATATCGACTGTGTCCATGATGGGGGAGCTCTTGCCGTGGATTGTGTTAGTTCGTCTATCGACTTATTTCGATACTCGATTTTGAGTTAACGTACTGTGGTTCTTTTTTTGTTTTTGACATAAGCATAAGCACAGAAGCACAAAGCTTTTAAATTAACGTCTTACGTGTTATGCTTACGCGAACGCATTGTGAATGAGTCCGCTTACGGGCGTAGTCCTAACTTTTATGTTTGTATTTGTACTTGTATGCCATGCTTGTGTTTATGTTTGCATTGTGAATGGGCCTTTACTGAGCATCCCAGGAGTAGCGCGCGGAGGCGGATGGCATACCAAGTCACGTGGTTCGGCCCTTTTTAAGAGTGCCGCGACTCTCTCGCAGGTAAACACTCTCATTTCCGAGGTCGCTTCACACGAACCCGATCAACGGGCGAAGTATAAGCGACCGAAACAATTCCTGGAGTAAGATAAATCTGAAACAGCGAAATGAGACTTGAAATATAAGCTTTGAATTTCAGCACACGCAATGCGCGCGCCAGTTGGCTAACATCTAACTGATCTGTTTTTCTTTTCCATGTTGCAGGATTGGCCATAGATGCCCGTAAGGGTAGGAATGGCTGCACCGCGGTGGCGTGAACGTACATTGCACCTTACGTGCGTTCACAAAACTGCACAAGAATGCTCACTCTCGCAGGTAACGCCTTGGTTTCCTCGCAGTAATTCTACAAAACTTATCCGCCCAGGCTGGCGCGCGGTGCTGTGAGCACGTGGCGTTCCGATGAGTTCGGGCACGTTTGAGTGGTTCTCTACTGCACTGTAGGACACAGGGTATATCCGCCCTCCGCAGATGTAGAGTCGCGAGTAGGCCGAGTTGGCTATTCGCTAGCGCCGCCACAAGGCGCCTGTAGAGAGGGGGGATGAAGGTAGTTAGCTCCGACAAACATCTGAGAGGACATGTATATTGTAAATAATTATATAAATAAACTGTATACAGATCAATCGCGCCCGTGTTCTTGTAATGTATATTCTTACCCATGACGTCGTAAATGACATCAGTTGATGCACCGAGACACCTTTGACGGTTTTCGGTTATGGAAAATACAGTAATAGATACCAAGGAATTATCAGTATCTGTTTGCGCCTATATGAACTGACGACCCTGAAACCTAATATGCTTTCATCCTTGGAACAGTTCGGGAAGAGGTAAAAAAAAAAAAAAGTGTCATTGAACAATTTGGAGTTTGTTTTAAGAAAATGTTTTAGCGCATCCAAAGCTCATTTTAAGCCCGAAAGTTTTGGCTTCAGGAAACGTCCTGAGAAATTATTTTAAGAAATTGCGATAATATATAAGAATTTCCCTTAATATTAACGTGTGACCTATTTAAAAGTGTGTAATATTTGAAAAACAAAATATATCTACGTTGCATTTATCAAATTCTATTCAGTGAATTTAGAACTATGTCAACAAAAAATTAAAGAAAGAATTTGGAGACATTTTCGAGAAAATGGCGTTTAACAGTTTCTGAAAATGCACCTTTTTGAGCTCATTGTCAGAGAAAATTTCTAAAGAAATCCTGAAAAATGGCAAGGAGATTATAGAGTCGCTCGCTCTCGAATGCGTTCTCCTTGTATGAGATTCTTATTGTTTACTCTCGTTCACTCTTTCTCGCTGACGAGAACGAGAGAGAATATCCGGCGAATTATCGCCTGTTAGTACATCGGCGGCCAAAATTGATTCAAATTTGGCGCCGTACTTTGAAACCTATCATTATAACAATTCCTTGCCGCTATTTAACAGCAAAGAGCATGCATTTTAAACGTCCCGCGTCGGACATATTTTTTCTCCAAAAACGGCGCGTTTGCTTCCAGAGGAAAAGACAAAAACATCTTTCGCGGGAAACTCTTTGGAAGGACAAAAACAGTTGAAGAGTTGAACTGTTTTCGCAGAAGCCCGGTAGGCCGCGCCAGGTACCGGAGACACTGTGAAGTATCAACATTTCAAAGTTAAAAGTCCTCCAAATGAAGGCGCGATAGAATAGCATTATTTAAAAGGGTAGTGGCCGAAGACAGTTTCGCGGTTACTCGACTCGCCTCGCGCAAGTAAAACACTGTTAAGATGCACGTATATATGCTACCGACTATTAATTTAATTATGTAGGGATGGTATTGCGACATCGGCTGAGAGGTTTGGCGCGCAAAAGCATTCTCATTGTCGAGATTTCGAAGAAATACAACGGCTTTACGATCGTATTGTTGGGGGTTATTGTTGAAGAATCTTGCAGCCGTGTGTATACACAAAAGATCGCCTCGTCAGTAAAAAGGCGTGGTAATTCACATCTGGGCGGCATGGAAGAAATTATATTTGACTAGTGGTAGCAGTGGGTGTTTAGTGCGCGTAAGAGGCAATACCAAGCTGAAATGGTATGTCGCATGAATTATAATAGAAAACAATCTTCTGTTCGTCCAAAGTATAATTGACAAGTTTCTTCCATCATCATTTATCACGCTGAGATAAACTAATAGTTCTCGAATAATTGTTTTTCAGCATTTTCCCTAGTGGCAAGCTAGGAAGTGGGTAGCCACGCTTTGCGAGCAACCCATCCATCATTCTATTGCTCTCCCAAACAGTTCTACTGAAGCTATCTTGCAGCGTTAACATCGCCTTTAGTTAAAGACGGCTCCGCACATTTAGTTAAAAGCGGCTCGCCGAATCCCGAGTAGTGTGAATGAGTTGCTTGCTATTTGTCGAGTGACGACATTCGGTGTTCGCACTACCCACCGCGTGTCGGTCTTTGGACACATCAAAGGAGCGAACATTCGCTAAACACATCAGCTCGGGATTAGGCGAGCGCTAGCTCGCTGCTCGGCGAATGCCGAATGTGTGGAGCCGGCTGTTTCTCAGTTTTGCCTAAGTGCTTCGTTCTTGCTTCAAATTTGATATATATTCAAATGTTTGTACGTTCCATGTAAAAATTATTTCACACTGATGCTAATTAAACGAATTATTTTTAGTAACATTTGCTTATTGAAAAGTATTTCTTCACTCTGAAATTTGAGCAAGTGTTATGCTGCATGCCCATGGCTGAAATAGGGTGAAAAATTGTCTATTTCTATTATTGACAGAACAGAAATATAATACTAATAATAATTAGCACTAAATTTTTTTATTCCATTAAATGTGTACAAAAACAATTGAATTTTTCTTTACGGTTAAGAAAGGGTACAGAAAGGGTAGAAAGTTGTGCAATAAGTGAAATGCCCCACTTTTATGTAATAAATTTCCTTATTTGTAAGAAATACCAAAGAATGAATCTCTATTTTGTAAATATTATTACAATATAAATCGTATAATTAATTTTATCTTCTATTACTACTTTCCTGCTTGGGCACGCTATGAAAACTCACATAATATTAATCTATAAATATGTTTATCATTTATTTGCCCTGTTATGCTCATAAATTTGCCCTATACTGAAATGTTTATCATCTTGATTCTATTTCCATTTATGGGTTTCGACATGCAACAAGCTATCGAAATACGAAAAGAAAACAAAATGCGTAGAAATGGCAAAAAATGATACCCAACTATACATTTATATCACCTGCATGTCGTAGTTATATTTCATTTACAAGTTGGCTACGTCTGGAATGCACCTATGAAAAGATATGTCCTCAGAATTCGAGTCCTGTCGATTACACTATAAAAAGGAACCGTCATAAACATATGTAAAACATTTAGAACAATTTAGTCTCTTGTAGGATTCTTCCTATTCAGGTTCTCTCTGTAGTGCACTACGGTTTCTCTTCCGCTGTAGTTGAGCATGCACAAACATCCTACGTTGCTCTTAGCAAAAAATGTATGTAGAAGACACAGTTACCCATTTAAGAGCTCGCGCACATCGTCAGAACGAGCAACCTGAAGGGGAGTTTTTCCCTGCTGATTTCCCTCCGTGCGACTCGCTCCGGCGTCCAACAGGGCGCGAACACACTCCACGTGGCAGTTTGAGGAAGCCTGATGCAGAGGTGTGGATCCTGACTTGTGCTTTGTATTGACATTTGCACCTCGCTGCAGCAACTCCCTCACGCACGCCATATGTCCTTTGCTGGCTGCGTAGTAGAGAGCAGTACCATTACTGCAATCTGTTGCGTTAATGTTGACGCCCGCTTGCAAAAATGATATTAACGGCTCCAGCGACCGTACCACCCGGCGTGCACAAGGCCTACCCCTCCCCTCTCCCCTCGTATTAAGTTGGGCACCACGTCCACGAAGGCCCACACCACAGCGGCGCACTTGACCTTCATTAGTGCGTACTCCACCTGCCATTCCATGGACGCAGCCCCTCGGCCCAGCAGCTCTCGCACGACGTCTGCGCGGCCGGCCTGCGACGCCCACACCAACGCGCACTCTTTTTCGTCTTTGCACTTGGTCGCTGACGCACCGTTTTTCATTAGCAGTTGCACCATGTCCCACCGGTTGGCCTTTGCAGCCAGCACTATTAAAGGGTGTCCCTCTTTATTACACGAATCCACGAACGATTTTTCGTTTTGCACAAACAACTCCACTAAATCCCAATGACCGTTTTCTGCAGCCATGGAAATAGCTTTTTCATTTGGTTTCGCTCCCTTCTGCAGAAGAAGGATAACTAGATCCCGTCTCCCCTGCTGCTGCAGCCAGACCTAGGGGTGTGACGCCGTCCGCGTCCTTGGCGTCGACCTGCGCCCCGGATAACAGGAGGCGCTGGGCGACCGCCAGGTGGCCGTGGGCGGCGGCGCAGTGCAGCGGCGTACGCAGCCGGTGGCCGAGAGCGTTGGCCTTCGCCCCCATACCCAGAAGTACCACCGCAGCTTTCACGTGTCCTCCACTTGCAGCCACATGAAGAGCTGTATCTCCATTCTCTGAACGCTCTGAAAAACTTTGAAAATCAACTTCATCAACCGCGAACTGCAGCAGAGCTTCTCCGTCTCCTAGTTCAGCCAAATTAAGTATAGTCGCGGGAAGAATTGCGGAAATTGGAGTAGAAGATTCGGATGAGACAACTACTGTCCTATCAGACAGCAGGGCATCCACTTTCGGCATCAAGGACCCAACTGCTCTGTTCACAGATTCCTCCAGGTGAGTCATCCTGGATTCCATTAGATCCAAACGGGAAAGCGCCTCGGTCGAATTGGTCTCTCTTTCAACACTTCGTTGATCTGCCATCACGTCAAAGAAATCACTCTGCAAATAATAAAATAAACAATTATTTCTTTTGAAATTTCATGAATAACACTGTAGTACTTCCAATCTAGTGATGCTACAGAATGGCACAGACTTTCCCATATTAGCAGTGGCGGCTCGACGTCACACTTGGGTTTTCTAACGTGGCTGCTGAGGGTAGTATCTCCAAGACAGAATTCGGCACGACTTTTTGAGTCATTCTCAATCCTGCCGCTAGAGTCCCTTGATCTGCGGCAATGCCAGCGATTCGGTCGCGATCATGCGACGCTCGCGGCAGGACTGAGAATGTCAACGATCATGCAAATTCCATCTTGGAGATACTGCCTCAACTCTCCACTAGAAACCCAAATATAGAGTAAGCAACGCCTCTCTTCTCTCCCTGCCTTCCTTCCCCCCCTCTCTCTCTCTAACACACACACGCCCATACATACATGCATACATTACAAGCATATACATATATTCATTAACATAAATAATGACAATTAAACGTAAGGCATCTTATGAATGCCGTCTTGGCTCGGTAAGGATCCCTCCGAAATATTTACAACTTGCGTCGTTTTACCGCATGATTTGGCACGTTCCAGAACGATTTTCTAAAGGTGTCAATGATAACACATTGATTCAAAACTTTTTTACTCGCACTTTTGCTACAGAGTATTTTCCATAAACTCACTGTACAAATTTAAGATTAAAAATACAAGTTTATATGCCCAATATTTAAAAAAAATCTGGATAGTTTGCCGTCTACACTGTTTGACGAAACACAAAGTCTGTGACGCTTCAGTAAACGCTGTTTCTTTTCAGCAATTTTTTCTGTGACTTTTATTGATGTCACTTTAATGTTTTCGGCGCTATTATCCATTGTCAATTGCACAATAACACTTGACAGAAAAACGAACACTCTTAACTTTGGTTTCTCAAAACGAATTAAAAATTAGCTAACTACATTCGTTTACATAATACAGTCAACTCCGGTTATGGTGAACCCTCCTTTATAGTGAACTTAAGGCACTGGACCAGTTTCACTTACATTAAAAATAAGCATAACAAGATTCAGTTAGAGTGAACCTGAATATCTGCAACAGTAAACGTAGGAAATACTTCCTGAAAAGTAATTCCCTCCTGGAAAAAAATATACTGCCTCAGGGCCTGAATTCCTTCCGACAGTTAAACAAAAATTAATCGGCCAGGTCATAAATGACTTCTCCCTGTGGTAAAAGTAGGGGATCGGGAATGGGCATCTTACTAATGACCTTATGCCACTCAGTTTCACTGCAGAAACCAACGCCATGCCCTCGTATGCTACAAGTGGCAGCGGCGCGTTAGCCTGCTTCACCTTTAGTCTTGGTGTTACTTGATATTAGGGAGTTTGAGCGCCAGGCCTAAGCAGACACCCTTATACTCTATTGATCACGGACAGACAGACGGACGCACAGACGGACGGACGCACAGACGGACGGATAGACGGACAGACAGACGGACAGACGGACAGACGGACGGACAGACGGACGAACGGACAGACAGACGGACAGACAGACGGACGGACAGACAGACGGACAGACAGACGGACGGACAGACGGACAGACAGACAGACGGACAGACGGACAGACAGACAGACAGACAGACGGACAGACAGACGGACAGACAGACGGACAAACAGACGGACAGACAGACCGGACAGACAGACGGACGGACGGACAGACAGACGGACAGACAGACGGACGGACAGACGGACACAGACGGACAGACCGACGGTCAGATAGACGAACGGACAGACGGACGGACAGACAGACGGGCAGACAGACGGACAGACAGACGGACGGACAGACGGACGGACGGACAGACGGACAGGCAGACAGACAGACGGACGAACAGAGACGGACGGACAGACAGACGGACAGACGGACAGACAGACGGACAGACAGACGGACGGACAGACAGACAGACGGACAGACAGACAGACGGACGAACAGAACGAACCGGGCGACAGACGGACGAACAGACAGACGAACGGGCAGACAGACAGACAGACAGGACTGAACGAACCCAGACAGACGGACAGACAGCAGACGGACGGACGAACCTTGGACGGACAGACAGACTGGACAGACGAACAGACGGACAGACGAGACAGACGGACAGACGAACAGACAGACGAACAGACGGACAGACGAGCAGACAGACAGACGGGCAGACAGACAGACAGACAGACGGACGAACGGACAGACAGACAGACGGACAGACAGACAGACGAACGGACGGACAGACAGACGAACAGACGGACAGACGAACGGACGGACGGACAGACGGACGGACAGACAGACAGACGGACAGACGGACAGACAAACGGACGAACAGACGGACGGACAGACAGACGGACGGACAGACAGACGGACGGACAGACAGATGAACGAACGGACGGACGGACGGACGAACGAACCAGCCATTTACAGTAATACTTAATCGACGGCTCTTAAAAACTGCTTCAAATTTTTCAATGAAAATTTATATTTAGGACCAGTTTTTACTCGCGCCAGGCATAAGGAGACACCCTTATACTCTATTGATCACGGACAGACAGACGGACGCACAGACGGACGGACGGTCGACGGACGGACGACTGGCGGACAGACAGACGGACAGACAGACGGACAGACGAACGGGCACAGACGGACGGACGGCGAACAACGAACGAACGGACCGGACGGACGAACCGGAACAGAACAGACGGACAGACGGACGAACGGAGCGGACAGACGGGCTGGACGAACATGGCAGACAGACAGACCGGAACAGGAGCAGACGAACGAACGGACGGACCGGAGCGGACAGACGGACGAACGGACGGACGAACGGGCGAACGGACAGACGGACAGACGAACGGACAGACAAACAGGTGAACAGACAGACGGACGAACAGACAGACGAACGGACGGACGAACGAACAGACAGACCCAGACGAACGGACGAACGAACGAGAACGAACAGACGGACAGGCAGACAGACAGACAGACAGACAGGCAGACGGACGGACGAACATATCAGACGAACGGACAGACAGACGGACGGACAGACCGACGAGCGGACAGACCGACGAGCGGACAGACCGACGAGCGGACAGACAGACCAGACCATTTACAGTAACGCTTAATCGACATTTTCTTAAAAACTGCTTCAAATTTTTCAATGAAAATTTATATTTAGGACGATGTTTTACTCTTCTTTAATATTCTTGAAATATAATTCGGTTGTACTATTAGGAAAGCAAAAGTAGAGAAAATTTGAAAAACAAAATGTGCTTGGGCGACGAATGATGGCGGCTGGCCACAGAGAATGGAGTAAAATCTTAAAGCCAGTGAACCTAGGAAATTAGAAAACTGTTGTAACGAATATTGCGTCATCCACTTCGCCACGCCGAGGTGCCTGTGATCTTGAGTTGCGTGTCTGCCGGCGATCCCGAGCTGCTGCCGTGACGCAGAGTTGCATCACCTGCCGGCCGGATTGCTCCCAGAACAGTCACCCCGGTGTCGGAAGGTTCTGGATTGTCTTGACAGGTATAAATACGCGACCGGCCGGCGACCACGGAAGTCGATCTCAAGTCCGCAGTGGAAGCTGAACTATGTAGTGTGCATCGCGGTGAATAACAGTGCAGTGATTGTGCTCTGAGGCGTGAACCGTGGTCGGTCATCATGCTGTGGTCGGTGACGGCGAGACTGTGACCAGTGCATCGAACTGTGATCAGTGCAGTGAACTGTGTGATAGCAGGACTGTGCGAGTGTGCAAGAGAGTGTGCTGTAAATAAATCCAGAGAAGTGTAGTGTAAAATAACTGAAGAAGTGTAGTGTAATAACTGAAGAAAGTGATGAAATAACTGAAGAGAAGTGTAGTGTAAATAAAGGAAAGTGTAGTGTAAATAAATAATCCAAGTGTCTTCAGTGATTGTGTAGAAACAAAATAAACGTTTTTGTGAAAATAATACGAGACTTTTAATTCACCACCTAAAAACGTAACACTATGCTACGAGAAAGTCTGTGCCATTCTGTAGCACCTCTAGTTACTTTCTCGTATACATTCGTATATACGGAGTAATATACGTAGTATAGAGAAACTTACGTAATGCTGTGACACAAACCTTTTCGACCGAAAAAATGCATTGCCGAGCCCTGATAACGAAAAAGTGGATAAATCCAGTTACTAAGTTAAGAGAAAAACAAACAACTAACACTGGGTTAGCCACATTCAAAGTTTGTGGGTCCTTGACACAGAAAAACCAATTGAAAGCAAAACGCCCCTCCGTCCGTCTGTCAACACTACTAGCGCCTAAACCATTCGTACGATCTTTTGCTAATTGAAGAATCCTCAGTCGATCTAGCTTTAGATGAAGCTTTGACATTTTGAAAAACATTCTTTAAAATTTGGGGGTACATAAAGACCCCCACACTAAAAAATGATTCCGAATTTTTTCTTTAAATTTCTTGTAAGAGTAGAGTAAAATACACTTATAAAGGTGGCATAGGTCCGATTTTCACGGTTAACTCTGAATTTTCGAAAATTTCAAAGTTTTAATTTTTTCGTCTTCCTGCAAAAATAAAATTGAAGATATACTAATCGCGCACTTTTTCTTGATACTCCACAGCGGGGGAGGGTGCGAAGAAAGGCGGGTTCTGTCTACGCAGCGCCCTCTGGAATACAAAGCCAAGCGACGATTTTGTGACGTAAGTGCCACGGCGAGATTTCCTTCTGTGTGTTGTGGGCTGTTGTGTCGGTCACGTTTTGTTCAGAAATTTGATTATTTTAATTAAGGAAATTCGAACTTGGTAAGTACCATTTATTAACATTAGTTTCTAATTAAGTTTACTTTATGTCATATACCTAAAATTAAGGCAAATATAAGCAAATGATTTATTTATGCTTCAATATGTAAAAACATGTTACACGGCTTGTATGTTATTGTACACATTGAACATACTTTGTTTTCGACTTACGTGAATACACAGTATACAAATGTTAGAAAATTTTAAACTTTTCAAACCCTTATTGTTTCATTTATAGTTCATCAGAATAATGCCGTACAAGTGTTGTGTACCCAATTTGTAAAGGCAACTATCGTAATAGCCCCCTTTAGAATTTAAAGGAATTAATTGGCGCTAAATTGTCATATACTGTTCTGTAATTGTTTGGAAATTCTTTGTTCAGGTGCAGTACCATCAAAAGTAATGGATTGTCAGCATATTTATCAAAGCCTGAGACACCAGTTCGTGAAAGTCCAGCAGATAAGAAAAGAAGAATAGAGATGGAAAACCTTGAAAGGACAATAACCACTACTCTGGGGACATATGCAGAGTACAATTCATCTCGTGTTTCCAAGAGTTTTAGAGAAGAACTGGAAGGGTGCAGCAAATTTAACTCAGAATGGACAGTATTAATCAGAAGCTCCTCGATATGTTTTATACTCGTAAAAGAAGAACCACAGCCACAAATAATATGCTCAGTTAAAGTGGATGAAAAACTATTGAGTAACAAGGAGCACCGGACGCACAGGTCGTTAGAAAGAGAGAGTGAAAACTCAGAAGCCCCCATTGTAAAGGACGAAGGTGGGCAGCACTGTAAACTGAGCCGAGACGTTCCGAGTGGAGCTCGTATTTCCTACCGGACCGTGCTGTGCCGGGCTGAGCTAGAACCGGAGCGCGAGGGTCAAGAAAACGTAGTACGCGCATAGTAGATTTTTCCTTGAAACTAAATTTTTTGTCCATAATTAGTTCTTTCAAAAAGTTCTTGTACATTTTTTTGAAAATTTTAGTTGTTTTCGTGCAATAGTGCGTGCAATATCTGCAATTTAAAAAATTACAAAAACAAGATTTTCTGAAACACCAATTTTTTTCTTTAAATATTTGGTAGGGTTTTTGCCAAACGAACCCTATACGATGACATAAACGCCATATTGCTCTATTCTTCTGTTGTTGTTGTTGTTGTTGTTGTTTATAATTACAAACGTAATTCTTTTGACCAGTCTCTCACGTCGGTAATATTTACATTAGAGGCGATTATTATATTTATGAGTATAAGTGCTTTAAATAATGTCAAGTAAACTTACTTGAAAACTCAATTTTTCTATAAAAATGAGCTCAAAATTCACATTATCAGGAAACAATCAAAAGCCATTTGTCAAAAATGGCTCCAATTTCTTTTTTTTCAATTTTCCAATTCATAGTGCTAATTGCACTGTTTCATTTGACATAAAGTTCATTTTGACGTATTCTTGTTTGTTTTTTTTAAACATACACAAATTAAATTTTTTAAACATTTTTCTTGGGCAGTTAATATGCACCTTTCATCAATTTGTATAATTATTACACATTTGTGAGTGAAAGTGCTTCAAATAACTTCAAATGAAGTTTTTCAAAAACTCAATAGATTCCTTTGAAAAAGAGCTTCCAAATTTATTATTTAAGTAATTCTTAACCGCCATTTCTTGAAAACGGCTTATAATTTTCAATGAACATTTCTATTTCGAACAAAGTTTTACTCTTCTTTAATATACTTGAAGTCAAATTTCGTTTCTACTATTAAGAAACCGAAAAGGTGACAAAAAGTCAAGAAAATGTACATTTGGTGATGATAGATGGCCGCTGGCCACAAAATGGAGAAAGACCTTGAAGCCAGTCCACACCAAGGAAATTAGAAAACTCTACTATGAGAAAGTCTGCACCATTCTGTAGCACCTCTAGTTATATTTTGTAATTTCTACATATATTTTTTACTTATACTTGTTTTATTCCATAATTTCATCTTGCTGTACAATTTTATTCTTAATACTTTCATTCTAAACCATAACATCAAAATTTGTTTTTATTTTCAGACAAATGAATTTATATCAATTTTGTTTACATCTGATAATGCCCACAAATATTAGGCAAAATGTTATGTTCCAGAATATGTGGGGGAAAAATATTTTTAGAAAATTTGTACGTTGATTGTCCAAAAAGAAAAAAAGATATCCTAGTGTTAAGTTACTTAAAGTAATGAATACCTATATGTGTGCGTTTTTTTTCCTACCAGGTAGTGAGATTTATTCTCCATTTTTTCAATCGCCAAATCTAAGAAATATTTTTTTTTTAAATCTTACTATTTCTAACATAAACAGGGTATTATCATTGAATCCTGCCCTGTATCAATTCAGTATTATCAACCATTGAAATTAAATCATCAACATACAATATCACAACCTTAGAAACTGTCAGTGCACTAGCCTCCCAAAGAAGGATCTCAGGTTCAATTCCCAATCAAGGCCAAAATACAGATGGAGCTTTTCTTTACAATCGTCTTGGTTTCTGTAGCAGGTTGATGTAGGAAAGCTCAGCTGGGCAGAGTTAGCTAGTTATGGCGCAGGAAATGCATTATATCTCTCTAACCCCTCCCCCCAGCATGGCATTAGGTCACAGTTAGCTACCAAGCAAAGTTGGACCAAATTCCAAAAACATACATTTAATACTGTGCCCTATATCTTCCATACAAAAAGTTTTAGATGAGAAACTACCAATAGGACTGCCCAACAGAGCATATTCGATTGTCTGGTCTATTTTTTTTATTAATTTTGAAGGCAATGTTTTGAAAATTATCCTGGTCACAATCAATATTTCCCCTTTGGAATGTTTATATTATTGTAATCTTTCTCAAGATACACTCCTAGATCTTAGAAAAAGAGGCTGCGGATGACTGATAGCAATTACATCTGAAAGGCAAGTATATGCAAGTCAGAAATTTTGATATTTCTAATCATACCAATAAGTTCAAAACTATTTTTAAGAGTATTTCTATTTGTTCCCTAAAATGTGCTTTAGTGTAGAGCTAAGTAACTTACACATTTGATACATCAATGTATCTCAAGTTGAAAACATAGGATTCATCAGTAATTCAAACTTGTGGAATGTTTTAGTCAGTTTGTTTTAGCTGTGTCGCCTGTGGTGTGATAATATATATCACCTTTAAAATTGTTCATGTCTCTCAATTACTTAATAATATATTATTCGTAATTTTTTTCTCAATAAAATTGTTATAAATTCTCTATTCCCCATTATATTGCCTTATACTTTTATAATTATTCATATCTTCAAACTATTTTTGTACTTTCTTAATAATCGACTATATTAATGGGTTAATTCGTGTCTCTTTTCTTATTTATTTATAAATAAGATGGAGTTATTTTCCCTAACTTTTTGGTAAGCTCTTTATTGTACTTTTCCTACAAATATCACATTTGGGAGAGAGGGGCTACAGTGGGAAAATGTTATTCCATATGTAGCACACAAAACCTATCAAAATTGTTTCTTAGATGTTGGCCTCTTTAAGCTAGCCAAGTTTGGCCAATAGTTCTTCACAGATCATTGTGGAAGGGAGGAAAGTGTGTTGAATTAAAAAAAGCCTGTGACTCCATTAAATAGTAAGTACGGAGTAGAACATCTTAGAACAACAAATTTGATATTTTAGTTCTCTTCAGGGTAACTACAGTAAAAGTATTTTTCATTTTAGTATAAAGTGATACTGACACAAAATCTTCAAAATGGAGGGCAGGTGGTAATGTGGACTTCAGGACTGTCCCCACTAAGCCAAGAATACTCAACAGTAAAATTTTAGTTTTTGTTCAAATTGTGCGAAAATGTAATCACACATGTGGAAAGATTTTTAATTACATGACCAACTCTATACTGTTGAAGAAAGCTTGATATATGATTCATTCAATTTACAGATGCAATTTTCGTATTGTCACAATGCAGCCATATTCCGCTGGTATTAAAAAATAATATGAATAGAAATTACAAAATCTTGGATCATATCTAAAGTATATACCTTTTCTTGTAATATCAATATTAGCAAAATTACAATTACTACCTAAATTTCATGTATCAACATCACAAATTACATTACCTGCTGAAATACTGACACTACACTTTTCCGCTCCTATATTCAATTTCTTGGTTTATTAATGCACATAGTTGGTATGTTAATTTGAAATATTGATTCATTTTTCCTATTAGCATTGTTGATATAAAAGATCTTTTAACCTTTAAAATGTATTATTATAAAATCGTGCTTAAGTGTCATATTTGCCATTAAAAGAGATTAATTATTTTTCAGTACACCTAATATCATTTCTTTTTTTATTCTGGGCCTAGAACTTTTCACTAATGGAATGAATTGGGATTCCTCTTTCCAAATTTATGATCCCATGCTCACACTTATTTTATTCAATTATAATATTGTTTTAAAGATACGTTTGTATAAAATTATAATTTAATTATTTACAGAGATCTGATGAGGAGCTAATATTGTAAAATAATTCTAATGTCTAGTGTCATAAAAGTGAGTTAATTCAACAAGCCAACATTTTGGTGTTAATTTCACCTTAATCAGATTTGCATTAGAAAAAAATGTGTTATTGAAATGGCAAAATAACAAAAATACTATCTCTTCAATCTGCACAAAAAAGTTTATGATAAACCTATGTCATTTTAACGTAATAAAGATAAAATATAAACACAACTGATTTATGTACCACAAAAATTTTTAACATATGTAAATATACATAACACAAATGATTTATGATGAATACGAATTCATACTGTTTTGTTTTTGTTTTTTTACTACATGAAAAAAGCATGTTTGGAGCTTAGCACCCCTAAGTTTTGCAAGGCCTCAATTACCATTGCATGGGCTACAAACTGCCATGAGTAACAATTATAACAAATGTGCGAATAATAATGATCTAATACTTAATCATTCAATACTTAAATTAAGAATTTGTATAGTTAGCACTACAATTGAAAACTTAGGAGAGACGTTGGGAGCAGAGGTCACTTAAGATACGAGTCGGGAGCTCTTTCTGTTCCTTTAAGATTTTTTGGAGAGAGACGTTGGGACAGAGGTTACTTAGGATAAGAGTCGAGCTCTTCTCTGTTGCCTGCTAAGACTCTTTTGAGAGAGACTTTGGTGAGCAGAGTTACTTTGGGATACGAGTCAAGCTCTTCTCTTTGCCTTGCTAAGACTCTTTTAAAGAGACGTTGGGAGCAGAGGTACCTTTAGGATAGAGTCAGCTCTTCTCTGTTGCCTTGCTAAGACTCTTTTGGAGGAGACGTTGGAGAGCAGAGGTCACTTTAGAGATACAGTCGGAAGCTCTTCTCGTTGCCTTCTAAGATTTTGGAGAGAACGTTGAGAGCAGAGGTTTTTGGGATACGAGTCGGAAGCTCTTCTCTGTTGCCATGCTAAGACTCTCTTTTAGAGAGACGTTGGGAGCAGAGTTACTTTTGGGATACGAGTCGAAGCTCTTCTCTGTTGCCTCTAAGACTCTTTTGAGAGGACGTTGGTGAGCAGAGGTTACTTAGGATACGAGTCGAAGCTCTTCTCTGTTCCTTGCTAAGATCTTTTGAGAGAGACGTTGGAGAGCAGAGGTCACTTTAGGATAGAGTCGAAGCTCTTCTCTGTTGCCTACTAAGATCTTTTGGAGAGACGTTGAGAGCAGAGGTTACTTTAGGATACGAGTCAAGCTCTTCTCTGTTGCCTTGCTAAGACTCTTTTAGAGAGACGTTGGGAGAACAGAGGTTACTTTGGGATACGAGTCGAAGCTCTTCTCTGTTGCCTTGCTAAGACTCTTTTGGAAAGAGACGTTGGTGAGCAGAGGTCACTTTAGAGATACGAGTCGGAAGCTCTTCTCTGTTTCCTTGCTAAGATTTTTTTGGAGAGAGACGTTGGTGAGCAGAGGTTACTTTAGGGATAGAGTCGGAAGCTCTTCTCTGTTGCCTTGCTAAGACTCTTTTTGAGAGAGACGTTGGTGAGCAGAGGTCACTTTAGGGATACGAGTCGGAAGCTCTTCTCTGTTGCCTCGCTAAGACACTTTTTGGAGAGACGTTGGAGAGCAGAGGTTACTTTTTGGATACGAGTCGGGAGCTTTTTTCTGTTGCCTTGCTAAGACTCTTTTTTTAGAGAGACGTTGAAGAGCAGAGGTTACCTTTGGGATACGAGTCGGAAGCTCTTGTCTGTTTCCTTGCTAAGACTCTTTTTGGAGAAAGATGTTGGAGAGCAAAGGTTACTTTAGGGATACGAGTCGGAAGCTCTTCTTTAGTGCGTTGCTAAGACTCTTTTTTGAGAAAGTGGGATCTCGTTCGGGATCGAACCTGCACACTGGGTGTTCAGAGGCCAGTAAGCTAACCCCTCACCCACCGAGGAGCCCCATTCATCCCTACTAATATAATAATGAGAAGAATGAGATTGCGCAGAATAAATGAAAATGGTTAATAGATTAATTTTGTAAAATTGTATTTGGTAACATGTAAATTTTTATTGTTATTTGATGTTTGTTTGTTGTATTTTTAGTAATTCCTTAAAAAACGCTCCCACCGGTAGTATTCTATGTATTTCTTAGTAGCAAAATGAATATTCTACTCTATTCTATATTCTATTCTATTTTTCGGTTTTGAAATACAGACTATGAGGAGGATATTTGGACCAGTTAAAATGCCCAATGGGGATTGGTGAATTTGGAACAATTCTGGACTGGACAATATGCGAAAACGTAAAAATATATTAAATTGTATCAAAACCATGAGATTAAGTTGGGTTGGTCATCTTAATACGACGCCACATGACATAATTTTGAACAAGATCTTTAACTTGAATCCAGTGAGTACCAGGAGAAGAGGACGACCTAAAAATAAATGGAAAATTGATCAGACGTCAGGAAATGAATATTGAAAATTGGATTGAGTCCTCCAAGAATAGGGTTGAGCAGGGCAAGACGTTGACTTGAAGATCTTAGGGCCTTAGAAGATTATTATTATTATTATTATTATTATTTCATATTTTAAAATTTCACGCTCTTCCGGAGTTTTCAAGTATAACTCAAGGACAGAACGTCAACACATATGGTGAGGCAGATGGTGAGAAGTTCTTGCTCCAGTGCACTCAGGTTTCGCTTCAATGATTTAGGGAGAGAACCTTGCGCACTATGTTGGTGGTTGCCAGCAACACGGCCTTCTGCATGGTTTTGAGGTGCCACTCATTTAGATGGAGTTTTTCTATCACAATCCTCCAATCTTCAGCCACAAGCCCATTAGTTGAAATAACCACGGGTACAATATCTACCTCTATTAGTTTGTACAAGTTTTTCCAGCTCAACGAGAGTGGCTGATATTTTCTCCTCTTTCTGCAATAGTTGTCAGCAGATTATGATCCAGTGGACTGCGGATATCAATTATTATTGCCCTACGAGTAGTTTTGTCGAATACGACAATATCAGGCTTATTTGCTTCCACTGTTCTATCTGTAACAATGGGAGTATCCCACAAGATTTTTGTTCTCTCATTAGACAAAACTTGTTCTGATAGATATTTGTAGTATGACAGGCTTTCCTTTATCAGGTCCGATCTTTTAGCAAGAGCTTGGTAGATGATTTTGGCTACATTATTATGACGTAAATAATCTGTTTGTGCCAACTGAGAGCATCCACTGCAGATATGTTGGATAGATTGGTGGCCTTCTTACATAAGCGACACTTGTCACTGATGTTCTCTTTCATAATATATCGCTGTAGTTATAGTGGCTACTACCTGATCTTGAATGGCCAGTACAAATCCTTCCGTCTCGCCAAAAGCCCAGCTGTTCTCAGCCATTCAGTCGATCTCTTCATATCTATGGTGTTACTTTGAAGAGCAGTACAAACCGATGGAGTTCCTTTGATCTCCACTGCTCAATTCGGTCCACAGGTTTCGGAACTCTTGATTGTGATCTTCCTGGAGCAGCTTCAGAGTGTATAGCCGTGATCTTATGCACAAATGGCCGTCATGGATTCGTTGTTGGTGAAATAATTTCTGAGCTGTTTTTCTTGCTGGCGACACAACTTCAAGACTTTACAGTCCACGGCCCCCATGATGTCTTGAAAGATACAGCCTTTCGAGTGGAACTTCGAGGATGATGCATCCGATATTTTGATAGAAGTGTTCTGACTTTCTATCGAAAGCTTGCAAAGATGTCTCAGACCACTTGACAACTCAAATGTGTGATGCTGCTGAAAGAGCCAGGTGTTAATTCCTGTAAATTTGTTTCTGAATTAATACAGGACTTGCAGATTTTCGTCACGCGAGAGAACCTTTCTTTCCACTTGTTTTCTTATTTTTCATCCGCAGTTCCTAGGGGCTGCTGGAGGCCCAGATACTTATATTCATCGCCACTGAAGAGTTCTTAATTCTCAAATCTTCCATCAAATGAGGGTTCAGTTCTGTATTCTGGACGCTACCTCTTCACGTGAACTACTGCGCCTTCTCAAACCAAGATCCATACAAACAGAGCTGCTGAAGCTTTCTACTAGTGTCAGCATGTGCGAAGTTGTTCTGGCCTTTAGCATAGAGCTGAGATCATCCATATATAATTGGTGGGAAATGATCTTCTTGGGGTTCTTCAAAGCATACCCATAGCCGGGAAACATTCAACATCCTACTCAAAGGGTTTAATGCTAGGCAAAACCAGAGCGGACTTAGGCTATCTCCTGAAAATGCCTCTACAAATTTTTAAAGTATCTGTCTGGTAACTGAATTTCCTCGCGTTACAAGCAGTGTTGTTCGCCAGCTGTTCATCACGTTGTAAGAAATGTAATGATAGAGGGGTGAACCTTGTAGAGTTGAAGGGTTCGCTGCAACCAAGAATGCGGAATAGAATCGATGCCTTTCAAATCAATCCAGCCCACTGACAAATTATGCTTTCTTTTACATGCTTGGATAATATTTTCTATTATTAATAATTCTTTTGCATCCTCGAGATCCTTTCCTACAACCAACCTGTTCTGGCAAAAGCAGCTCATTTTCTTTTGATGCTCGTCGAGTTTGTGCAATATGGAGGTGAGAACTTTATAAATTGTGGGTAGACATGTAATGGTCTATAATTCTCAGGGCAAGACGCATTTCCTCCTTTGGGTAACATAAATGTCACACCCATGGTACAAAATTCTGCAGCACAGATGTTCCTTGCAAAATATTTTGAAATTGACTCCAATATATCATGAGTGCATCAGATATTTCACCAAAATTATGGATTCCATCTACTCCTGGAGCTTTCCAATTGTGAGTTCTCTTTATAGATCTTTTACATCCTCTGTTGAACTCTATTCATTTCGGATATTATGACACGCTTCTTCTTCCTGTCGTATCCAGTATGCTTCATCAAAATGTTGCTTTAGTGGACCAGATCTGAGACCAGAAGTCCGTCATGGCAGAAAACTTGAGGGTTTATATCATTGTCGTTGGCACCTCTTGACTCTAGATATCTATAAAAGCCTTTTTGGTTGTTAGAGAAGAGGGAATTTTCTTTCTTCGTCGCGCTGCATCATTATACCTTCTTATTCTCGCCCCTAGAGCTGCTATTCTTTGTCTTAACTCTCATCTTCAACATTGAGTTTACTTTTCAGGTCTTTATGTGTTCTTTTATCCCAGTCTTCGAGAATTGAGCGAATAGTTGCGCGAACAATCTTTTAAATTCCCCCTTTGTCTCTGAAATACTCAGCAATATGCGAGATATGTCGTCTAGCTTAGGCAATTTGATTTTCAATTTTCTTTAACCATGCCGGTGGATTTTGTCTTTCATAAGGTTTCTTAGAAAGAAAGTGCCATTTCCACCCTACTTTGTAACCTAGGTGTTGACAGGTAGCAATTGCAGCGCAGTGAACCAGTCCCGGGTACATCTTCAAGAGAAGTAGCTTCTGAGATGTTGGGGCAATAATTTGGTTCATTTTGCCAACAACTTCATAGACATTGCACTGCATTTCAGTTTTGGTATTTTTGGTCTTAGATCTAATGATATTCTTGTAGTGAAGCTTTGTTGTCTCATAAATATCTTGAAGGGGTTTGTCAACCATTTCATATTCGAGCTGGGGGATGAAATCCACAGCGTGCTGTTCGTTCTCAAGTACTGTTTGTTCATTTTCATTAACTTGCTGCTCCAGGACTACCTCATTTGTTAGTTCTAGTCTCACTTCCGTCTTGAGAAGATTTAATTCTGCATCTGAGAAACTTTCTTCTCCTTATGGAGTTCAGTTGGCTTACACACACGCTGATCATTTAGACCGCTTTCCGGATATATCTCTCTCCATTCAGTTAGAAGCCTTCCCCTGAAGCCCCTCATTCCGTCTCGCATTTTGTGCTTCTGATAGTATGCATGCATGACAGACATGTTTAATTCTCTTGTCCATTGCATGCGTTGGCTTGATTCCCTGAGCAGTGGGGATCCTCTTGGGTTCCCCAAACTTCTACCAGGTGCTGCATCTTGCGACGCGATATCGAGATTTGCGGTAGCCCTAGGTAGGACGGCGCCGCGCCTCCTTAGTTGTTGCGGAGGTTCACCGCTTTCCACCAGCACAGGTAACATATTTCTCACAGCTGCCCCGGTGCTAGAAACAGCTGCGCGGCCTTGCGAGGGCCGTTATTATTATTATTATTATTATTATTATTATTATTATTATTATTATTATTATTATTATTATTGTTGTTGTTGTTATTATTATTATTATCGCGGCGGCGATGGTGTAGCGGTTAGCGTATCGGACTGCTATACCCAAGTTTGCGGGTTCAAACCCGATCGAAGCCGTGGATTTTTAAGGGCGAAAAAATCCTTCGTACGCCTTCCTTCGGAGAAGTAAAGCCGGCTCTCCCATGTTAGTACATTTACGGCATGTAAAAGATCCTCAAGCCTAAATGACGCCTCTGAGCTAAATTCAAATCGCCTGTTTCGTCGCCCAAGTAATACCTTCTTTCTCCCATGATTGGTGAAAGGAGTGTAACGAAATTTGCGTGGTCAGACGGAAGAGCAGGCCTCATGGCCTGAGTCTCGCCACGTAAAATAAGGCCAATTCAATTCAATTATTATTATTGTTGTAAAATTGTCATTATTTGTGAAAAGGCTCAGACCATAAGGCCTGCTCTTCGGCCTAATCACTTTAATGAGTTTACTTTTACAAAAATTACAGTTGAGTCGTTTCGACATAAGTAATACTAACTGACATTTCATGTTACGGAAGATATTCGTTTTGAGACTGCCAAACTATAGCGACTAAAGCTAAAACAATTTTTTGCCATATTTTTTCTGAATTTTAGGGCCCACTTTTTTTTTTTTAAATTTTCCAGAATATAGACTCATGATTTGAAGGACATTTTAAAATTAGATGAAAGAGATATCTATTACCCCTCAAATCAATAAACAAAACCCCCAAAAATGTTACTTGCCCATTTACAAACGAAGTGCCTCGACTGCAACGATGATGAGGTGCACTTCGGGAAAAAACCCAAACATTCTTTGCCTCTGGGGTTGGCAGGACAACGGGCCCCTAATTAAAAACCTTTTGCGGCCCCTTTAACAATGAACTAAAAATGCCAGGAAGAGAAAAAGCCTCTTAAAAACCCCTACCACTTTAACGTAGGTGACAAAGTACTTTAAGGACCCTAAGTCATTGGGTGCCGGATTATTCCGTTTTTTCCTTTTTTTTGGATCTTTTTGTTGAAAAAATTTCCCAAAAGGTTATTTTGAAAGATTTAAATGGCCCCCCAGCGGGGGAAATTATAAAACAATCTACAAAACCATTTAAAGATTAACTTTTTTTTTTAAATTTTTTTTAATCATCTCTGGATATAATTCCCCAAATGCCTTGGGCTCTCGGACCATTTTGCGGTTTTGAGTCGTAAAAAATTAAATATTTTTGTAATTTTTTAATTAAGTTTTAAAAACTCTCTATTTTAAGTAAAAGTTTGTGCAGGGAATTTTAGAAAAATTAAAGTTTAGATTAAACCCTTTTCTTTTTTTTTTTAAGTGATTTAAATATTCGGAAACCCTTTTTTCTTTTTTTTCCCGGAGATAAAACTCTCTTTTAAAAAAATTAAAAAATTTTTACACTGCGTTTTTTATCTTTTCCCGAGGGGGAGCAAATGTAACGATCCAAAATATTGTACTCCCATAACCCAAAGCAAAATTGCCAAAAACCGTGCTGATGCCTTTGGCTTTTCAGAACGCCGGAGGGGAATTCTTTTCCGCCCAGCTGCACCCCGGACCCCTTGGCGCCAGGCGACCTTTCTTTCCCCAACCCCGGTGGGGGGATTGGGAAAGGGGCTGCAGGTTGGAACTCCGGGATACCCACCTGCGATTTTTCAAAAAGTGTGCAAGTGAGGCGCATTATCAAAAAATTCCACTCGCCCTTTGGCAAGACGCAAGCTGATTGGACAAAGAATAAGACAAATTTTTTCACCAGTGGAAGCACTTTTTGGGAAAATCCTCCTAAAACTTCTGAACATTTGGAAAACGGGGAAAAAAAAGGGCGGGGGCGCGCGGGAAAGGAAGGGGGGGGAGGGGCAGTGTCCATTTTTAACCCAAAATGGCGGAAAGTGGGCTCCCCCAGTTACTCCCTTTTGGGGAACGAACGATTCCCGGATTACTGTGTGTTGGGGGTAATAAAGGTATATTTTTTAATCTCTGCCGACCCGCCCCGCGTAAAACGTCACAAGTTGTGGCGATCATTATCTTTTTTTCCCGGCCCGCCTGAGTTGTGAGCTGTCCCCCACCACCGCTGGGGTCATCGTCGCCGGGGTCCCCGCGCCCCGCCGCCGCCGGCGGGAAGGACTCCCCTGCCCCCGGAGCCCGCCGTCTGGCGTGAGGTTCGCGACCTGTGGAGGTTTTTCCCCCGGCGGGCCTGCATTTCCGGCGACTGCCCATTTTTTCGACCCGGGGCCCGGTCCCCCACCCACCCCCTTCGGGCCCAAAATTTTAAAAAAAAATTTTATCCAGGGTTATAGTGAACCCCCGAAAGTCTGGCCGCGCATTGGCGCCTTCCTCATAACTTTAAAAGTTTTCCAATGTACTAACTTTTTAGTAAAAATTAAAGTATCAGTTATTCCTGAGCTCAGACCTTGTTTTTGTTTTTTAAAAATTTTTAAATTTATTTTTTTAAAAGGTTCCTCGTTTTTAAAAATAACCTTTTTAAAAATCCCGTAGCTAAACCCCGTATATATATATTTTTTAAACGCCCACCTACCCTTCCAGCCGGGATAAAGGGGAAATAAAATTGTGGCGAGCTTTAATTCTCGGGAAAACCAGGATCTTTGGGGTTTATAAAGGGGTCTAAACCCCTTAACACAATGAATTATGTAAAATTTTGGAAAATTAGCATATATTAAGTAAAACCATTACAGTAACAAATACAAAAAAGTATAAACTTTGCGTAAAATGGTCCTGAAAAACAAAACAAAAAAACAAAAAAGAACACAACCAAAAAAGAATGTATAGGGCGCCCCTTTGTGCCTGAATATTTAATAAGCACTATTCCCAATACTTTTACTTCCCTCTTTCTAAATTTAAATTTCTGTATCTTTTTTGGTTTTGGGTTAATTTTTTGTTTTCCCCGTCAAAATTTTTTAATTGATTCTCTTTATTTTTAAAATTAGATTTCCCGAGATCAGCGAGGGGTTTATTACAATGTAAACCCCTTAACCAAGAATAAAGGGCAAACGTTACTAAATCTTCCCCTTTTAAAATTATAGCAACTGATTATCCTGACACCATACAAGGGAAACATGATTTTCAAAAAAGCTTACCCTTCCCCATAAAAAAATTTATTTTTTTTAGAAAAGTTGTAAAAAGTTGGCATTAAACCCAAAATTTCCTAAATTGCGTGGCGATGAAATCTAAACTGCAAAATACGTTGGAAATTTTTTTCCCAGCAATTTTTTGGAACTTTCCCCTTTTTGAGACATTCGCCTGGTTTTTAAAAACTGGGTTTTTCCCAACAAATTCCCGCAAAGGGGTTGCCAGTTCTTTACCGGGCTTTTCCCTTTCCCCCTCGCCGTAAAGGTTAACCTTGGCGTGTTCTGTGGCTCCGTCCTCGCCACTCATTGACTGGTTCGATGCCCCGCAGTTACACCACTTCTCTCGCTCGATCTCGGGATGCCCCCACCCCCAAATTCCAAACCTTTCTCTCGATCTCAGGCTCCCCCCGGCCGCCCACATGTGGCCCAGTTTTCCCGCCCGGTTCTTCCCCGGGTCGTCCTTCTGCCGTTTTTGGCGCCCCTTTCTGCCCCCCGGCCCTTTGAAATTTTCGTTTGAATTGAATAATTTAGCACTGGGCCCCGACATACCACACTTTGAGCGTGCGTGGTCGTGGGGGAAAAATTAAATACTGGATTTCGTTTGAAGTCCTTCTGGGGTTTATTGCAATTTGAATTTCAGGGTTCAAGCAGTCACATGGGCCCCAAACTCGCAATGTTTGGTGCAACACGGGCATGCCCTAAATTTATAACTTATTACCGCGTTTTTAAAATAGGTTTTTAAAAAAGAAAAAATTATACTTTTTAACCTGACGACCCATGAAAATTAATTGAGTCGCCGTCGCTTCAAGTTTAAGGGGCTTCCCCCGAAGTGCGTCGCGGTATTTATGCGTCTCCCCCGGGGAAAAAAATTTCTAGAGGGTAATTTTCTCCCCCTTCGCCCTCTAAAATATTATCCGAAACCCCGGGGTTTCAGGGGGAAAACCTGCGGGTAGATGTCGCTTTCTCGGACCATCACCCGCCGCGTCCCCTATTTCTCTTTTTTCTGGTTTTTTTTCTAGAGGCTTATGGTGGCGTTCGGGTTCGAAATCCCTGACGTCACTATATATATATATATATATATATATATATATATATATATTATATATATATATATTGAGACGGAAGCTCGAATATACCCCCCGAACCACCCCGGACCTTATATAAAAAATTCCCAAAATACCGTCTTCGGCAGTTCGCTAATTTGAACGGGGCGCGAGCCCCTCACTGTCTGCCCGTCGGCCCCCCGGGCGTCCGAGCAACCCAACCCCACGAATAAAAAATTTCCCGAAAGATAAGCTTGGGCAGATCTTGTGATTGGCCGGGGGACCCAAAAAACGAAAGCCAACGGAAAATTTTTCCGTTAAAAGTTGAAGGGTCTCAGAAAAACCCTCGGGGGAAAGGGGGTCGCTGGGGAAACCCGCGACTCAAAACCCACGAAAAAAACCGTTCCCGGGGACGGTTAGTGAAGAAAAACCGGTCGCTGGTCGCTAGCGTGAACTTCACGAGATTTTTTCATCCGGAAGGAGAAGGAAGGGAACATTGTACCTTTTTTTGTTGATAACTCACAACGGAAAAAAACATTTTAATTGAGGCAATTATGTAATTCAGTGAGGCTGAATCGGACTCTTTTCCGGCGTACCCCGAACAATTTTCTGCATCGCCGTTTCGCCCCCATCCGCAAAGGGGCCAAGGGGCGATAACCATTCCTGAACACCCCCGCCAAAAGAAGCATTTGTTTTGGGGGGGAAGGGAAAGACGGGCGCAGGGGGGGGCCGGGCCCTTTGGCCGAAAAATTGGTGGGGAACGCAGCAAGGAGGGCGGAGGACCCGTGGGGGCCAGGCTCCCCCCGACACGCCCGCCCAGCACGAGTCGTTGGGGCCCCAACGCAGCGGAGTCCCAGAGGTCGCGTGGGGGCCCGATCGTCCGCCCCAAAACCGCCAAAGGCGCCGCTCGCAGCCTCGACTAGGCCATTTCCCGTAAAACCCCTTGGGGCGTAGCCCCCCGTGCGACAGACTTTTAGAAAAAAAGAAATGTAATTGAACGATGCAAAACCCATACTGTTTTTTTTAAAAAGTTTTTTCAAATTTTAAAGGTATTTCAAGCCACATTTGTGAACGTTGATTTTTGGAACCCCTGAATGAAAGCCATGTTAAGAAAAAATTATTAATTCATTTTAAAAAAACCCCCCCAATTATTTAAAAATTTTAAAAAAGGGGTGTTGAAATAGTTTGATTAATTTTGCTCTGTGTAAATTTTTTTTAAAAAGTAGTGATTAAAATTTTATGGATTAATAACCATTTGTCGGGAATGGCAATTCACAGTAGGAAGGTTCAACTTTGTATTTTTTGGGGCCCTTGCCCAAGGCACCCTACCAAAGTGTAAAAAGTACAATTCTTAAATGAATCGTTCGAAATACTTAATTATTGTGAAAAAGGTAGTAACCCCCGAATTTCTTTTGGGGGCCCGGGGTCGCGTTCTGTACGTGTTTTGTTTGTAAAAGGGGCAAGCAGTTTGGGCTGTTTGACCCGAAATAATTTCAAATTTGAAAAATTCGCGCAAGAAGGACATTAAACCCAAATCCCCTTATTGCCCCTGAGACCAAAATCCCCCAAAGTGTGGTAGGGGGGCCGAGCTTTTAAAAGCATAACTTCAGCAACGTTAATTATTCGGGGATGGGCGGAACGAATTTGTACGAGGCGCGGTAGAAAAAACGACCCGGGAAAAGAGCGAAGCGTAGGGGGGAAAGATTTGGACCGGAAAAAAATTTTTTGGGGCCCGGGGGAACGGGGGGGGGGGAAAATTGTAGGCGTAGCGAGTCCAGTGTTCGGGGAAAGGGAAAACTTGGCAACGTCGTGGGACAGCAAGCGGGAAAGAGAAGCGACGCGTGGCTGCGGGCGGCAAAAACCCCAAAAGGTACCCCAGGCGGCGATGCGGGAAAAGGAACTCATTTTTTTGGCCGACGAAGTTGGGAAAGAGAATAAAAAATAAATACAAATTCGGGGTTGAAAGTAAGTAAAAAAGCCCAAGAATAGGGTGGGAAATTACCCGAACGATGTGGTGGCATTTCAATTTCCCATTTACTGCAGTGCCATTAAATTCATTAAAAAGAGGCCACCCCCTTGGGCGATTTTACTTAAATAATTCATAACCCCATGCAGGGATGTTATCGGGAAAAAGTCATAGTTTATCTATTGTGTTCAAAAAAATTGTTTTCTGTTGAATTAAAAAGGGGGGAAATTTTAAAAGCAACGTGCCCTTATATATATAAAAATTAATATCATTTTTTAAATTTATTGCTGCCCTTATAAATTTAAAAAATATATTTTTTTTTTAAAATACAAAAAATTGCCCCCTAACTTCCAAAATGGCCATTCAGAAACTAATGCTTATGTTTTTTTTTTAACCCATTCATAAATTAAAATTTTTTTAAACAACGGCCTCAAAAGAACCCCAAAAGACTGACTTTCAAGGGTAAATATACAAAAACAAAATGTCTTTTTCCAAAACAGGACATGAATGAACTTATATGACATGAATTTTTTTTATAACAATTCAAATTTTACATAGGGGTTCAATGATTTTTTTTAAGTAAATTCATTTTCAAATTTTTGAGATCAATTTTAAAATATATATTACTTAAATTCAGTCTGAAAAAAATTTCAAAATTGCCATAACTTATTTTGCAGTTTTTCAAAAATGGAAGAATATTTGGATGTAAAACGTTTTTAAAAAAAATCTTGTGGACTTTTTAAAATTTAATGTATCACCCCAAACATTTCCCATTTTTTCCCTACCTCTGGTTAAAGAAAAATCATAAATTTTGCCCTTAACTTTGACTTTCCACATTCCATTTTCCATAAATTATTATAAGGATAGCTAAACATGTTTTTTTTGAAAAATTTCTTGGCAATGCATTTTTTTTGGGAACCCAAAAACAAATGTTAAATTTTGATCTTGAAAAAATATCTTGCTTTTGGGGGGAAAGATTTGATTCTGAAGTAAAGATTCCGATAGCGTGATAATGCACGATTCCTTTGGATAATTTTTTTTATAAAACCCCGCTGCGCCCCCCTATTTTGCCCACCCTTTTAACCCCCATACAGGTTTGGGAAATAGGTGTCCCCGGGCCCGTTTTCTAAATTTCCCTAACATATGTGCTTTAACCTTGTCAGCTAAACCCTTCCCCCTTTTAAATCTTTTAAAAAAACCCCCAGAACCCTCGGGGAATTTACCTTCTAAAAAATATCTTAATATTATAGACTTTTAAAAATTCTTACTTTAAAAGTGTCTGTTGTTTCACCCCTTTAAATATTAACTAGTCTCATTAATTACCTGACTTTTTTTGGAAAATTTTGGGGAAATTGAATAAAGTATATCTTTTTGAATTGTTTTTGGGGTTTTTTTAAACCCAATTTTTTTCACAAATGATTTTTTTAAATGTAATCAAGAGTCGATGAAAAATCAAAAAACCCAAGATCCCGGGTTCAAAAACCCCCTTCATCTTTGCCATGAACAAAAGCAAAATTAAACCCCCAAAAATTTTATAGCATAAATTGGATCTATAGTTCATTATGTTTGCGTATAGAAATCCTATTGAAATTGCAATAAAACCCAAGTGATTCATGCTTTTTTTCCCCCCCAAAAACATTTTAAATTTTTTCACTAAAACTTTGTTTTCATTTCAGAAAATGCCTTGTTCCCTGCCATTAAATCCCTTCCCGTCACCCCAAAAAAAGAAAAGGAAAAAGGATTTCTTTTTTGACACCCCGCACATCCCTCCATTTCTCGTACACTGATCAAAAATTTTCCTTCTATAGGACCATTTTTTTTAAGCCCCGGTTGATGCACAAGCCCGGTTTGGGGGGCCTAATTCTTTTGTTATATAATTCTGTTTTAAATTTAATTTTCCCTGATTTGTAAATACGTTACATCATTCATGTTTTTGGGCCCGCTTTTCTTTCCCTTTTCCCAAAAAAAACTGAATTACTATCCCCCAGTTAAAAAGGGCTCAAATGCCTCGGGGGGCCCGTCCGGCACCGAATGGCCCAAATTTTGGGACCTGCCGTTATCTGCATGCCCCCCCTCACCATTCCGCCGTTGTGGGGGGGCGGCCCCCTGGGGAACGGAGAGGCAGTGGTTTTTAATTATTTACTTTACACTAATTCCTCTTCAATTGTTTTAAAAATTTTTTTGTTCTGTGTTTTCCCCCATTTAGTAGAAAAATGCCTTTTTCCAGCCTATTTTAGGAAAAACTTCCCCCCTTCCGGGCCCCCAGTAGTAACCCGGGGGTTGGCTTTTGTATGTCGTCAAGTACGTACAAAAACTGGGGGAATTGGGGAAAGGGGTTAAAGTGTGGAAAAAAACTGTCAAAAAAATTTATAATGGATCTGGTTTTTTAAGACAACCCTGATTTCGAGACATTAAGGTGGGGTTTTGAGTTTCTTTTTTCCCAAAATGTTCACTTTGCCCTTTTTTTCAAGTGGAGAATTTTGAAATGGGTTTTGGAATCAAAAAAGACGGATTGTGAATTACATAATTGACAAACGGGGAAATTTTTTCTATTTTAGTCTAAACATCAGAGATGTTCATCAAGTCTCAGAAAACATCCTGTTAGTTCACAAAAGCTAAATTAAAATTTGTTACATTTTATTACATAAATTTCACTCTATCCATTTAAAAATTTAAAATATTTATTGAAAGGAAAAAGTTTGGATGGTATTGTTAGTCTTATACTGATGATATTTCTTTTAATACTTTTTCCTATCTTTTAGATATTCACCCCTTTTATTTTGATATTTAGTTCTTTCTTCTCAAAAAAAATTTTCGGGGAAAGGGTGTATCATCAGAATTTTTTGATGGACATCAATTTTGGGCATGATGGTTAAGGTTTTGGGGAGGGGTCATTTCTTCATTTCAAGAAAAAACATATCAGTCTGGGGGGTTTCTGAATGGCAAATACTTTCTCTTAAAAATTTTACTCTTTTTGGTGTGGATGGTTTTTGGTCTCCCCCCCTTCTCTTTTAAGCTGCCCCTTTTAAGGCCAAAAATTTTTTTTTAAACCCCCTTTTTTCCCAAATTTTCGGTTTTTTTAAAAAATAGAACCGAAATGTATTTCCCAAAAAATTAAAAAAAGTAGTACAAATTGAAATTTTTTATTGAAAAATTTGGGGGGGTTTTTCAGAAAAAAGGGGTTAAAAGGGGAGAAGGTTCTTGGTTTGGGGGCCCCCAAAAGACAAATTTAATTTTAATTTTCGAGCTTTAAAATCTTTAAAATAAAACATGTGGTCGAAACAAAAATCAAAGGGATTTATCAACTATAATTTTCCTTTTTTTTGACAATTTTGCGCTGGGGGCCGCCCCCCTTTTGCAGGCATTTTTAAAATCTTCGATAACTTCACTACGATTGGAAAGGAATTTTTGAAGATGTCTTATTTTTAAAGAGTTGGGGTTTTTACCTTCTGTTGGTACCAATTGGGGCTATTATTTTTTTTTATGGATGTGGTTTTTTTATGTGGTTTTTGGGGCCTTACAGTTTTTCTAAAATATTTTTGTGTTGACGGGGGCTGGAGATGGGAGGGCCTTTCGGGAGAGAAATTTTCCGGGAAACGCCCTTTGCAAAACCGGTTCAAAATTTTCCCTTTGGTTTTGAATCAACAATGAATTGGGGAAACATTCTTTGTCGATTCTCCCGTGCTGCGTGACATTACTCTGGTCGAATCAAAAAAAAAATTTTGACTCACCTCCTGGGGCTTCCGGGAAAAAATTGGGAAAACCCCAAACTTTTTGGGAAAATAAATAAATAATTTCCGAAAATAATGGGAAAAATTTAGATCTGGGTTTGTGTTATTGGGGCCCTTGACCTGTTTTCCAAAACATTTTGTAATCCCCAAAATGTAAATTTTTTTAATTTAGCCAAAAAATATTTTTTTTGGCGATCAAACAATAAAATTTGGACTATGTCTTTAATTACCTTCAATAATGGGGTTTGCGGCAAAATTAAAAGTGCTGAAACAACAAAACATCCAACCTGGATTCAATACAGCGAGAGCCTTACAAGACATTGATACACAAGGGGTCAAGGGCCCAAAAGCGTAGAAGGGAAAAGGAAAATGGGCAAAAAGACAAAAAAAAAGAACACAATGAAACAAAAATCCCGAAAACCAACACTATGGGAGGAATGTTTTAAAACCCCATTCCCCTATAAGTAAATGCTGTTTTTAAATTTTTTGTCAGTTTTTTTCAAATTTTTCATTTTTCCCTATTCTAGTGCCCTTACAAAAACCCCTTTTTTACAAATAAATCTTTTTTTTGAATTAATAAGACCATAAACTATAAAAATAAAAAGGGGTTTTTTTTTGTTTCTTTCATATTTTTTTAAAAAAATTTTGTAATTTACCTTAAAATTTTTACGAAAAAATCAACATTTTTAAATTGTTGTATCTTCCAAAAAATTATTACCATTCAATAATAATAGGGATTATCTTTGAAAAACATTGCTAAAACCTATCAAAATGGAAATATATCAAATCTTTTTTTTTGTTAAATTTTAATTACTTTTTAACATGGGCGGGGTAAACAGTACCTTCTCACCCGGGGTTTCCGGGAAATGCAAAAATTTTACTCTTTTCATAGGGAAACTTTGAGCTTTTGAAAAACTTTCAAGTAATTCGTGAATTTCCCCTCACAAATACAATAATGTATAAAAATTTATTGAAATTTGCCTATTAACGACGTAATATGTTGAAAAAAAAAATATTTGTCAATTTTTTACAAAAAAGAATACGAAAATGAACTTTACGTCTTTTTAAACATTGCTTTACCACTATCGTAGTAAAAGTAAAAAAAAAAATTTAAAACCATTTTTGAAAAAAAAGGGTTTGAATTTTCTGAAAAATGCGGAATACTTAAATTTTTTAAAAACGTATTTTGTTTTGAAAACAATATCTGACATTATTTAAAAACATGTACTCATAAATATAACTTTAAAAAAACGCCTTTAGTGTAAATAATCCGACGTTTAGAAGCTTAAAAAAAATCAATTTTATAATTTTGAAAAAACAACAACAGAAGAATAACAATTTGGGGTTTTTTGCCATCATTCAAAGGGGACATTGGCATTACTTCTACCAAGATTTAAAGAAAAATTGGAACTGTTTACGGGAAATCTTGTTTTTTAAATTTTTTTTAAAAAATTTCACATATTCCACGAAAGTTACTAAATTTTTTCAAAAAACTTTACAATCTTAACTAGAGATATACTTCTGGACAACAAATTTCATTTGAAAGGGAAAAAACTGTCTTCCCTTTTTTTAGTTTTTAAAAAAATCCCGGGGAAAAAATTTAAACTTTTTTCAATTTTTGAAAATTCAAGTTGAAAACCAAAAAAATCCCAAATATCGACCTTTAAAATGTATTTACTCAATTCTTACATAGATTTAAAGAAAAAAATTTTGGGGGAAAATTTTTGGGAAAAAAATTTTAAAAAGTCCGGGGCGTCATGTAAAGTATCCCAAATTTTTCAGAATGTTTTCCAAAAATTTCAACTAGGCGAGATAGACGAAGTTCTTTAATTTGGGAAAATCTACTTGAGGGGTTTTGCGCTAGTAGTTTTTTACAGACGGACGTTCGTTTTTTCCAATTTGTTTTTTTGGGGATCGGGGCCCCCAAAACGGATTCTTTGGCCCCACCAGGTGTTAAAACGATTTATTTTTCTTAAAAAGCCCAAATGTATTTTCCCGAAAATGGGGTTTTTTATTTATTGTGTTAAAAAAAAATAAACGTTTTAATCCATCCCGTTATAATCCCGAGTTTTTTTTACCACCTAAATTTGTTCCCAAAATACCGGGGGAAAAACACCTAAATTGTACAGCAAATATCTGAAACGGTTTGGTATCGGCATTCAGTTTGGGCCCAAATTTTGGGGTAATGATTGGGGGAAAAAACCCCCCAATGTTCGGTTTGTAACTTGTAGTTTTGGAGATTTAAAAAACTTTGATTTTTAAATGGGAAGGGATACATTTTAATAAATAAAGATATCAAAGGGCCCCAATACAGTGATAGTGATATTAACATTTGAAAGAGACTTTTTCAAAAAAGCGGTTTTCTCAGCAAACGGGATGGACCGGGGAAAAAGCGTTCCGTAGACGTTTTCCTAGTTTGAAAAACTAACCTTTTTGTTTCCCACAATTTCAACTTTCTACATTCCCCTGTCCCAAACTCGCCTTCGCGAGCCCAAAAATGCACTTGACCCGGAGCATACCCGTTAAGTGATATCAATGAAAACCCGGGCGAAACCGTGCAAATGACCCAAATTTTTATTAATGAAAAATATTTAACAAATTTAAATTTTAAATTTTAAAATGACGAATAAAAATTGCCTTTTTTTTCCCACTATACTAAATAGGAAACAAAATGAAAAATAGTGTCCTTTGTAATTTTTAAAAGGGGATGGAATAGAGATAAATTCAAATTTCCCGGAATTCTTGTACTTCCCGATCTCATTTTCAGTAAAAAAAAACATTATGTATTAATCAAAGGAAGAGAATCTAGTTTTGAATGCGACAACCAATTTAAAGTAAGAGGGAAACAAAGACCAAATTTACATTTTATGAGCGGGGTTCCAGAAAAGTTCCAAATTTTGGGCCCTTGATTTCCCAAAATTTAACAATAAATGCCTACCATTTAAACGGGAAAACAAAAATTTTTTTCTCAAAATTTTTTTTACAAAAATACATTTGCTATTCTTTAAGTCAATACGTTTTTTTAATTTTTTCGCATAACAGCGATGGCATTACGACAAATTAAAAAAATACATTTGGTTTTTTTTAGTTACAGTAATAACAAATTTTTAAAAAATTATTAAAAGGGTTTTTTAAATTGATGACAATAGTTAAAAACTTTATATATCAGTAAAAAATTTGAATTTCTTTTTAAAAAAATTTAAAGGGTTTTTCTTGGTATTTAGGGGGTTTTCCCAAAAATTAAAAAGGGAAATTTTATCCCCAAATTTGTTGTCTAAGTGTGTTGTAATGAGGGGAATGGTTAATTAATGGTTTAAATTAAGAAGAGTGGAGTGTCCACAGTTAAATAAGTGGATATGACTCAATTTGCAGTTTCCAGTTCAGATTCTAGTAATTGCCATTTGTTCTTTTCTATTTAATTCAGCACTTGTTTTTTAAATTGAAGAACTATACAATACAAACTGTTTCTATACAATTAGAGACTATACTGAGCATCACAAGAAAAGTAACATTAATTTTAAATTTATAAAAATGCATTATTTTCCATTTGAACCCGTGTAAATGGTATAAACAACCCGTAACAATTTTTGTACTACCTTCCGGGGCAAGGCCCCCCCTCTCGATCAGGTTTTTTGTTCCGTTTCCCTGATCCATTGAACAAATCTGAGATGGCCTTGTTTCCCTTCCCGGACATAAATGTAATTATTTTTTTTGCACTCTTCTAAAAATTTAGTGGGGAAAACAATTATTAAAATTTTCTTTTCCATTTGTCGCGGCAAAAGTTAAACCAAAATTTACTTATTTATCGAAAATGAGTTTATTACATGGGATTTTTCTCCCCTTTTAAAAAACAAAATTTTATTGCTTATTTAACGAAAAAAAATTTTTTTTAAAAGGGAGTTTTGTTTTTTTTATAGCACGTCATACCAGGTTTTTTAAATGTTTTTTACGTAAAATAAATAAAATAAAAAATAAAATTTTTCCCAAATTTTTTTATGGAGTTCACTGGCTTTGAAACATGGGGCCACTTTATTCCATCTGTCTTTCATTAAAATTTTAACATGTTTCCCGATATCATTGAAGTAAAAGGAGGTTTTTAAAAATTCCGTTGCTGTTTTTTTCGGTCACCGGTTCCCGACACAAGATTTGCGTTTCACTTTAGGACCATTGTCTTCGGGGAAAAATTTTATCACAACAGACTTTCCTGCTTTTACAATATGGTGATGCAATTCATGTATAAAGATTTACCTTTTGAGGTTATGAATATTATTTTTGATTTTCTGTCAAACATTAAAATCAAACAATTAAAAATAATTTACAACATTACAAGTTCATTAACATTAACAAAACAAAATTTTCTTTCAACAAAATAGTATAATGGGGGGCTGTTCGTCATGTGCTCAATGTTTTACCGTCACAGCAATCCATTTCAAAACCTTTTTAAATTTTTTTATTTTAAAGTCAAAAAACAATTAAAACTGCGTATGACCACTAGGAAAAGTGGGTTTTGACATTTTCCCAAATTTTGTGTCGGGGCCCGCCAAAACTTAAAAAAACTCCATTAAAAAATCTATTTTAGGGTAAATAAAAAAAAATTTTGGCTCTTTTCCATGTTGTCGTTCGGGAAAAATACTTCCCGCCGCGACAACATGAACGGTAATATGAAAAATTTTATTTTACTAGTTTTTCGAAGACGTGCATAGATAATGGGGTTACATTTTCCCCAAACAAAACAAGGGGGCCCTCTCAGCATTTTCTCAAAAGGATCAGAAAAAAGAAAGAAAAAACCGTCCCAGATGGGGTCATTGACCCCGGGGGCTTTAGTACCCAAAAATTTTACAGGTTGTTTATACTCCCTTTATACAGTCAAAAGAAAATAATTTCCTTTTTATCATTTTAAAAAATTTAAACTTACTTTTTTTGTGATGCTCAGTATAGTCTCCCTTTTTAGGGTTAAAACAGGGGAAACGTTTTCCCTTTTTGGGTGTAAACTTTTTAATCCAATTTTTAAACGTTTAATCTCATCTGGCAAAGTGTTGAAAATAATGTACATTTTTGTATTTGAACGTTTTGTAATGGGCTGTTTTATAGTTACCTGATAGATATGATTTTCATCAGGGGTTATAATAAAAAAACATCGGCATTTTTTGAAAATATATTCCCGCCCTTTAAACAAATCATTTTTGAAAAAGCCAAATTTTAAAAAAATAAACCCGAGAAGGTAATGGGAAAATTCCCAATTAACGAAGAAGGGGGTTACCCTGAATCACGTGGGTGGGGTTTTGGGTTTTTATTCGTACAATTCGTTTTTTTAATTTAAAAGCTGGGGGGTATAAAATGTATTTTCCCCGAATATTATTGCATATCTCAGGCGGGGAAAGAACATTCCGGGAAAAATACACAACAGCATTTTGAAGGCTGACTGAATTTTTTTTAAAAATTCCCGAACCTGATAATGAACTTAATTTTTTTTCAATTCATTTTTAAAAGGACGTTCCATTTGGTTTAAAAAAAATTAAAAAGGGGGGTAAAATTTTTGTTGCCTTAACATTGTTTATTTTAAATGGGCTGCATTAAAACCTTTTTTTTTTCGTTTTTCCCCATTAATTTGTTATTTTTAAACAATTTGAAAGTAATGATATTGTACTATTTTTGGTTTCTTTTTGCAAAAGGGTTTCCCTATCATCTGCAAAAAAGGGAAACCCTTCTTCCTTTTTGAATCGTGGAGGGCATATCGTTTACGTAAACCCCAGGAACAGAATAGGGCCTAAAATCGATCATTTGGAACTCCCCTGCAATGGGGAAAGAAATCGGGACAGTGCGCGAAATTCCATCTTCCAGTAAGGTATTTTATTTCTCTGAGATCGTTGTTTTAAAAAGGGACGAACACAACCAATCTAAACAATAAAGGATTCCATTGAAGCTAATTTTGAGGTAAATGTCTTTATCAATGACGTCAAAAAGAGATCTAAAAATAATCCAATAGGTGCCTCGTTTGTATCCAAGGTCAGGCGACATCTTTAAAAAAAGAAAATAATGTTTCCGTTGATTTTTTATTTTCCCAAATCCTTTTTGGGGAAACTGAAAGCGCTCATGTTTACTGGGAAAAGGTTTTCCCTTCGTACGTAAAAAATCTCTTGTTTTTTTAAAAAACTGAATAGAAGAAATGGGCCGATAATTTTTTAATTACGTTTTTGTTGCCTTTTTTGAAGGCGGGTTAATTTTAGCTGTTTGAAAAAAAACTGGGAAAAGTTCGGTGCATAACGATAAATTAAATATGTGAGTTAACGGATGTATAATGTCATACGCACAGGTCTTTTTCAAAAAAACCCGAATTCATCTACACCGGACGAATATTTATTTTTGGTTTTCCGATTATTTTTAAATTTCATAGGAAGACGTTTTGGGAAAAAAACATCTTTCTAAAATTTTGGGGGAACTGTTTTTGAATTTTGCGCCCCCTTGGGACCTTTGGAATCCGCAATTCTCCCAAAAATATTGGTTAAAGAAAACCACTGTTGCCGGATCGTTCACATTTATTGTTATATTTTAAAACAACATTCTCTACGGGGTTTCTATTTTTATTTGGGAGTATTTTTATTATTTTCCCCATTGCTTTTTTTTTTGTTATTTGAGTTCAAAAAATCCCGATCTTTTCATGGTTTTAGTCTGAGTTATGACTTTTCGTAACAATGTTTTTTATTTTTAAAGTAATAAAAAACTTGAATGTTTAAAGACGTTTTAAAAAGAAAAAAAATTGCTTTTTTTAAAAATGTCCCCAATCCCCTTTTGTTATCCAAAAAATTTCTTTTCTGTGAAATATTTAATTTTCTTTTTGAAGAAGAAAGCAAGTGTTAAAATGAAAAGAAAAATTGGGAAAAAAAAATGATTGTCTTTGTATCCCAAAAGTATTATAAACCCTTTCCCCCGACTCCCCATCAAATAATCAATGAATAATTTTATTTTACTTTTTTAAACAATCTAGTCATACGTGTTTTTTATTGGCAGTGTTCGGGTTTTTTTTTAAAGGTAAAATTTGTCCCTGTGGTCACTCTTTCCTAAATCAATTTTTCAACTTCCAAACAGTAGTAGTTTTTTAATTATAATTTGAAAACCCAATGGGCCCTTTATTGAATTTGTGGTCCCCTGTAAAATTAATTTTGTAATGCCCAAATGAAAGGGAAATTTTTAAAACTTTTTTTTCGCGCAAAATTCGACCAGAAAATCCCAAAGTTAAAAACTCCGCATACAACAATGGATTTAAAAAAAGGATTTTGTTTTTTTGTTATCTCCAGGTTTTCTAAGACCAAAAAATATGCAAAGGGTTTTGTTGTTGGAGGTCTGCAGATGAAATATTTTCACTTTTAGTGAAGATGTACAACAGAAATTTAAAATTTTTCAATAAAAATCCCCATTTAATTCCGCCCAAGGGGGTAGAAAACAATATTTTCTTCTAACGTAAATACAAGAACCCCCTCGTGGGGCCTTTATCGAATCTCTCTCTCTCTCTGCAAAAAATCTGCGAGGTAAAAGTTTGGAAATTTTGGGAAAAAGGGTAAGTTCATTGGGGAGTAAAATGTTCTGAAAGCAAAAAAACGTCCGTTTGGTTTTGATGGGTCTGAAGAAGCCCCCCTCGATAAACTCAGTTTTTAAAATTTAACATT
Organism: Teleogryllus oceanicus; assembly: GCA_964035755.1. NCBI lineage: Eukaryota > Metazoa > Arthropoda > Insecta > Orthoptera > Gryllidae > Teleogryllus > Teleogryllus oceanicus. The sequence goes on along the minus strand of CAXIVR010000010.1, from coordinate 96,472,919 downwards.
ATGGTGGAGAATTTTATTTTTGCAATCCTTTCACAATGTTTTTCTGCATCTGACTGTGGGTTTCTATATATTTGCTCCCTTTTACCTCCGGGGGGCGTGGTCCCAAAAGGGTTTTAGTGTTTCCCGCAGTCCGGGGTTTTGAGGGAAATGGGGCATCAGGTGTGGTGAAATTGGAAGTGGGAATGGGAGAAACGGGAGTAGGTTCAGAGGAAGAGGCAACAGGGTTCGAAATAAGGGTGAGGGGTGGAGAACGTAAGGAAGGAGAAAGGAATGGATTTTTGGCAGGAGACTGCGTAGGATTGGAGCTGACGATGAATTGTGCAAGCTTGTTACCAACTGCATGTTTCTCAGCATGGTTCAAACCTCGTTTCCAGCGACCGACGCACGGATTGGAACGTCTCTTGCTTGATGTGGCCACAAGCTTCATTTATACGCCTCTTCATGTCTTCTGGAGTCGTAGGAACGTTTGCATAGACAATGTTCTTCAAAGTTATCCAGAGGAAAAAATCGAGTGGTGTGAGATCAGGTGAGCGTGGAGGCCATTTTGCTACACCACCTCTCCCTATCCACCGACCTGCATATATTTCGCTTAGAACTTGCCTTGACACAATAGCAGAATGTGCAGGGCAACCGTCGGGCTGATACCACATACCAAGACGCAACTCCAAGGGCATTTCCTCTAGCAGCGTTGGCAAGGACTCTTTCAGGAACTCTGAATATACTTGACCTGTCATGTTTCCTTCAATGAAGTATGGACCGACGATAAAATCATCAAGGATCCCACGCCAGACGTTCACACTCCAGTTTTATTTATTAATTTATTTTACGCCAAAAAAAACAGTTAAAAACTGCGTATGACGTGCTATGGGGAAAAGTGAATTGTGTGCACATTTTCAAAATTCTGTTATCCCTACACTAAGTCATATACTACTTAAATTTTGAATTTTGAAAGGGAGAAAAGAAAACAAAAACTCCCACGTAGAAAAATCTATTTTCAAGGATAAATAAGCAATAAATTTCGAATTTTGAAAGGCAGAAAAAAATAACAAAAAAACTCCCATGTGATAAAATCTATTTTCAAGGATAAATAAGGAATAAATTTTGAAAGGGAGAAAAAACAAAACAAAACTCATGTAATAAAATATATTTTCAAGGATAAACAAGCAATAAATTTTGGCTCTTATTACTTCCTGCCACGACAACATGGAAACGATAATTTGAATAATTGTATTTCCCACTGAATTCTAGAAGATGTGCACAGAAAATGAAGTTACATTTATGTCCAGAAGCAAAACAAGGGGCCATCTCAGCATTTGCTCAATGGATCAGAGAAACCGGACGAAAAACCTGATCGAGATGGCGATCATTGACCCGGAAGCTGTAGTACAATAGTTGTTACAGGTTGTTTATACTCATTTATACAGTCCAAATGGTAAATAATGCATTATGTAATGGTAATATTCCTATATTAATGAAGAGAGTCTTACATGAATCACGTGGGTGGGATTTGGTTATTATTCGTACAATTCTTTTTTTAATCTAAAAGTCTGGGAGCTATAAGATGTATTTCCCCAGAATATTATGCTATATCTCAGGCGGGAATGAACATTCGCGAAATATACACAACGAGCAGTATGAAGGCTGACTGAATTTGCAAGAATTCTGAACGCGTAGCATAATGAACTTAATTTTGTGTTCAATTCATTTAAATGGACGTTCCATTTAAGGTTTGACTGAATTGAGAAAAACATCAATGGTACACTGTTCATTTTCAATGGAGCACAAAATTGTTTATTTGAAATGGAAAACTGCATTAAAACCCTTTTTTTTTTCGTTTACTATGAATTTGTTATTTCGGAACCAATTTGAAACATCTGATATTGTACTATTTACTGTTTCTTTATTGCAAAGGATGTTCGTATCATCTGCAAAGAGAACCGTTCTTCCGTTTCGAATCGTCGAGGGCATATCGTTTACGTAAAGTAGGAACAGTATAGGGCCTAAAGTCGATCCTTGAGGAACTCCACATGCAACGGGCAAAGAGTCGGAAAGGCTCCACTGCCACTGATACTCCACTTGACGAATCCACTTCGGGTTCTCCGTCGCCCAATAGTGCATGTTCAGTAGGTTCACTTGTGCGTGATTTGTGAATGCTGCTTCATCGGTGAAAAGTATTTTGTTAAGGAATTTTTGTCGTCTCTCAGTGACAGAGCAAATCTACAGAAATGCACACGTTGTTCATAATCAGTTTCACTCAATTGCTGGTGCAGGCTAACGTGGTAAGGATGATATTTGTGCCGGTGCAGTATACGCAGAACACTCCTTTGACTTATACCACAAGCTCGGGAAATATCTCGCGAACTCACATGGCGGTTTGTAGTTACATATGCCATTATATCAATTTCCCTCATCTCATCAGTAGCAGGCTTCGTTCTCTCTCGTGGTTTGGAATTCCAATTGCCGCTTGGTAACAGTCGTTGGCATATTCTTACTAACGTTTTTCGTGACACAGGCTTCCGATTAGGATATCTTTCTGAGTACATTTTCACAGCTTGCTTTCCGTTTCTTCCACACTCACCGAACACAAGAACATCTAGTTTTTCTTCATTCGTGAATTTCATCATGTACGCCTATGCTCAATTAAGATTACATCACATTACAGCGTTTTGTGAGATACACGCGTTTGAATTTTTTCTGCGTAGGTACTGCATATTGCGTCTTCCTCACATAAGTCACTTCCTGGCCTATGTTTAAACAGTATGTAACATTTTAAAGAATTTAACATCGATTTTTATTACAACAAACATTTCTTCCTTAGACGAACTTCTACACAATGATGAAATGAGTATGGAAATGCTGTTGAAGCCCCCGGTCGTCGCGACACCAAAATACCGCAATGAGTCGTCGTTGTCAATTTACTGATGCAGAGAAAATATAAAATAAGCTATTTACAAGACAAAGGTAAAGTATGCAGCTTGTCATAAAGTATTTGCTGATTGGGACAAATGCAATAGAAAATGTGATAAGTTGTTAAAAGAACATTTTGTATGGTTGAAACAAAGATTTATATTGCCATCTGAAATTCCTACACCACAAGATCCCGAAGATTCTTCAAACCTGAGACGCGCTTTGACTTCATGTGAAGCAAATGGTGTAAGGAGCAAACAAGGAAAATAAAAACTGTTCCATTCTTCACCTATGCGATCTACACCACCCAAATGCGTCCAAGTGTCCCCAAGGGCAAAACACGCAGCTTAGCTGATGAAGAAAGCTTTGATGAATTCCAACTCGGGTCCGAAAAATACAGTATGTGATAGTCAAAGAACAGAGGTTCAATCTAGTCTGTTACTGCTGATGAAGCGTTATCTTTAAATGATCAACGCTCAGCCTATGGAACACCCATTCCAGGCTGCCTCGAGATTGGTTCATGAAAGGGGAGCCTTAGAGTCCCCACATAACGTCGTAGGCTGCTAAGGAGCGATGTCAGCACCTCTTTCATTTACAGAAGTGTCACGCAAGTAAATCAGCAGTCAACTCGACCATACTGCTTTTCAAATAATTTCTGCGCAATTAAATTTTCTCGGCGCCCAGCGTTCAACTTTGATAAGCAAGAGGCTGATGGGCAAGATGGCTGCACTGACACACAATGAGTACAACTGGCAGACTATTTCATTGATACAAACATGTTTGTTGCCCAGTTTTACCGATTTAACTTTGTCACTTCATAAGAAACGAAAAATTCACAGCATCTGTTCACTCGTTACTGCAGACCGATTAAGCTTCATTTCCGAAATATAGACAGAAACATTTCAGAAATAGAAACAGCTCAGCTAATTAAAAGTCAAGAAGAATTTATTCAAACTCAACTTAAACAACTTAGGTTCACTCGTGTTTCGATTGGAAGCCTTCTGTGTTATGTTTCCACGACATGCTTCTGATTATGGTGGAAGGAAAGGTATGAAGCACTTTGTCAACAACTTCAATGCAGAAATGTTATATCTGTAAAGCAACTCCAAAGGAAATGAATGATTTAGATGAATTATTGATAAGGATGTATTTACTCTCCTTGTCTATAAAAAGAAAGTGAAAGTACTTCAAGCAGAGAAGATGAAATAGCAGGGAAAAATCGCACAAAATATCCTCTGTGCAAAATATAAATATCTATTTCTGTTGAATAACAGATGATATTACATATTTATATGCATTCCATTAACCATTTATTCAATTTCCATCCATTTCTTTCCCTGGAAATGCGGGAATTCGGACAGGGGAGTTTTGGCCAGGTTTCGGCGCTTCCTGGCCCAGTGTGCTGTATGTTGTTTGTAGCATATAGTATGAATAACCTTGCATTCTCAAACATTAAGCAAGGATTTTGGCTATTTTTCATCTTCAAAATTACCAGAGAAAATATCTCATATTGTGTTAAAGTTTGTCGAGCAGGAAATGTCATTACTGTTGTAATAGTGTTGACCTTGATAATTATCAGAAACATTCCCTGCCAAGTGAGCTAAATACTTGCCTCTTGAAATAAAACAACTCAATATCACTAGACAGGATTTTTGTGCACTTTAAAACGCTAAAACCTGCATAGATATGCAGATTAAAATTTGACACAACATGCACAGTCAAATTTTAACTTGATATTTATTTTGATTGCCTTTTGTAATAGTGGACAATAAACGATTTTTCTAAATTTTACTCAGTCAAATTCATCCTTTTGACAGTAATGAATGTTTTTGAACATTCTTCTACATCACCAGATATAATTGCTGCTTATTTCTAAGATGAAATCTGAGACAAAAGGTGTGGTCAAATTTTGCATTTTCTGCTCTAAATCTTTTTCAACATTTTTGTGAAGAATCAGAATTTTAATTTATTGCATTATATAATTTTTCCTTGGCAGTCAAACTCACATGTCCAAATGCTAATTTTAAACTACATTGCAATGTCTTCAACAATAAGTAATGACTTCACTAGAGGTACTCCTACTGTTTACAATTTCTGAATTGTTATAGGCAATTCCACAAAATTTAATTAAATATATGTTTTTATTTTTTACATATGTTGTTTTGTAATATATTTTATTTTATTTTTTTGCATGCAAGCAGAATAAGAGTGCTCTTAATTATTTTCCCTCCCCAATGTCAGTTACCAGTGATACTGAGTTATAGCTTTCTGTATCTTCATTATTCTTTGTGACTTAATTGTTCGGCATTATTTTGAAATTGTTGCACACTTGTTGGGAAATTGTCGCATGTATTCTGAAGGATTAAAGTTTTGTAGAAAGACAATAAACGAAGAGAAATGCTATGATCTAACAAGATATGCATAAATTATAATATTTAAAAAATATAATAATTTAGTATTACTTTAAGTACTCAATATGCTAGATAGAAGTCTAAATATGCAGTATTAATTGAAAAAAGTCCAATCATTCATTATGCATGAAAAATACTACCAAACCATGCATGGAAAAGTTATTAATTTTTAAAAGGAGTTTGTCAAGAAAGATATTTACAACTTTTCCATAAGCTTAAATGGCACATGCATTTGCAGGAAAATTTTGTCTCTAAATATCACAAAATTTGTACAACTTGCATGACACTAACATTGTGTAAAAGTGGCCAAGACAATTTATAAATTTTACTTTAAATATGTTAACATTTTTAATAGGTCTCACAACAATGACAATAATGCATGCCTAAACATGACTAAAAGAATATTGTTTTATCTATGTTATGTACATACATTACAGCAATAATTCGATGTAGAAAATGCGATGACTAGGTTTTCTACTTCACACTTCAGAAAAATCACAAAGCAAATTCAAAAATCACTATTAATAGTAGTAAAAACTTAAAAAGAGATGACACAATTATATTGGGGGTGTAATATATGTGGTTGTTCTTCACTTTATGAGGCTTCACTCACATAAAAGTTTCAGGAAAACTATTACTTAAAGAACACTACTACAAATTATTATTATTATTATTATTATTATTATTATTATTATTATTATTATTATTATTATTATTATTATTATTTAATTTCTGGATATACACTACGCCGGGGTTCCCAAAATCACCTAAGGGCAACAATGGTTCGCAATGCAAAGCGGAACAAGAATATATTTTGATTTTTATATCAGCCAAGTCGACTAAGAATTTACGGACTATATTTGCTGTTCCCAATAATGCGGCTTTTTGAATTGTCCGTATATGCTTTTCAGTCAATTCTAACTTCTTCGCGATCTCTTTGCCATTCTTGGTGACCAATCCATCTGGCTGAGACCACTACTGGAAGCACTCCACAGCGCGCAATCCATACATGTCCCTTCAATTCAACAGCCAGGGATTGGCATTTCTTTTCTCAGCAACAGTTGCCAAGTTGCCGGTCATCTGTAGGGACCGCAAAATCAATGATCCATGATGTTTTAGATATATTATCAAGAGAACAGAATCTCTGGTCGATTTGCTTCCACTGTTCGGTCAGTGAAGATTATACTATCCCACAGAATTCGAGCTCAATCATTGCTGACTACTTGCTCAGGTTTGCACGTAGAATACGGTTGTTCACTTTCTACGAGGTTGTATCTCTTGGCAAGGGCTTGGTGGATTACTTCATGACGCAGCGTGGTTCTTAAGGTACTTCTGTTTGTGCGTTAATGGGCATCCACAGCAATATGGATTGACTCGTTGGTGGATTTACATAGTGATATCGGCTATCAATTTCTGACCCATGATGAATTTTTTATAAGCTCTGGTTTTGACAACTTGGTCTTGAAATTTCGGAGAAAATAAATCCTTCCGTCTCAATTGAAGAGGCCCTGGTTCGAAGCCACCCACTGGAGGTTTTATCAATGTTCTCTGAAGTTAAAGTTGCAAAAATCTACCATGAAGTTTCTTTCTTTGCCAGATATTCACGCGGTCTTGATGCTTCAGGTAATCAACCTTTACTTGGTTGTGCCAGCCATAATGGGGCTATCTTTTCTATCCTTTGATCACAGATAGCTTTGTGAACAGACGAGTTGGATAGGAGAGAAAGTACCGACGTGCTTTTCTGCTGTCGGCACAGTGTCCTGGTTATGAGTCCTCTTCCTGCACCCAGCACGAGGTAAGTACAGCTCTGTGCAATTGAACTCTGAGGGTAGCCGATGCCTTGTATGTAGTTCTTATTTTCCTGTCGAAAGTCTGCAAGGATGTTTTGTCCATTTTATTACACCAAATGTGGTTAAGGTGGAATAGCCCAAGTATTACTAGCAGATATTTTGTTTTTGAATTGATCCACGTTTTGCAGATTTTATTTACTCTCGATAGCACGTTCTGTACAATTTTATTCCTAACGTCTGAATCAAAAATTCTCAGCAATTGTAGCATATTTGTAGGAGTCTTCAGTGCTGATATTTTTAATAATTGTGTCACCAGATATTTGCATATTTTGTTCTTCATTTTGACTTGTTCTAAGTGACAACATGAAGGGTATGCATTTTCAACCCAAACTCTAAACAAACTGCACAAGCAAACTCTGGATGTCTGAGCTGTTTTGTAAGTGATCTCTATTAGAAGCATATAGTTTGAGATCATCCATGTAGAGTTGGTGAGACATGAACATTGTGGTTTTTCTTCAATGGGCACCTATATCCTGATTGTCTGACATTCTGCTCAGCAAGTGAGTGCTATGCAAACCATAGCGCCAGCTGTCCTTGAAAGATTCCACGACGAATTGCAATATCTTCCGTCACGTGATAACAGGTTCCCTTCTTAAACTGCAAATGAGTTTTCCATTCTGAGATGCAGGTCTTCAAGAAACCGATCAGTCTTCGATTCATTTTACACTAAGAGTCGAAGACTCTTAGAAGCCAGGAGTGAGCTACTAAATCAAAGGTTTTTTTGTAATCTATCCAGCCTACAGAAAGATTGCGCTAGTCTTTTCCAAAATTAAGGTGCACTACACTGTCAATCAATACACCTTTGCATCCCAGATCATTCTTGCGACACCCATTCTGTTCAGGAGCCAAATGTGCTGGCTGACTAAAATGACTGTACATTCTTGAAGAGATTATAGAAGCTGGTACTTTATATAGTGTTGGCAGGCAAGTGTTCGGTCGATAATTTTCTGGCTGGGATCTATCGCCAGCTTTGGGCATCATATACTTTCTGTCTGTCAACAGATACTTTGGGAATATAGTTGGATCTAGCAAAACTTCATTGAACACCCGAGTCAGTGAAATACTTCTACCATACCATACAAATACTTCGACCATTATGGATACCATATGGACCTGGCGACTTCCAATTATGTGTTCTCTGTGCTGCTGTTTTAATAGCAGCAAGGAAATTTCAAAGGAGGTATCCTGTCGATGTTCTGACAAACTTCTATTTCTTCTGCAGCCAGTAAGCTCCTTCACGGTTGCTTTGGTTTAGCCTGTGATATCAGTCCAATACTGGAACCAGGGATTTGCTACCTCGGAAATTGCCCTTGATGGTCTTCGCATTGTTATTCTGCAGTAGTCTTATAAAATTTCTTCTGGTCGAAAGCAACGCTGACTGTTGGATGGCGTTCCTCGTTGCTTCATCATAACGCCTAATTCTTGCGCCGAGTGCAGCTATTCTCTGTTTCAGACGTTCCTCTTCATCTTTCAATCTCTTATCCAGATCGCAACTTCATTCTTTTAGCGATTGATCGTATCCCATTTTTCACTTTCTTAGGTACTTTTCCTTTCCCTGCGAAGTACGCTGCTAGATGACTGATTTCCTTCCTGGATTTATTAATTTTGGAAATGATTATTTTCTTCCATGTTGGTACGAATTCATTTTTAGAGCTAGAGTCTTTGAATATTGTGACATTTTCCTGTCGAGATTATCTACCTCAAACAGTATAAACTGAAAAAGCGGTACAGTGCGTCGCGCCAGACTTTTTCCAACAAAATAATTTGCGATATTGTATTTTCAACTATGGAATTCATTACTTTAGAAGAAGCGTAAAACTTCTCCTTCCAAATGGAAACGTTAGTCATACGAGGTCGTTTTTGTAATGGGACGCCTTTCTACATAATACGGTGTATTTCTGTAGCTTTCCTTTAATTCATCGATAAGAGGTACACACAATTGGATGTTTGATTTTCAGCTACGTGATATCTTCAAGAAGTCTTCCTTCTTCATGTTCCTCGCCATGGAGTGGAGTCTCTGATGGTGTGATACCTTTTGCAGTTGTACAGTTATTTGTTGTTTAAGTCTATTCAATCTGGCATCTGAAAATACACGTCGCCTTTTGAATAGAATTCTAACTGACTGCAAACTCGTTGCTCATTCAGTGCTGTCTGGATACATTCTGTTCCATTCCGTGCATCCTTACTCTAAACCCTTCACCCGTTTCCACTTTCGTGCTAATATAGTACGCATGCATTATGGAGATATTCATCCTTTGTCCATCTCATGCATTGGCCAGTTTGTTCTTGATATGGCAGAGGACCCTACATGTGGGGACTCAGCCACTTGGCCTCGGCAGACAGTTGTTCTGCAGCCATGCGAGTGGCATGGCGCCGCGCCTAGACTGTTCATCTGGCAATTGTGTTCAATTTCTTATTATCCACTGGCACAGGTAGCTATTTGACACAGTTGGCCCGGTGCCAGAACCTACTGCGCGATCTGCGAGGATCGATCACAACGACTCTATTCCCTTAATATCCTGCTCATAACAATCTTTCTCCCGGTTTTCCGGTAATAACACCAGTCGAAGAATCTCTGGTATTTATGGCTTGGGTCCGCGTGTCAGCCAAATGAGGTGAAATCCTCCTCTGCGTCCAACTGTAACCTTATAGGCTAAGAGAGCCGCTGCTGACCATTCTAATGCCTTTCCACCGCTTCTCTAGGTGTACCTGGTCCAGTTGGGTTAATATTATTATTATTATTATTATTATTATTATTATTATTATTTCTGTACTTTTCGCAGTAAACATTATGAACCCTCTCATCTATTCATACGACTTAGGCCTCTAGCAAATGCAACTGGTAATGACAGATTCTGAGGAAAGACGAGAAGAAATTCATCTTTGTCCGTAGTTCAATTTAAAATGTTCGCAATAATATGGTAAGTCTGTAGGATTAAAGCTTTTTAAAAGGTAGATTCCTTTTGATAATCCCATTTTTGTAAGACTCCATAAATCTGGTCCGTCACCACCCTGTGGCTGAGATGATTATTGGCACTCATTTCCAAGCTTACTCAGCTGCCAAACACAGTGATTTTCGCTGCCAAATTCTGCATTTTGATATCTTCCTGATTCTGTCTTATTGAAATTTTTTGTCAGTGGACAGCCTACATATATGATTGTTGAATACTTTTAGCTCTTATTGATACCTATTATGTCCTGGCAATTATAACTATTAGTTTTATCAGTGACAATGGGCCTATACCTAGAGTACTATTTCAATATATTTTCTATAAACGGTGAAGGTGAATATTTGTAAAATTGTGGAGGGTTCTCAATTAGTATAATTTGCCAATGGTTCATGGGGTTATTTTATTACTTGATTGTAGCCTCCTATATGCAGTTTTTTGCTATGTGTCTGGGCAACCAGCAATCACATGTCGATGGTCCTATTTGGTTGATTACACATTCTACAGACATCTTTATACTGCCTTTCAGCATGTGTCATCACAACTTGGTGAGCTTTTATTATCCCATCTTGAAATTGCTATAAATCCTTCTGCCTCAGGAAATAACATCCCATTTTCAAATTACAGGAGAGAAGAGACTTTATCAACTGATGGGTTATTTGAAGAGATTAGGATATTTTCCATGAAGGGTCTTGTTCTTCCCAATTTTTCTGCATGTTATATATCTAAACAATTTCAGTGTTGGTTGGGAGATTTAGAGCTGAATAGTTTGCATCATATAACTACAGCAACACGTTTAGAAATATTTCATCAAAGTTAGCAACACTAATTAATGAAAATCAATGATATCAAAAAACTAAAATACTACAAATTTTGTACTAATATTAAACTAATTTTAACTCAAATTAAAATTTCGAACTGATGTACAACATCAAAATAAAAATGTATAATGCTTGCGGTCGTTCACTACCGTAAAGTTAGCAACAAAACTCAAGGAAATCAATGATATCGATGCTAACCAAAACTACCATCGTTTTACTAATAATAAACTAATTTTAATCCAACTAAAATTTTTAACTGATGCATTAACATCAAAATAAAAATACCTTAGCAAACATCTGTTTCGGTACATTTTTTAGTTTTAGAGAATATCATTTGTCACTCAATAGATCTTCATTGTATTAATTGTACACTATTAATGTATTGTAATAATGTTTTCAAATATACAATTTGTCCCATTTGTTACAATAATGATTCAAGCAGTGCTTCTTAAGTTAAATTTACTATGCGCACGAATAATGAAACAATTGCATATTTTGTAATATTGAAAATTAAAACTTTGTATGGAAAAGACTTACAAATGTTTTAAGTACACGTTGCAAATGTTGCGATAGCTCAGTGGCATCGTTAAGCAGTTTTCCTGTAACGTTAATGACCGCGAGGCCCTAAGAGTTCGAGTTCGACGTTGGATGTCTAGACTGTGGGTACATATGTAGGCCGAAAAACTTTGGAGCCGTTTTGAAGAAAAGTTTGAAAATGCTCTCCAGGTTACGATTTACGCCTACAAGCTCAGGCTATTTCGCCTTGAAACGTGTGGAGGAAGGACGCAATTTTCACCAGTATTTGGAAGACAATTGATGACTCTCTTTCTTGCTCCCTAGTTGAAGATTGTCTGCAGCGACTATTGTATTTTTAAAATTTATGCTGCACTGTTAACAAATGGAACTTAAAGCATTTAGAATAAAATGAAAAATTAAGGAGCTGGAAACCAGGAATATCTAACCAGCAACAATTGTCGGGCAATTAACGTGCTGCCAGGCTGCTTGTCCCTCCACTCCGTTATTAGAAACTTCAAATGTATTTGCCAGAAACTAAGCGAGCCTTTGCAAAACGGCTTTGTAGAAAAGCTTTAACGGGAACTGCCAAAAATAGTTGTCATGACATGCTAATTTCTTATAAAACAATTACGTATCTCGAAAACGAAAGAAAGCGTTAATCGGATTGGTGCAATTTTACATCTCGTTTAAAGCGCAATTTTAAAAAGCAATACCTTTTTGTAAAATTTAAAATTTATAAACAATTTCCAAATTGTGCAATTCTAAAGTTGGAAGGGTTTTCTGATGTCCCAGAACGAAAAACTGCGAATTAAAAAGTTTGCAACAATTGACAATTTTATAAACAATTCCGAAATGTGTGCTATTCTGCCGGGGAGTGTCCCCAAATTGCCCCTGATTTGATGATAGCAAAATAACAATTTTGACATGAGATGCAAATTAATTACTTAATATCTAGCTTAATTGTAACTCTTTAATGATAAATATACAGCTGATCTTTGAATTTTTACTTTCTTTTTATTGAAATGGTTCCTTAGAAGTCCTAACGATTCGAGAAAGACAGTATTTTGCATTTTGCAAATGGCTATACATATGAACAATTGAAAACACGCAATTATAATCGTTTTTCTTATCGCAAAATTCTTGGTAGTAAACTGGTCATTTGATAAAGTCTATAAATTATGTGTTTGGACAAGAATATTGGAAATTAAATATCTATAAGAACGTAATTGTTCTTAAAATTAGTTATTTTATCTGGATATCAATGTAATTTCTTTACATTACATTGACTAATAAGTACGGTGAACGTTGTCTGAAGAATACACTCGTGCTAGACGAAAGATAATTATACATATTTCTTCTAATGAATCTGCCTTCATTATTAGTCTTTCAAATCATCTCATGTACGTTTCTAGAATATGAGTGTTTTTCGCAAAGTTTGAGTTATATAGTGACAATATATATATTTTGAACACCACCATCATTGATTTCCCCATAGGTGTTATTGCACATTACGGTAGTAAGAACGCCGGAAGGTATACATTTTTTATTTTGATGTTCTTCATCGGTAGGAAATTTGAATTGATTAAAATTACGGTATTAGTACAAAATAAGTACGAAATTATACAAATATTAGTAATAATTATACAATATTAGTACGAAAAATACCCGTTTTCTATAGTCATTGATGGACATGGTGGTGCTAACTTACGGTGCGAACGTCAGTAAACGTATACATTTTTTATTTTCATGTTCTTATCATACAAAATTTTGGCTTGACTTAAAATTAGCTTAATATTAGTACAAAATGATGGTATTTTTAATTTTTCTGATATCATTGCTTTTCATGGATGGTGTTGCTAACTTTAGGTAGGTGAACGTCAAACATATAATATTTTTATTTTGATGTTCTGCATCGGTACAAAATTTTTGAATTTGGGTTAAAATTAGTTTAATATTAGTACAAAATTGTGGATATTATAGTTTTTGATATCATCAAATTTCTTGGGTGCTGTCGCTAACTTTACGGTAGGTGAACCCCCGCAAACGTATACATTTTTTATTTTGATGTTGTGCATCAGTTCAAAATTTTTGAATTTGGGTTAAAATTAGTTTAATATTAGTACAAAATTGTGGTATTTTTAGTTTTTCGATATCATTGATTTTCGTGGTGGTGTTGTTAACCTTACGGTAGGTGAAACGACCGCAAATGTATACATTTTTTATTTTGATGTTGTACATCAGTCTGAAATTTTGGAATTGAGGTTAAAATTAGTTTAAAAGTTGTAATAATAAATGATAGTATTTTTAGTTTTTCGATATCATCGATTTTATGGATTTTTGTTGCTAACTTTACGGTAGGTGAACCTCAGCAAAAGTTTACATTTTTATTTTGATGTTGTGCATCAGTTCAAATTTTTGAATTTGGGTTAAAATTAGTTTAAAATTAGTGAAAAAATTGTGAATTTAGTTTTTGATATCATCAAATTTCTTGTGCTGCTAACTTTACGGTAGGTGAACGCTCGCAAAGGTGTACATTTTTTATTTTGATGTTGTGTATCATAAAATTTTGAATTTGATTAAATTAGTTTATTAGTACAAAACGATGGTATTTTTAATCTTTCATATCATCGATTTCATGGGTGGTGTTGCTAACTCTTACGCAGTAGGTGAACCCTGCAAACGTATACATTTTTATTTTGATGTTGTGCATCAGTTCAAAATTTTTGAATTTGGATTAAAATTAGTTTAATATAAGTACAAAATTGTGGTATTTTTTAGTTTTCGATATCATTGATTTTCGCGGGTGGTGTTAACTTTACGGTAGGTGAACGACCGCAAATGTATATACATTTTTATTTTGATGTACATCAGTTCGAAATTTTGAATTGAGGTTAAAATTAGCTTGTTAGTACAATGATAGTATTTTTAGTTTTTCGATATCATTAATTTTCATGGGTGGTGTTGCTAACTTTACTGTAGGTGAACGACCGCAAATGCTACATTTTTATTTTGATATTGTATATCAGTTCGAAATTTTTGAATTGAGTTAAAATTAGCTTAAAGTTAGTACACAATGATATTTTTAGTTTTCGATATCATCGATTATGGATTTTGTTGCTAACTTACGGTAGGTAAACCCCCGCAAAGTTTACATTTTTTATTTTGATACAGTATCAGTTCAAAATTTTTTGAATTTGGTTAAATTAGTTTAAAATTAGTAAAAATTGTGAATTTTTTAGTTTTTTGATATCATCAAATTTTTGGGTGCTGCTGCTAACTTTACGGTAGGTGAACGTCGTAAAGGTGTACATTTTTATTTTGATACAGCATCAAAGTAAAAATTTTTGAATTTGGATTAAAATTAGTTTAATATTAGTACAAAACGATGGTATTTTTAATTTTCGATATCATCGATTGGGCGTGGTGGTGTTAAGTAACTTTACGGTAGGTGTCCTCGCAAAGGTTTACATTTTTTATTTTGATGTTGTGCATCAGTTCAAAATTTTTGAATTTGGGTTAAAATTAGTTTAATATAAGTACAAAATTGTGGTATTTTTAGTTTTTCGATATCATTGATTTTCATGGGTGGTGTTGCTAACTTTACGGTAGGTGAACGACCGCAAATGTATACATTTTTTATTTTGATGTACATCAGTTCGAAATTTTTGAATTGAGGTTAAAATTAGTTTAAAGTTAGTACACAATGATAGTATTTTAGTTTTTCGATATCATTAATTTTCATGGTGGTGTTGTTGTCTCTTACTGTAGGTGAACGACCGCAAATGTATACATTTTTATTTTGATATTGTATATCAGTTCGAAATTTTTGAATTGAGGTTAAAATTAGTTTGTAGTTAGTACAATAATGATAGTATTTTAGTTTTTCATACTTCATCGATTTTCATGGATTTTGTTACTAACTTTACGGTAGGTGAACCCCCGCAAAAGTTTACATTTTTTATTTTGATGTTGTGCATCAGTTCAAAATTTTTGAATTTGGGTTAAAATTAGTTTAAAATTAGTAAAAAATTGTGGAATTTTTAGTTTTTTGATATCATCAAATTTCTTGGGTGCTGTTGCTAACTTTACGGTAGGTGAACGCTCGCAAAGGTATACATTTTTTATTTTGATGTTGTGCATCAGTTATGCACTTTGAATTTGGATTAAATTAGTTTAATATTAGGGTGCACAATGATGGTAGTTTTATTTATCGATATCATTGATTTTCATGGGTTTTGCTGCTAACTTTACGGTAGGTGAATCCCCGCAAAGGTTTATACATTTTTTATTTTGATGTTGCATCAGTTCGTAAATTTTGAATTTGGGTTAAAATTAGTTTATTATTAGCATTAAGCAATACGGAATTTTTGTTGATATCATTGATTTTCATGGGTGGTGTTATAATTTTACGGTAGGTGAACCCTGCAAACGTATACATTTTATTTTGATGTTGTGCATCAGTTCAAATTCTTGAATTTGGGTTAAATTATTTAAAATTAGTACAAAATTGTGGTATTTTTAGTTTTTCGATAGTTTATGGGTGTGCTAACTAACGTTAAGTTAGCACACCCACTCTTATACCCTGTTTTTTAATGTTCTGGTATTGGTACAAAATTTTTTAAATTTAAGTTAAATTAGCTTAAAATTAGTACAAAATTATGGAATACTCTTTTTTAATTTTCTGATAAGGGTGCTAACTATACGGACATCTAACTGAGGCGTGAAAGCACATCTGTGTTCTTTCTTGTGACCTGCACAGATTGAAGATATTGCCAGGCCTCTACCCCTTTGTTTCTGGGAAGATGCCTTCGACAGCGCCTGGATGATGTAATTGAATTTTGTAGGTGGTCCAGTAATCGTAATCCAGTTCTGAAGGTCTGTGTCTGAATATTTGTGATACTAGCGAATACGTCAATACTGGACATAAGCATAGCACTTGCTAGTTTCCTTGAGTATATATTTTTTTTTTTCACCAACTTTGTGATTCTTGATTTGTACCTTTCCTTGAATATCGACTTCATATTTGTGTGGTTCACTCGTCTATTTTGTTGAATACCAAGGTATTTTTAAGTGCCGTGGTACAAAAGCTGTCGAATATCACAAGTTTCATGAGGTACTTCGACCAATTTACCATT
Source organism: Teleogryllus oceanicus (assembly GCA_964035755.1). Taxonomy (NCBI): domain Eukaryota; kingdom Metazoa; phylum Arthropoda; class Insecta; order Orthoptera; family Gryllidae; genus Teleogryllus; species Teleogryllus oceanicus. The sequence continues at coordinate 96,456,331 of CAXIVR010000010.1, read as the reverse complement.
TTTTAGGACTATTTCGGCACATTTATCAAATCCAAAGGACATAGCAATGTCTTCACTAAATACCCGCGTCACATACTTCAGCGCTTTCAGGAGGTTATGCTCTAAGCAAACAGTTTAAGATCATCCATAAATAATAAATGGCTGATTCGGGAGGTAGGATCTCTCAGTCGGAGTCTGTACCCTAGACATTACTTGTTTAGAAGCTGTGATAGGTGGTTTATAGCTAAACAAAACCATAGAGGGCTCCATGAATTGCCTTGAAATATTCCTCGACGAATATCAATCCTAAATTCTTCAAATTAATCTCCGTGCACCAGTTTGCCATTAAAGCAGCGAACAGGTTTACAATCTTATTAATTATTTCAAATGTGTATCAGCTTACCGAGTGTACCGAATCCAATGTCTTCTATAGTCGATGTATACTATGCTCAATTTTCGGCTTTTACCTCAGCTTGTTTTATGATTACGCTGTCCACAGTCAACTGTTCTTTGCATCCAAAGGTACCTCTGATGTATCCTTTCTGTTTCATGCTGTTGATATTGTTCTGATCACATTGCATGTATATCTTTTCGTGTAAAACTGATGTTAATAACTTATAGAGTACTGAGAGACATACATTGGCCTGTAATTTTGGTATCTGATTTAGAACACTTTTAGGTAGTAAGTAAGTACACCTTGTGTTGGGCATTTTTGTCACTTCGATCAGGCTTGAAGTATCCTAATAAAACTATTTGAAATCAAGTTGTGTAGGTAAAACTTTTCAACCAAATGTTCTGAATTTGCCAGATCCCGCTGATTTCCAATTTTGGTGAATTTAAGACTTCCTTCAATATCTTCGGTGGTAATGTGGATTTAGACATTTCTGGAAGGTTGCCCATGTTTTCCTCAAGTTCAGAGAGCGCGATGCATCATGATTGTAGCTGTATGGTTGGTCCAGATTTCTTCCAGTATGACTTCAATTTATAATTATCAACTTTCTGGCTAATGGGCTATGTATTCCCAGTTCCGATAGGAATACTTTCTGGTTCCTCTCAAATAACATATTTTGTTGTTTCGCTTTGAGCATTCATTGTATCTTCGCAATTTATCACCCTTAGCTTTGAGCTTTTGTCTAGCCTTCATCGTGGTACAGGGCTATTTTTTTGGGTTCCACTCGAGTCGTTGATGTTGATTTACATTTTATGGTGATTCATTAATTTTATGCTTTTACTTTCTACTTTTTGTTGTTTGAAAGAAATTCATGAATTATATTAATCTCTGTTCTCAGTTTAACAATACTTTCTTCCAGTCTAAATTGCCATGCAGGTTTTTCTCGCTTTTGTGTTGTTGGTGGATCATTCTGAATGCGCTGTCCATTAAGATCAATTACATAAACTCCAGCTGCATACAAGGCAGTATGAATATCTGTCAAGGCATTTAATTGGTCTGAAACCTGGAGGTGTAATACCTGATCAACTTGCTTAATAATATTAGTTTGATTGGTTTGGGATTTTAGGGTTCACTAAGAGGATCTGTGTCTCGAACAGATAGAAATATCTCACAAACTTTTCAGCGGTTTTATTTATACTCAAATCATTTGTCTCTATAATTCTTCTCAAGTTATTATCACCAGTTTGATAGTCTTCAACTGCCTGAAACTATTACCCACTTCATGTATTTCATCACTCGATCTGGGTAAGATACTTTCGTTTCATAATTACGTTCTTATGATCGGCCAGGGTTTGTTCAGCCGTTGAATTCCTGGGTAGGTTTTAGAAAATACAGAGTGACGTTTGTGTCTCCAACCCGGTAAGGTTGATTGATTGATTATTTAGTGTTTAGAGGCGCTTCTAACTGCCAAGGTCATTATGCCCATGTCAAAGCATTTAAAAGGGGTAGATTGAGTGTTTGCAAAAGCAACTTACTGCTAATTAAAAGCATGAACATTACTTAAAAAGGGCATGAATCCTGCAATAGTGTACGACTAAATAAGGCAGAAGGAAAATATAATAGACTCGTAAAATTTATCATAAAATGTGAAATTGGCTGTAAGGCCACAAAACAAACTATAAGATATTGTCCATGCCACCAAATAAAATTACGTATTTCTCCACTTCTCTCAAAAACAAAAGAGTTTTGAGAGCGTAGAATCAGTCGTCCCCAAGCACCTCCTGTAGCGAGTTGCCCAGGCCATGCCTTCGTCGGCTGTCATCGAATTTGTGCAATGCAGCAGGACGTTACACAGGAAGAACCGTCCGGCATGTGTCATGGATGGGAGGATCTCGAAGGAGGAAACTATGGGAAAAGTGGCAGTGTCCAACATGAAGGCGGGTTAAAATTATTTCCTCGCGCCTACAGAAGCGGGATGAGAGCGCCAAGGATTTGCGGAATTTAATCGCGCTAAGTTTGCGCAGTATTGTGCCACTCTGTTTGCCACGCTCTAAGTAATAATGGATCGTTTCACGAAGCCTTAACATCCGACAATGGTACAGCAGGGATGTCAATGTGTATCCTACGGGTCGCTGATTTTCGCCGCTCGGTCGGCCAGCTCGTTCCCTGTGATGTTCATACGGCCTGGAACCCAACTATGACCAGGCCGCAGGCAAGACCGAAGACGATGAATGAGGTTCTGAACTGGATTTTATCAGGTAGTCTGACGACGGGCGTGAGACTGCTTAGCGGGAGCCGAGAGAGTCAGAACAGAGAACAACACGCCGCAGCCTTCTCCTCGCTGACTCGATGTATTTCAGGGCCTCCAGAACTGCACATACATCTCAGCAGTAAATACACTGCACTGGGAAATGTAGTCGACAGGATTTGCGGTCTTGATACAATAAAACTACATGCCACTGCATCAAGTTGCACGATGAACCATCTAAAGTATAAGAATAGATGGTCGGGATAGGCTTCCTCATAGCCTGAAACTGCATCTGGTAAAACCAGAGGACTAGCGATATGTTTGGAAAGATTGAGAGTCTGAGGTCAACACAGATAGAAGCTTCCAGAGGATCAGGTTTGGGGCTTTGGCAGGAGTGGGAAGTTCGACACAGTCTCTGCAAAAGATTTCTTAATCGTATGCCTGGGGCTGCCAGGTAGTGATGTTCAAAGTATGTATGATGATTCATATTTTGGGTGGATAATGACTGGCGACACGGATGGCCATGGAGACCTGACACTTTAGCTCCATAGGGACGATAATAGAATAGCTCGCCTTCTTTCCAGGGATGGCCTCAGTCAGCGGAATGCACCACTCCGCCGGTGTATGCACCTGTTGCAAGGCGGATACCAGCGTGGTGAATGGTGTTAATGGGCCGAAGAGTGGAAGGGCTGCTGAACCATACACTCTACTACCGTAATCCAAAACTGAGCGGATGAGTGATTTATATAACCGCAATAGGGAGAGTGCGGTCGGCTCCCCCAAGACGTACCACCAGCAATCGAATAGATTGAGGGGAGACGCACTTGATCTTTAGTGTGCGGATGGAGTTATCGCCACGTTAGGGACTTGTCAAAATGTAAGTCCCAAGAACCTGACAGAGTCGGCGAATGAAAGGATTCCCTCCCAGGTAGAGAGCTGGATCACAAGTGATATCTGGCAGAAGTGTATACCTTTCAGCAGATTTACTAGGCAAGAATTTAAAACCTGAATTTAAAACCATGAATGGAGCTTGTTGAGCACTGTTGGAGCGCCTCTGGATAACACTGATGCTACTGGACGAATAATAGATGCAAAATCGTCCACAAACAGCGATGATTTTACTGGTTCTCTTTAATGACTGACGCTATACTGTTTATGGCAATGGCAAACAGAGGATACTTAGGCACTGACCCTTTTGGGAATGCTGTTTTCGAGAGGGTGGTTGCTAGACAGTTGGTCACCAACGCGAACTCGGAATGATCTGTCTGACAAAAATTTTGAGGAATATGAGCCTCAATCCCCACGAGTGCAGGGGTTCGCAAATGCCATACCCAGGTCCTTCTATGTCAAATAGTACGGCCACAAGGTGTTGTCTCAGGACGAAAGAGGTTGATATTTCGGGTTGCCAAAGTGACAAGATGGTCCAAGCGTTGACTGGTGTTTCCTGAAGCCACTGATTGGTGTGGCAGGTTTCTGCGCCCAGGGTCCAGACCAAGCGCTGGCTTACCATCCGTTCCAATACTTTGCACAGGCAGCTGGTGAGAGCGAGGTTTGTAGCCTGGATGGCAACGACCGATCTTTTCCGTCCTTTTCAAAGCTGGAATGACTATGGCTTCGCCATTGAACAGGAATGGTGTGCTCTTCCCAGATACGATTAAACAAGAGGAGAAGGAATTGCATTAGTCTCATCAGGAAGATGTTGTAGCATTAGATTATGTATCCCATCAGGACCTGGGGCAAATTTTTCACCACGGAGCGCAGCGCAATTCCGACATGGAAAAAGGGATGTTGTAATCGGCAGTCTCTCTGGAGTGAGAATTCCAGCGGATGACACTCCATCCTCTCTTGATCAAGAGAAAATCAGAGCGTAGTTCGCCGAGCGCTTGACATCCGTTCATAGTACGTGGCAAGTTCCTCTGGCAACTCATCTGAGAAGTGATCATTCCACCATTTTTGAGAAGACATGGCACCGTGTTTGAGAAGAGTGTCCTTTATCTGGCGGATTCTTCCATACCAGGCGTGGTGGTGTGGCAACTAGGAGGAGACGTATGCTCCACGATTCCTTTTTCTCTCTCTTACAATTATTCTCCTTGCCCTCGCCCCACATCTTGTATTCGATGCTGTCCACAGTTGGATAACGTCTAAGAGACGCATGTGCCTTTTCGGGCGCTGACCGCTCTAGAGCAGTCCTTATTCCACCAAGGCACAGGGATGTGTCGGACAGCACGCAGACTTCGGGATTGTACTGGTGGCGTGCGAAGAACGGCGTCAGGAATTGGGCGACGGCATCAACGTTATTTGAACGGTTCCTCTGAATGTTTATTTCCTCGCTGAATGAGCTCCAGCCAGCTCGATGGATTACCCAGCGAGGTGAACGGGCAGCGTCTAAACTAGGAATATTAAAGCGTACCATGGTAGGTATAATACCCCATGTAAGTCATCCAGAACAGTCCACTTAAGATGGTAGATAGAGATGGACTGCAGGAGGCCAGATCATTGACGAGAAAGTGTTTTGACGCTGTGGAAAATGTATTTTCCCAGGAGTTCAGAAGAATTAGGTTCATGGTCACACATTTTCGATAATAGTACCTCTTGCATGCTCCGTGCTACCTACAGGCGGGATTGTGGGCACAAAGCCACCCACAATACAGTAAGCAAGGGCAGCTGGAGAAACAACTCTCTTTCAAGTTCCTCTTGTGACACGGCTTGGCCAGGAGGAATGTGGTATTGCACAACCGTCAATGAAAAGGACGGCAGATATATACGGACGCATACAGTTTGAAGGTCGGTTCGAACGATAGTTCTCAGAAAACAGATGGTCTCGGATAAGAACCGCGACACCTGTGAGCACGAAGTCTGGCATCTTGGTCAAAACCGATAGGTTTGGAATCCGCGCAGGCAGAGGGGTGGTTAGGAAGAAGATGAGTTTCCTGGAGACATACTATAAATGGTCTGTGGCGGAGAGTATGAGCTTCACCCTTCTAACGTATGCGAAAACCGTTCAAGTTCCATGAGAGAGCCATCTGCTGAAATTATTTCCTTTGCGCCTTCTTTTTCTTTCTCTTCACCTTCGGAAAAGAAGAGCTCTGAGGTGCTCCTCATCCACAGCAGAGTCGTCCTGACTGCTGCTGGATAAGGTCGCCTGTGTCAGGGGGGTGTCCCGGTGTTTTGACACAGGTGACCGAGATCTAGAAGGGTTGGAAGATCTTCCAGTGTGAGTCTCAGCAGTGGGAGGAGGACGAGACTTCGGCGACGGATTTTGAGTTGGTGTCGATTTCTGATTGGAACTAGTTTCTATAGGAGCCCAGTAGAAGTTTTCGGTGGCTGAAGTTTTTGCTGTTTATTTTGTATTTTGCCAGAGCATTAACTTTTCCCTTGGATACAGGCCGCATTCCTTCTAGGAAGTCTTAGAGCAACCTGGCAGGAGAAATGCGCTGCTGGGGCTTGAGGCATTGGGTCGGTAGCCTGTTGGTTACCACCGGGGCTTAGTTTAAACTTATTTTTTCCGGAAGGGACGGATGGTCAAATGTAAGATCTCAGGGCTGAAGTGGGGATTAATTTCCCTGCTCCTTCCGTCTGATCCTATACACTTCAGTGACTCCAAACTCCTCTAAAGAAGTTCGACAGATCTTCATCACTTTCTAGAAGCAAAGTCCTCGTGAATACTACGCCTTGCACAAGTTCAAAGTCGGGCATTCGTGACTACCACCTGATGCCGGCACCCGTTTGGTTTCGACCTTCCACTTGTTCGTCGGTGCGTGCTTCAAATAGAATGGTACCATTTCTTTGTCGCACGACCGCTTGGAGCTTACCAAACTCGTCTTCAATGGCTCGCGCCAGACGGACAGCACTTATGCTTTTAAAAGTTTTCCCTTCCTCGGCGCATGCCATGAGGAGGAAAATGGGGCTCTTCGGTTGATCATCACTTTGCGAAAAACTATTCAAATCGATAGTTCTATCAAAATATCTCCTCTCTCCTGCGGAGGAGGGCGGGGGTTTATTTTCTGCTCCATAGAGTAGAAGGCGGTTCATCTCCGTGCTCCCCACTCCACCATGGAGTCTCAACAAGGGGACACTTAATTGGGGTGCCAGGGTTGGCACAGAGATATAGTAGGGAGATGTCACAGCGCTTCCCCTTCGCCGGATCCCCTGCCTACCCTGGAGTTCAGTACAAGACCTAGTCCAAGCTGGCTGATCGGGAGTGGGTTAGCTCCCTGACCTCCTTGGGTCTAGAGTCCGTAGCCAAAGCAAGTGTATTGGAGATTCCACAGGGAATGTTCCCTAAACAATGTAAGAGCACGTATCCCTAGATACCAAGAAAGAAGTAGCACGAGGAGAGTAATTGGGAAACAGACAGGACCCTCAACCGCCAGGACATACATTCCCTCCGACACGGGTCGCCATGCACGGCAAACACATGGGTGGGCGTTCAGCATACAGAGGGGGCCAGTGAAATAGAAGAGGAGTAAGAAAGAGAAAGGATGTACAAAGGAACGAGAATGATATATGGGAGAAGAAAATGGTCTGTGAAAGAAAAGAATACTTGAGAGCCTCTGCATCCCCGGTCAGGACGTGGACCAACCCACCCCTGGACGGGCAACCCGGTAAGGGATCGTCTCACATTCATTTATGAGCAGATACGCAAGGCGAATAACTTTTTATTCATTTCTCTGCTCCATTTAATTCTACGGGATGTTTCATTTCTTCTGAGGCATTCCTTTGGATACGCAGTCCAGATGAAGCTGATGCATTCTCTCACTGGAGTTGGAGGCATTGCCATTTTGATCGCTTTACGCTGTCACCATCGGGTTGGGGTCCGCCAGGTACAGCCCCACCCCTGGCACATCCGAGGCTCATCTGCACGAACTGCTCCATATCAAATGGGCAATGCATTTTATAGTCCCCGCCAGCTACAGGGGGAAACTAGGTAGGAATAAGCGCGGGTAGGAAAATGGGGTTGTTAGGGAATGATGAAACGGAGGACGAAAAGCTACTCGATCCACCAGCCGAGGTCCGGGGGCGAAGGGGCAGATAAGGTGCGATGGGAATTATTTAGGTAAAAGAACAGGCCATTGCTCCGGCGAATGGCTCTTACGACAGAAGGGATTACCCTTGGTGCTATTCTACTAAAAGCCCTGGACGCCACATCGGGGTCCATATTACCATTACCACCACCATTCACCATTACCACCACCAACACCACCACCTCCACCACTACCACCACCACCACCACCACCACCACCACCACCACCACCACCACCACCATCCCCACCACCACTCTCACTACCACCACCACCAACAACAACACCACCACCACTGCTACCACCACCACCACCACCACCACCACCACCACTACCACTACTGCCACTACCACTACTGCTACTACCACTGCCACTACTACCACTATCACTACTAATAATACAACTACCACTCACACACATCCATCTTATCACATTATACTCTGTGTTTGTAATGAAGCCCTCTTGTGTTCACTCTTTGCTGTGTATTGTATTGTGTATAGTTTAACATGTTTCATTGTTTTTCTTACAAATAAATCTGTGAATATTGAATTGTAATAATTTGTAATGCAACTTTAGTTTCCAGGCATGTTTCAGTATATTTTAAATTATATAGTATATTTTGTAATATAACTAGAGGTAATCAGGATTTTTCTTTTGTATGTGAGAAATAAATTCATAGTATTCAAGAATATAATCCTAATTTTGGAGCAATCCAGAATAGTCTGTATTTAAAAATAATCTGCTGACTGGGAAAGTCCTAATTTAAAAGTCACTTCAGAACTGGTTATTAATATAGTAAGAAAATGTATTATTGACTCATCCTACAAAATAAATACTAATATTGTCCCACACAAAGTTATGCAACTTCTCTACCTTACACAGTACAAAACTATGTTAACACAACCAGTTTCACTTAAGGAAAAACACCATGCTGAAAGTGGAATTAGTTGTGTTAATATAATCTATGGACATTCATTGAATAAGAAAAAGAAAATAAGTTTAATAAAACTATACGTTCCAACCACCCACTACATTTATGCGCTAGTTTAGGAGTACCCATTCTTATCTGCAATTTTTTTGTTGTTGCCTTCAGGTGTTAATAATAAGAGTTCAGTCAGAACACAACATGTTGGGAGTGTAGGAGTGTGTAAAATGCAACAGTAATGAGCTGGTACATTGTCAAATGGGTAAAGAGATTTGTAAATACTAGGATTGTTTCCAAATTGCAGACCCAGCAGGTAAATCAACGCTGGGCAGAATTATACAGTTTAATTTCAGTTTTTAAAGTAATTTAACTAATTTGATCTGATATTTATTGTGTGTTTCTACATTTAGATTACAGAAATTGAAATAACATAAATAAGAAATATAAATATGATTTATGTTAGTGATTTCTTCCACACATTTTTTTGATTTTAATAGTATGTAAACCATTCATGAATTCATTGTAATTGAAAACCAAGTGCTACTTTTATATAGATTAATTTTGTGCTGGTGGAATGCAAGAACCTCACATAATGGAAGGCAATTAATAGAATTCAACCTTTTGTAACCAAAATTAATAATTAACGCAATTATGAATATTAAGTAAGAAGTAGTTTTTTGAAACAATTACTGATGTCCCTAAATATGTGCTTAGTCCTCTTGTGTGTTATAATCCAATTCGGATTGTTATTAATTATTAAGTGTGAACATCAATGTTACATATAATTTATTTTGCAATTAGTTTGTGTCATCAATTTCTATTGTGAATTATGTTATAATTTACATTTTATCACTAACAACATTTATGTTCAATTTATTATTTTATTTCTAGGTACATGCTGTTTTATTTTTTTATAGAATATTCATTATAATAATAAACATGCACGCACGCACGAAAACGCGCACACACGCACGAACGCACACGCACACACACACACACGCACGCACACACATACACGTCAACAATCAGTAACAACACCACAAGAAATTACACCAAAAATGACGGAAAAAGGTAAAATGACATTAATCGAAATCGACAGAAATGCTAATAATGACCCTATAAAATGGGTAATTTTTTATGCATATGAAATTACTTCTGTCATTAAAACTTGGCATTGTTCTAAAGTGAAAGAAAATGACATTTCAATAAAATTGCAACCTAATATTACGATTTAGGCTGGCTTCTCCAACCAGTGCTGCTCGCTTACGCCGAGTAGATAGCCTGCCTTCATGAGGTTGCTTGTGCTCGGCAGCACTTTTGCGTACGTTATTTCAGAGGTACTGCAAATTCATACGATGATTATCCAACAATCCCGTCACGTAGAAACAGGAACAGTGACCTTGGTTACCTATATTATCACGCGTACACTTGTTACAGCATAATAGATCAGATATACTGCAATTGTCTTCTTTTTCTTCGTCTGATATGAACTCCTCTTTTTCGGACTGTCCGACGTTTAAAAACCCAGTTTAGGGCCTTAAATGAGATCATCATTCCGTGTTACTATTAGTTTACTTGGTCCTGCGTTAGTTGTCTTGAAGACATCGAGACATTGATCTTAATATTGTTTCTGTGATGACACGATTCAAAGCAAAGGGAAGTTGATTAACAGTTTATAACGTTATCAAAAACAGTAAACCGATTGATATTTGATATGAGATATTGATGTACATATATTTAATTTTAATGACATTTAATGTATAATAAAGTCAAATCTGATATATACCATGTATAACATTGCCATATGTTATTACCAGGATGTATTTAACCTTCAGTAATAATAGCAATATTGAAAAAATTGAATTGAATATTGAATAAACATTGAAAAATTTCATATGAAAAGAAATTATTATGTTGTTGTTGTTGTTATTATTATTGTCACATATTATTATTATTATTATTATTATTAGCCATTAACATCGCATTTGGGGCGTCCTCGTTAGGCGTGTAGTTTGCATTGTAAAAAGCATCTAGAGGAGCCACTTATAGTAGAAGAGTGTCTCTTCATTAATACTAAGAAATGCTACTAAATAATATTAATTAATAAAGAGTTCATATTAATATTAAAGTTACTTTTACTTTTTAGTTAAATACATTTAATTTAAATAAATATATAATTAAAAACAAAATAATAAAGTAACACTATACAAATTTAAGCAAACATTTAAAATTTAATTAGTATTAATATTTTAAATATTTATTAATATTCATTAATATTATATATTAATATTAATAAGTTTTCAATGAAATTTAAATACTACATGGTGAATTAAATATGTTTCAGTCATTAATTTTGAAATGAAACATTACGCTTCATTTCCTGCCTAAGAATAGTTAATATGTCTACTAGTTCAGAGTCAATTTTAATAAGCAGTTTTAGTTATAATGATGGTGCAAAATACAGCTTATGCCCTGAATGTTAGTGATGCGGCCAACTTAAGCAAAGAATCGTATTTTTGTGATAACACAGTCGTGCAAGAAGGAAGTTTGGGATGCGTGGACGACTCATTTATAAGTAAGAAGACAGCCCATTCTTCATCGCTACTAGAAAGGACAAATGTATACTGGAGAAATTGAGGTAACCAACACTGCATCACGTCGTACAAGCCTGCGCCCGACTAAGACTCATGTGAAGTTGGCGGGCTAAAATTCTAAAATCCTAAATATTTTATAAGTTCTGAGGAAGGAACAAAGAGTTCTAGAGTCTTTGACAAGTTTCAAAACGTTCCAGCAAAATCTGCACTATTACAAACAGAGAAATTGTAAAATCCAAAAAGGGCAGTGGGCAAAAGTCAAATAGAAACAATTTTCTAACAAGTAAAGATAGAGGTCAAAGAGTTCTACAGTTCTCAAAAATCCCACACTAAAAAGTCAAAATAATAAAGATATTCAAAAAAATATCTATTAACTCTCTGAAAAAATGCAAAACTTATTGAGCAGATCTACCGCAAAATAAAAAATCTGACCACATTTCTGAAGAAAGGAAGAATAAGTTCTAAAGAAAGTTTCATTATAATTTTCTCCTACGTCGTCGACAAAGGGAAATATGCAACCTTCACGTCATACGCAGTTTTTAACTGTTTTTTTTTGACGAAAAATAAATAACTAAGTAACTAAATAAAAATATTTTCTTGTTCTTATTTTTTAAACTCCAGAGAAAAAAAATTCGAAATCATCATTCATTACTTCTGACAAGAGTTCTCAGTAGCGAACAAAGAGTTCTAATGAAAGCTCTAATACACTTTCTCGTCAGACACGAAATTAATTAAAAAATTGCTCCATTTTTTAACATTGGTATTCAGGAAACAAATTTTCAAAATTACTTTCTGATGTCTAGACCAGAGTTCTGGTAGTAAACGAAGAGTTTCAATAAAAGTCTTCTAATATATTTTTAACGTCCGACAAATAAATGGCAAATTTATTTTAAAAAAGGTTCATTTTTGAGGACATGGACCTATTTTTAAATAATTTATGGTTTGATATCGGACGTTAAAAGTGTATCAGAACTTCATTACAACTCTGTCCGTCCGTCCGTTCTGTTAACCGCGTCCGTCTGTCCGTCCGTCCGTCCGTCCGTCCGTCCGTCCGTCCGTCCGTCCGTCCGTCCGTACGTCCGTCCGCCCGTCTGCCCGTCTGCCTGTCTGTTCGCCTGTCTGTTCGCCTGTCTGTTCGCCTGTCTGTTCGCCTGTCTGTTCGCCTGTCTGTTCGCCTGTCTGTTCGCCTGTCTGTTCGCCTGTCTGTTCGCCTGTCTGTTCGCCTGTCTGTTCGCCTGTCTGTTCGCCTGCCTGTCTGTCTGTTCGCCTGTCTGTCTGCTCGTTCGTCTGCTCTCTGTTCGTCTGCTCTTGTCTGTCTTGCTCTGGGTTCGCCCGCCGTCTGTCTGCCTGTTCGTTCGCCTGTTCGTCTGCCTGGTCTGTCTGCTCCGTCTGTCTGTCTGCCTGTCTGTCTGCTCGTCTGTCTGTCTGTCTGTCTGCCTGTCTGGGTTCGTCCGCCCGTCCGTCCGTCCGTCCGCTCGTCCGCCCGTCCGTCTGCCTGTCCGTCCGCCCGTCCGTCCGCCCCCTCGTCCGTCCGCCCGTCCGTCCGCCCCTCCGTACGTCTGCTCGTCCGTTCGCCTGTCTGTCTGCCTGCCCCACCGCCCCGTCCGTCTGCCTGCCTGTCTGCTCATGGGTCCGTCTGCCCGTCTGTCTGCCCGTCCGTCTGCCCGTCCGTCTGCCCGTCCGTCTGCCTGTTTGTCTGCCCGTCAGTCTGCCCGTCCGCTCGACTGCGAACACTGCTAGCGCATAAACCATGCGTACGATCTTTTCCTAATTCAAAAAACCCCTGTCCATCTGGCTCTATTTGAAGCTTTGAAATTTTGAAGAACGTTCTTTAACTTTATATGAAGGCTCCCTGACGTTTTCAAATTTTCCTAAAAAACGGCTCCAATTTTTTTCTTTAAATTTCTTGTAAGAATAGAGTAAAATACACGTATAATAATACATGTTCGATTTTCGCGGTTAACTCTAAATTTTCGAGAATTGCAGAAGTTTGAATTTTAGGTGTCTTTCTACAACTACAAAATTAAAGCTACAGATTTGTGCTTCAAATGATGCTCATAATCAGTTCTTTTAATAAGGTCATGTACATTTTTGTGAAAGTTTTAGTCTTCATAATAGTGCAATATTTGTAATTTTAAAAATACAGAAACATGATTTTCTCAAAAGCGGCTTCAAATTCAAATTCCTTAAATTTTTACAGTTAGTGCCGAACCAGCTGTATCCGATGACATAAACGTCATATTGCTCTATTTTCTTGTTTTTTCAGAAATTTACAAAAAAAAATTAATTTATCGCACGTCGTTAATATGTACATTTTCAATCGATTTATATGCATTATTATATTTGTAAGTAGAAGTACTTCAAATTTCTTGCAATGGATTTTTTTGAAACCTCTAGAGATTCCTGTGAAAAAGCGCTTGAAATTTCGCATTTACAGAAATGCGTAATCGCTATTTTCTTACGAATAGCCTCAAAATTTCAAACGAACGTTTCTACTTATGACGAAGTTTTTCTTTGCGCTAATATTCTTGATGTAAGATTTCGGTTGTACTATTAGGAAAGCCAAACTCTGCGAAAATGTCAAAAAAATGTACTTTATACGACGATAGATGGCAGCTGGCCAGAGAATGGAGCAAGACCCTAAAGCCAGTCCACACGAAGGAAATTATAAACAAAAAGTCTGTGCCATTCTGTAGCACCTCTAGTTATTTTTCGTATATGTAATGTATATACGGAGTAATATACGGTATAGAGAAAGAAGGTGTAATGCTGCGGAAATCGATAATGCTTAAAAATGCTGACGCTTGTAATGTTATTATCTCAACCTAATATTTCAATACGCAAGTTTCTTGCAATTTTCCAAAACACGGAGAGTTCCCTGATAAAGGGAGCAGTACCATTATTTTGCATTGGTCTGTTTTCACATACGAGCAGAAACTTTAATGAAAAAGATTGAGTATGGAGAAAAAATTGTTTAGAAATTGAAATCAATCTTATTTCAAGACCTGTATTTAAAGAATAAGATTTTTTAAAAGAAACATCTCTATCTTAGTATTGCTACAGCAAGATACTGAAAAATTATGAATTTCTGCAATATTTGGAAAATCAGGGATTTCAATAAACATGGGATTTACATCACTCTTTGGGCAACTTCTACGGTAGGCTTCATGTAAAGTATCCTCAAAAATCAAAATGTCCATTTGAAACTCCCAAAGCCTCAAGTTCATTCAGATCGATCGGGAATATCAATTTGGAGAAAATCGACTGAACGGTTTCTGCGCTAGTGTTGACCACAGACGGCCGGAAGGACGTTTTTCCGTCAATCAATTTTTCAGTATCAAGAACCCACAACGGATTCTGGCTACACCACGTGTTACGAGAATTGCCGCACGATTACAATACCTTTCTCTTACGATACAAATGCGAGAAAGTAAAAGTAACTACATCAAATGAGAGTTAATATCATCTATGCTCGGATGTGTCTACCAGTCCAATCAAATGACAAGCTCTAAGCCTGGACTAGTCTCCAACGTTTGTGGTAGAAATAGTGTACGCATGGTTTTCAATTTATTAGAGTGTTTGTTATATAGCACAATGCCTTCTATAAAGGCACTATTCTGAAAGTGTGCACTTTCAGTATGAGGGACATGTAGATTTCGATTTTTTCTAATGTTTTAATCTGACTTCGAAATCCATCTGTAACTGCACGCATTGCGGACATGGTAGAGTGGATACACTTTCGACGATACTCAACCGCATTACAAACTGTCGTAAAATATTCTGGCGTGAACTGACCATACACGCGATTCCCTGAATTGCCAGTGTGGTTCACACCAACTCGTACTTTAACCCGCTCGAACGCTGAAGTTGAAAATGTATTCAGATAAGTGATTAAAAAATATAAGCAAGAAGGTCATATCAGAGACGAAATTAGTACCTTTCTTGGTGGAGGATGAGGAGGAGATCACTGCTCCAAGCAGGCATGCTTCAAGCTCCAGACTGGTCTTCCGACAAGTGTGGTTGCAGTATACCGGCAAAGTGCGTGCGAGTGGGTGTGAAAGTAGAGACTATTGACGGGAATGGAAGGAGAGGCAGTGTAGTCCAGTCCGTTTGTTAGGGTCTGCTTGCAATCTCCTATTTTTGAACTGAAACGGAAAATACTAATCAGAGGAGCCTCTGCTGGAATTTTTAAGTTTTATTTTTTTTGTTATTTAAGGTCGCATCAACATTCAGGTCATTAGCGACCGCCATTGAGCACGTTATGGTAACCGCGAAGATGAAATGATATGCGATGATAAGTGTGGAAGACGAACACAAATACAACCATGCCCAAGGTGCTACAATACAACCATGCATCGGTCCGAGATCGCTACGACACTACTGCCTTAGCGATCTCGGCCACCGGATCGGATCGGCTTCTTCAGACGTCGAGTCATCAATCAGTTTATTCTATTTTATAATTCACAAACGTGGATTCTGGCAACACCACGTTAGAGAGAAAGTAATTTACTACATATAGCAACAGGATTTATCCAATTTTTCGTTACCAGGGCCCGGCAATAAGAGTTTTTTTCGCCGAAAATTCGCCGTTTTCCGGTGCACGATTAAAATACTTTCACTTCTTACGAAGTGCAAACAGTTAAATCATCCGGGAAATTGCGGTTGTTAGTGCAACGTTACATCATCCGGGAAACAACGAGGAGCATCGCAGCAAAGTTAATATTCGCCAATATTAATATACCGAATTGACCTCCGCCGCCGCCTAAGGCAGACCGTTTTAAATGTATGGCGTATCCAGTGAGTCATACGACATCTTATTTCCTTAATTGGAAAATCAATTCAATGATAGCTAACAATAATATACCTTTCTTTTGGTTTCAATTAATTACTTAAAGATATAAATATATATATATAAGTTATATATATATATATATATATATATATATATATATATATATCATATACGTTATTCTAAAATTCTTTCGCGATCTTCGAATCTAAGGAGTACTGTGCAACGGTCCATATTTCTGAAGAAACGTTCAGAAATAATAAGCAGAATGGCAAATTTAAACGAAAAAATAAACGCTGAATTTATTTATTATCTATTATAAACTATTTTTGTATTATCCGGTTCATCTGTTAGCATCAAAATTAACATATTTCCAATTACAAACGTTAGATGTGAAGATGTTTATTTTTAAAGTAAAGTAAAGTACAGTAATATTCAAATTAGATTAGGCAACTTTTTATGTTATTAATAATAAAGTATGCCGGACCTGATGGCCGAGGTCGCTAAGAGCGAGTACCGACTCAGCGCTTCGGTCCGAAGGGCTCGGTCTGAGTCCCGCCTGGGCATGGTTGTTTGTCCCTTTGTCTTTGGTAAGGTAAGGTGTTGTCGCGGAGGGCTCCCGCGTTCGCCAATCGCAGATCAGAGGAGCCCGCAAGTGTATTAGTGCTCCAGTGTATGGTTGAATATGCGTCCTGTCGGGACGCAAGTGGTAACTGGCTGTCGGCTGGATAAACCCCAGCAAGAAGTATAAATAATTACTTTAAATCAAAATAGATTTTAGTTGAAAATAGACTCAAAATAATATAATTACTACTTGTCACAAAGTATCATAAATGTGGAAATGATTTCCTTCTCGAAAATTTACAATAAAAAAAATACTTGAGTTAAATCTAAGAGTTGGAATTTTTACTGAAGTTTGATATTATAGCGATCTAGTATGTGTGTAATTTTCACATTTTCATCCGATCCGCCAAAAGATATTACGTTGATAATTTGGAACTAATCCATAATTCCAATTTTAATTGGGTGTAATTTTCAAGGGGTACGTTACTTACCAATGGTATTTTACAAAAAGTAACTATACTGTTATGTGTAAAAACACAGAAAAAATTAAGGTTTCGATTCTATTCTTTCTTTGGGAAATTACTCTCTGAAAACGAACTTGGTTCATTTCCGTTCCATAGATTTAGTTGCAAATATTTCTCAAATAAGAACATAGAAGGTAGGTATGAAATAACGATTTGTAGTCCAGAGTATACTGAAGCCAATGCTTTTTATTCTAGAATGCTATAACAACCTAGAGCTGAATAATTTTGAAAAGAGAACCTCTACAAACGCGAAAATGGCGCACGGCATAAACAAAAATGACCGCCACGTGAAACGATACAATAAATAAATGAAAGACGTATTTGAACAGCCAAAACATAAGGAAATTTATGTACAAAATATGAATTTTTTCGAGATGGTCGAGCGACCAGTGCTAACACTTTAAAGTGGTTTGACTCATTGTAGTGGTAGGAAGCCATCGGAAATATTTCCAACTTTTCAATTTTTAAATTCAGAACATTTAACTGAAATTTTCAAATTGTTGGAAAGCCTTCAGTTAAAGTACCCCACACATTAAAATATTTGATTTCATATTCTACAACCTCCTGTTCGGTCACTGTGGTCAAGGCGCCGTATCTATTTTGGAGAATATAGTCCGAATGGTTTATAGGATCTAGCGTTGCCATAGACAGACACTGATGCACTGCCTGTACAGAGAGACGACTGTGACAGATATTTTGCCGTTACTGAACCCCAAAAAGGTGCATTCTAAGTACACAATGATTTAGGGAGGAATTTACTATATATATGTGTGTGTGTGTATATATATATATATATATATATATATATATATATATATATATATATAGAATGAGAGAGAGAGAGAGAGATAACTACAATTACACCCTTTTTTTGCATCAACCTTTACAATATGAGTTTCTTTCTGACAAAGTCAAAGCCGCTTTTTACACATCAAAGAAGTATTTGCATACTACGTAAGTGGTATGAAAGTGCAAAGCATTCATTTTATTTATTTAAAAATATATAGGAAACTTAAAAATGTTATTAGTTTTTCTACGGGGAGGGCAATTTCACCCATGGCCGCCGAATCTCGCCACTGAATTCAACAAACGTTATTTTGAGAAAATTAGCGTATTAGACGGTGCACTGTGGAAATTTTTGATCGGGCGCTGTTTGGTGGGCGCTATCTGAAATAACAGCCGAGAAATTAGAACTGTTGCTTCAAATCAGAGTGTCGTATCTAAAGGTATTTACAAAAATTATCCACTTAACTCATTCTCTCTCTGATAAAAGAGCGGTATGTATTGAAGCACGCCGATTCAAATATTTTGTTTGAATCTCGTCATCGTTTAATCTGTCGTTAATGTTAAATAATTGGGGCTGTTTGGGCACGCACGCCAGTGAGTAGGGTTTCATGCTTACGTCCTCTCTGAAATCCACATGAGCGATCAAGTGAGTAGATGACTGTGGTCGCAACTATACTACATTGCGATAGTGGCGTAGCCATTAATGATTGCGGAGTAGGTTTATATACCAGGTCACACAACTTTGTGTGACTTTCTCATTTACTAAGTCTCTCTCTCTCGATTCGACAATTCGATATCATCTTTAATCGTGTATTTCGTTAAATACACGATTAATCCGTTGATTCGATAATCCTCTGACTCGTTGATCAGAGTACATAAGGGAAATAGTTCATATAAAAGTAAATATAAAATGAAGTTTGTGCGTAATTGAAAATAGAAATAATAATTGCAAAATCTATAATGTAAATGTTAAATAATTTTAGGGCCTTCTGTCATATCCTTGTGCGGGGCTCGTCTAAGTTTAATTAGTATGGTGACCGCCGTGTATTCATCTTGTGCACGCCAGTAGAATATTTAATTATAACATAATTCAAAGAATGGAAAATATTGACACAAAATTAAATAGCAAAATATTGTTTGTAATTACATACAAGCGACATCAATGTATCATTGATGTACAATCATTTATGTGGATCAGGTGGATTAAATACATAAGGAGGTTAAGAGCGTTTTAAGGACACTAGTAATTATTTAAAGATAAAATAAGATAATTTATTTAAACCGCAATTGGGTGTAACCCGGTAGCAGTTAATTACATAAATAAGATAATAACTGACATGCAAATAATATAATAATGGTAATAATAATGCTAAAATTATAATAACAATTACAATAATAATACAAAAACAGATGATTCTTAAAACATTAAACTACATGAAAAAGAAAAGAAACGTCTATCATTCAGCCACTGAGGCTTAGCAATTAAGACTGCACTCCACCCCTCCACTCCACCCCTCCACTCCACCCCTCCACTCCACCCCTCCACCCGCTGCTCACTCTCTTCCAAGCTTTATACAAATGCAGAGTCTTGCCAATGTCAATACTGAGTGAATCCTACTCTGCCATTTACTTGTCCCTGAAAGTAAATTAGCTGGCTCTACGCTGAATCCTCTCCAAAGTCTTACACTGCATAATTCTTGCAGTGATCCCAACAAACTGCTCCATATTCCATTATCGGACGAACAAACGATAAATAAACAATTTCTTCTGCGTTTACTGTACTTTTTTAAGATGCCCGCATTGGCAAAATGAAGAGATCTCTACGCTTCCTACAACAAAATCTACGTGACTTTTCCAGCTTAATTTACAAACGAAATGGATTCCACACTGCACCAAGAAATTTGAACAGCATGGCGTAATTTGTTACGCTGTAATTATGACCTGTGCCAAAAGTGATGGATTTGATTTTTAGAGCTGCTGGCTGGCCATGGCATTATTTTCTGACAAGTAATACACTGAATCAAGATCCCATTGCGGTATCTTTTTTCATCATCTTTCGAATTTATAATGTACAGTATTATGCAATCGTCGGCAAATAGCTGAACATTGACATTAATTGCGCAGGAAAATCATTAACGAACACTAGACATAGAAGAGGTGACTGATGTTAGATATAGAAGAGGGGATTGACTGATTTAAGTGCAACAAAGTTTAGTCTCAATTCAGTCAAATCTTAAATGGAACGTCCATTTGGGTAAATAAATTGAACAATAAAATTAAGTTTGTTATGCTACGCGTTCAGAATTCTGCAAATCCAGTCAGCCTCTACTGCTCGTTGTGTATACTTCGCGAATGTTCATTCCCGCCTGAGATATGGCACAATATTCTGGGGAAATACATCTTATAGCTCCCAGACTTTTAGATTACAAAAACGAATTGTACGAATAATAACCAAATCCCACCCACGTATCCATGTGTTTCCCTTCATTAATCTGTGAATTTTACCTATTACTGCCTTTTATTTACGAATCAGTGGTTTTTGTGTAAAAATGACTTGCTCAAGGGCGGAGTATATTTTCAGAAAATGCCAGTCTATTACCATAACACTCGACGTAGAATCATATTCATCAGGTGACAGGTCTTCCAACAACCCAATACAAAAAAACTAAGACAATACATGTACATTATTTTACAACACTTTGCCAGATGACATTAAACGATTAAATCTAAGAGAAAGTTTAAATCCCGCGAAATCAATTTCTGCTGCATAACTGTTTTGTTAATTAGAGGGACTATACTGAGCATCACAAGAAAAGGAATATTAATTTTAACAATGATACATAATGCATTATTTACCATTTGGACTGTATAAATGAGTATAAACAACCTGTAACAACTATTGTACTACAGCTTCCGGGTCAATGACCCTCATCTCGATCAGTTTTCAGTCCAGTTTCCTGATCCATTGAGCAAACGCTGAGATGCCTCGTGTTTTGCTTGAACATAAACAATCACTTTCTGTAATGTCTTCTAGAATTCAGTGGAAATACACTATTCAAATTATCGTTTCCATGTTGCTGTGGCAGGAAGTAATAAGAGCCAAAATTTAATGTTTATTTTATCTTTGAAAATAGATTTTATTACATGGGAGTTTTTTGTTGTTTTTTCTCCCTTTCAAAATTCAAAATTTATTGCTTATTTATCCTTGAAAATAGATTTATTTATATGGAGTTTTTTTTTTCACCCTTTCAAAATTCAAAATTTATTGCTTGTTTATCCTTGAAAATAGATTTTATTACATGGGAGTTTTTGTTTTTTTTCTCCCTTTCAAAAATTCAAAATTTAAGTAGTATATGACTTAGTGTAGGGATCACAGAATTTTGAAAATGAGCACACACCCACTTTTTCCCCATATAGCCCGTCATACGGTTTTTAATCGTTTTGACGTAAATAAATAAATAAGTAACAACAAATAAATAAATAAATAAATAACAAAGCAATAAATAAATAAATAAATAAGAGGTCAAATGACACTCCTTTGCGGTATTCCTGACGTAACGCTTGCACAGGAAGATAACTCTTGCCCAATTCGGACTTTCTGTTTCCTATCTCGCAGAAACTCGCTAATCCACGCCACCACCCTGGGATCGATGCCTGAATTCATTAATTTCTGAACAAGTCGATCGTGTGGAATAAATATCGAACGTATGGCAAAATCTATAACCAAAGCCTCTACTCCCGTCCGCACACTCTTATCAGTTAGATCCGAAATAGCGTTACTACCTAACTTTTGCATGAGTAACCACTCCTGATTTCGTGTTGGCCATCGTAGAGCCATTTTTTTAATCCGCATTTTTACATAATGTTACACGCCACTAGATGCTTCAGAAGTTTGCAGACCACTGACGTAAGACTTACTGATCTATAATTACATTATATACTTCTGTCACATCTTTTGAAAATTGGTACGACAAAAGCTAATTTCCAATCTTCACGTACTTTCAATTAACTACGGTAAATCTGCCTTCCCTAGTTTAATTATAAATTGTAGAAATGTCGTCTGGATCCCTTGATTCTACCATTTTCATAGATTTAACTTATTCTGTAGAATGTTCATCTAATATTAAATTGATTTGTAACCGAAGAACATTGAATTAGTAGATGGTTCTGTAATAGTTTTAAAACCGGAACTGAAATACTTCTATTAAATGCGTTACCTTTGCCTGATCTGTGATGAGTGTGTTTCCACAAGTTCACGAGTGTGTTCCATGTTCATGAGTAAGTTTTATGATATCCCTTTATTTCCTTTCTTCTACGAACATATTTTGTATAATCCGTCCATTTACATTCCCTTTTCAGCTTAGAATATTTCTTAAATACGCCTCCTGTGCAATTTTCTGCTCAAATTCTTTTGAACAATTTGAAAAATATTCATGTTACTTGATACTACGTTTTCTGTTTTAAATGCATTGTGGTTATCCTCATTCGCCTAATTTTTAATTCAGTATTCTCAACTAATAATTTTTAAAATTCCTTTTGGTATAGTAATGAACTTTGCTGCTTCGTTTATAATATTCTGTTCTCCTTCAGCCTCTAGAAAGCCGTTGATCTGGGAAGGGAAGGAGATAGGATCCCCTTCCAAATTCCTGAACGCGATAAGACAAATGACTTTAAAAAGTATTTGTTAGTTTTCGAGAGAGTTACGCACTGGCTCTGAGAAACATGAGCAAGGTCGTGGTTGAAATTACTTCTGTCTCACAAACACCCGCTCATCCTTGATTTCCAAGAAGCAGGGGAGGCAGGGTGAGTTTGACAATTCATGGCGAAGTTCCGCAGGTCATAGAAGCGCGGTACTATTACATTGCTTTCTAAGAAAGATAATTCTAGTAACATATATTGCAAAGTGAAATGTTCTGTTTCAAAAGTTTAAATATATTAAAATGTTAAAATATGTAATAATACCGAAATATGTAAAAATATGTGAAATAAAAATGGTCTCTATTCTTTCGGAATGTGTTGTAAGCTCTCAAAACTGTTGCTGAATGCGGGTATCTTGTTTCTGTAAAAATATGTAATTACATAAAACTCTGTTCCGCAGTGATCACTTCAATTCCTCCATAACCTACTAAGATAGTGAAAAGTTATTTCAAGTAATTAGGTAACATCCAAAATCAAAGTCCTGCCGCGTCGCGCTTCATAATACTCAGCCCATCCCTTAATCCCAAACTAGTCTGTTAACAAGTGTTTGACTTTTCCTCACTAACGACTCCTCCCCGCTTCTGCGCCATAGGAATATTTAAGTCTCTTCCAATAACTATAGGATGACCATTTTCGTTTCCTGTTCTCTGTATGATATCTTACAAAATTTCATAGCCATCACTCGGAGGCTTATAGCATGCAATAATTTCTAAAAAGGTTCCTAAGGTAGTAATTTCTATTCTCTTCATTCCAAACTCTGTACTGACCCAATCTAATCTAATATTTATGTCTCTTTGATTGAAATAAAGACTCAGCCAATTTATCATTTCACCTCTCCAAAGAACTAATAATCAGAATGAGCCATTTGGGAGATCCGATTTGAGCGCTAATGACTCAGTCCTATCACTATGTAGAGATCACAGGCATCAACTAGATCTCCAAAGCTCAGTTTCATTATTGATTACACTACGACAGTTCACCTGCAACAACCTAATGAATCCCTTCCTCACCTACCGGGAGCGGTAGTCATGCTGAAGAACTGATGTCACTGCAGCGCCTCTGACCGGAGGTCCTAGGTTCGAGTCCCGACAGATGGTAGGATTTTCGACACTAGCTTCAGCTAGGTCGAATCCAGTCGCTGCCTGGAGGAGAATTCTAGCGGCCGGCTGCTCTGATCGGTAGTTTTCCGTGGTTTCTCCGATCAACACCAGACGAATATCGGAGCAGTAGCCTACCAAACGGGCCACATACCGCGCGCGATCTGTCCTCTCCCCTTACACACACTACATTTACACTACCACATGTTCCGGGAGACCGGTCGGAGCTTAGAGCTTGAACCATGGCGGTGCCCGCCGGTTGGAGAGTCCTACTAGGGGAAACCCCACTGTTGACGGTCGGCGGATCTCGCCATCCAGCTGGGGAAGACCACCGCCATCTCCCGAGAAACAAACATGCAGTACACTAACGGGACTAATGACCAAAGCAGTTGCCGCGCCTGGAAACACGAAAAAACCAAACTAAACCAAACGTTCACTCGGGACCGTGCGTCCTCGAGGCCGCTGCGCCTCTGTTTCCGCTGTCGCCTCCGCCATCAAAAAGCTACTTGCCTTCTTCTCAAAACGTTTTTATTATGCTTTTCGAAACGAAATAAAAACAAATTAACTTGTATAATTCTGCCGAGCATTGATTTACCTGCTGGGTCTGCAATATGAATCAATCTCATTGCTTAGAAAGCTCTTTGCCCATTTGACGATATATAAGCTCATTATTGGCCTGCATTTTCAACTCCCAACATGTTATGTCATAACTGAACTATTGTTATTATCAATGCAACAATAAAGAATTGTAGAAGTGAATGTGCACTCAACAACAGCGAACAAATGTAGTGAGAGGTTGGGATATATAATAGTATAGTATCGTGTAAGGTAGGAAAAGACGCATCACTTTAGTGTGAGGGACAAAAAGGTTGGTCTTCATTTTATTGAATGAGACAATAAGTTTTCTTAGCAAATTAATAACCAATTTTGAAGTGACTTTTAAATTGGGCAGGTTATTTTATTAAATGCAGATTATTCTGGATTGCTCCAAAATTCAGAATTATATTCTTCAAGCACCATTGATTAAATTCACACACACACACACACACACACACAGAAAAATCCTAATTGCACCTCCCATTGTAATAAATAATATACTATGTAATTAATACACTGAAATATGCCTGGAAATAAAGTTCCATTACAAATTATTACAATTCAATATTCACAGTTTCATTTAGCCAAGAAAAACAATGAAACATTTTAAACTATATACAATACCCAGCCAAAATTGTGACCAAATTGTGGCATTGCAAACACGGAGTATATGTAATTAGATGATGATGATGATGATAATAATAATATTAATAATAATAGTAATAATAATAATAATAATAATAATAATAATAATAAGGGGCTCAAGGAGTGTGATGTGAACATCAATGAAAGCTTATAACCTTCACACCCAACTCCACTCTCAATTATCTGCTACGTGGGGAGCTCCTGTTCAGTCGTACTTATGTCTCAAGGTTGTGGTATCCAGCCCTTCGGCGAGACAGTCGACCAACTGAGAGAAGGGGAGGTCCTGTAGGGGCTACTAGGAAGGCACCCTGGGATATGACTATCAGGATGGTGCAAACAGCCTACTGATCAGGTACCAGAGAGTCGGTGGAGAAACCAATTAAATGGTCAACAGCGGTTCTCAAAGCCTGAGGGCTACAGTTGTCCTGGCAGTAGAATAAAATGCTAGCCCATTAATTGGGCGGAGACACGTGCCAGAAAAGAAAGCCTCGAAAAATGCCGCTACCCAAGGAGCGTCGGGGCGCCCCTGGAGCCATCGCTGGGGGTGACAGTATGCGAGCCGATGGTGACCAGGAGTTGAGCAGGTGGGCCCTGGTCGGGATACCCGAAATGCGACAGCCTGAAAGGAGCGAACCCATATCGAATGCCTCCCCTGCTGAAGGTGCTGCGCAGGTGTTACAACCAGAGCCCAGCCAAGCAAGGCTGCCAACACAGTGCAGAAAATGGCCAACGCTGATAATGAAGAAATAATGCGCATCTATTACCGGATCACAAAATGACATTACAAATGTGACTGATACAGACAGAAATTATTTGAGAATTTCAACAGAGTTTCTGAAGATCTGTAACTGAACAGAGTGTCTAATTTGTATCGAGTGATTTGGCTGCAATAAACTGATTCCTGAGACACGGCCCAGACCACAAAATGGAAGTTGGTCGAGCCATAGAACCGATGAGGTTGAGAACTTACAACCTAGTGAATCAGAAATCGCCCGGAGTCCCAAAATGTCCCACAATGTGATGATATAACTACAGCTGAAGACGAAAGACTAGTGAATCACTCGAAGATAGGAATGAGAATGAATATGTTCCAATTTGAAGGGACCAACCCAACTATGAGACCAGTGTTACTTAGGTAACAACAAGGATCAATACATCGAGACGAATGGCTTGTATTCTAGATATCATGAACTGCGAGGTACTACCAGAGGAAATTGAAATGGCGCACAACTTGCAATATCTCCACCTTGTTATATATTGTGCTGCAGTTGTAGTAATAAAATCTCTGGGAATAGACTGTGAAAAACTGTCAGGAAAAAAGCAAAGAGGCCGGATGGTGTCACGTTGGGAGAGGCGTCTCGTCAGGAACATCGAAATACTGAGAGGTGATATTGCCCGTATGATGAGTTATGCCACGGTATTCGATCGCCAAACTTCTGAAGCCGGCAGATCGTATTATGAATAGGAATTGGTAAACGCATGCTCGAAGAGATGAAACTAATACGACAGCAATAACAGTGCATTGACACGCTTGGAAACAGAGACCATCAGTATTAACAAATCGATTGGGTCCAGATATAAACCAGCAGAAATAGAGGAAAGATAACATTTTGTTTGAAAAATCTGGAAAGAATTTTTACAGAAACCTGGGAAGAAAGGAAGAAGGCAATTACAAAGGATTGTATCCAACACGAGAGCAGGTGAATGATTTTGAGTAAGCAACTTTCCGATCCAGCGGAATGTGATGTGAGAGCGAGCTGGATTTTGAGAAGAGAAGAATGCCGTGAAACATCTTTACCTGGGCATGCATTACCAAGAATTTACTACTGGAAGAAGCCAGTGAAGTAATCAAGAACTTATTGAACTGGAAAGCCCAGGACCAGATAAATTCACAATTTTGGTATAAAAGATTATAATTCACCACAGTGGCTGAATTGATCAATGATGTCATACAACAACCAAATAAGATGCCAGAATTTCTTACCCAGGGAATTACATATCTGATATCCAAAGACCCACAAAAACAAGAAGATCCAACAATATACCGCCCTATTTCTTGCTTGCCAACGATGTATAAAATCATTACATCGTGCCTTTCACAACGGATATACACCCACTGTAGAGACAAACGCATATTATTGGTAGTTCAACAGAAAGGCTGTAGTAAAGGCTCCATGGGTTGCAAAGAAACAACAATCTGTAGATCTGTAGTGGTCACATATGCAAAACATCGCAACTTGTTCATACAGACATTCCAAAACTTTGATTCTGTACCACATAACTGGCTGATAGAAACATCAGATCTATGAGTTTGATACAAAAAAGTTGTTCCTTGGAATACATGTCGAACAGGCGAACAAAAATTATCTTAAGTACTCCTGTTGACAACATCCAAACTGAGTGCAATCATCAAAAGTGAAGAGGTATTTTTCAAGGAGACTCACTAAGTCCTCTGGTTTGTCATCTGTATGAACTGGCTATCTAATCTCTTGAATTCCACTAATGTGGATTTGGAATTAAATTGGGAGCAAGAATGATATATCGCATAAATCACCTTTTATATATGGATGATTTGAAGATATATGTTTCACTAAAAGTTCAACTTGAACAACTATTGAGTATTGTGAATTAGCTTCAGTACAAAATGGAGTTTATTAAAATGTCGAACATTGAATATTGTAAAAGGAAAGCTCCAAGAGGGAGCATTTGATAATGAAAATAAACAGTTGATACAAGAGATGTCTGCTGAGGAAACGTGCAGATACCAGGGAGTGAGACACACAAGGCACATTGACCAAGGTAAAATGAAAGATGAACTTGCAGAGGAATTCTTCCGAAGAACCCGAAAGCTCCTGAAAACAAAGTTGAATGGAAGAAATATCATAAAAGCTATTAACACCTATGCTGTCCCAGTCTTAAACTACTCATTTGGCATTATTAAGTGGAGCAAAACTGACATTGAGAACTTACAACAGAAAATAAGAGTTTTAATGACAAAAGCACGCATGCACCATCCAAAATCTGCAGTCGAACGTATAACACTCTGGAGAAATAAGGGTGGAAGAGGACTCAGGCATTGAAACCAACTTGTTTGGCAAGGAAGGGTATGAGAACGTATTTCACCTGCGGCAACAGTTATCAAACTGCATAAAGCAAATTTGTGAATAGATGTCTATATTCGATAGAGCTGTCGAGACAGGATGTTGGTGACTTCTCATGCAATGATTGCCAAAGAGAGATTTATGCATGGCTAAAGCCTTTCATGGAAGACATCTACGAGATGAGCTGGCTGAAATGTCGATTTGAAGCATCGAACTACTGGCTTATATCAGGATGCAAGATCTTTCCAGAAACTGAAGGTTTATGTTGGCTATTCGGATCTAGTTATTCCAACGCGCAACTATTTAGCGAATTGTTGTGGAGATAGCAATGTGCAGAATGAGTTGCGTCGTCATGGTTGTCCAACAGTGGAATCAATTCATCATGTTACCTCGGGTTGTACACATTTGGTAGGCAATTGAGCATAAACAGCGACATGATTCATGGCCAAAATTTTACATTGCCGTTGGCTCAGAAATGTCGTCTTCTGACTTGAAAATAAGGCACCGTAATTTTGGCAATTAACCTATGAGTGTTCTGGAGAACGAAGATATGCTATTGATAGTAGAACTATCTTAACAGACCAGACAGTGATTCACAAGAGACCGGATTTGCTGTGATTAATAAGTGAGAAACATTTATTTATTTATTTATTTATTTATTTATTTATTTTAATATGTAAAAAACAGTTAAAAACTGCGTATGACGTGCTATGGGGAAAAGTGAATTGTGTGCACATTTTCAAAATTCTGTGATCCCTACACTTACTCATATACTACTTAAATTTTGAATTTTTGAAAGGGAGAAAAAAAACAAAAACTCCCATGCAATAAAATCTATGTTCAAGGATAAACAAGCAATAAATTTTGAATTTTGAAAGGGAGAAAAACAAAACTCCTATGTAATAAAATCTATTTTCATGATAAATACAATAAATTTTGAATTTTGAAAGGGAGAAACAACAAAAACTCCTATGTAATAAAACGTTTTCAAAGATAAATAAGCACAAATTTTGGCTCTTATTACTTCCTGCCGCGACAACATGGAAACGATAAATTGAATAATTGTATTCACTGAATTTGTGAAGACGTGCACAGAAATGAAGTTACATTTATGTCCTGAAGTTAAACAAGGGCCATCTCAGCATTTGCTCAATGGATCAGGAAACTGGACGAAAAACCTGATCGAGATGGGGGTCATTGACCCGGAAGTCAGTAATAAATAGTTGTTACAGGTTGTTTATACTCATTTATACAGTCCAAATGGTAAATAATGCATTATGTATCATTGTTAAAATTAATGTCACTTTTCTTGTTATGCTCAGTATAGTCTCTAATTGTACAGAAACAGTTATGCAGTAGAAAAGATTTCACTTGGGATTTAAACTTTTCTGTCGAATTTAATCGTTTAATGTCATCTGGCAAAGTGTTGTAAAATAATGTACATGTATTGTATGTGAATTGAAACATGTCATGTTTATTAATGTTTCTGTCCCAAATACTGGCAACATTCAAAGCAAATACACTGAAAAAAATCTGTAAATATGCAAATCTGGTTGAACCCGTTGAGAAACAGTGGAATATGAAAAGAGTCAACATTATCCCGATAATTGTTTCAAGCACCGGAGTCATCCCTAGGAGTCTGATTTGGGGCCTTAAGCAACTGGGTTATTATTGCTTATGCAATAATACAACCGCTTAAAATGAGCGTATTAAAGTTTGAGTATTTCAAAAATGCATTTGTAAAATAGCAAAATTACATGAAATTTTGGCAAATCATGTAATGTTGAGCTCGTTTTCACAGAAAAAGTTTTAGTTTTCAAGGAAATTTATATGGCATAATTTTAAAGCACACTTACTCGTAAATGCAATAATGTAAACAAATAGCCACTAAAGTAAATATTACCGGCGTGAGAGTCGTCAAAAAAAATTGTTTTTGTAATTTTTAAAAAAGCAACAAACGAATAGAGCAATATGGTATTTATTTCATTTCATAGAGTACATGTAGCACTATCCCTAACAAACGTTCAAAGAAAATATTTGGAGCCTTTTTAAGAATATCTTGTCTTTGTTTTTTTTTTCGTAAATTTCACATACTGCAGGCAATTTTACGCGAAAACTACTAGTATTTTCAAAACAATGTATATGACTTCAATGAAAGAAATAATTAAGGAAAACATATTTCATTCGGAAGAAAACCTCTATTTTCAATTTTGTAGTTGTAGGAAGTCGCTGTAAAAATTTCAAATTTTTGCAGTTATCGAAAATTTAGTGTTAATAGTGAAAATCGGACCAATGCCACCTTTACGATCGTGTTTCATTCTATTCTTACAAGAAATTTAAAGAAACACTTGGAGCAATTTTTGGGATAAATTTGAAAATGTCCCTGGCACTTCATGAAAAATACCCCCAAAATTGATTTATATGTTTGAAAATCGCAGAGCTTCTACTCCGGCTAGATCGGCAGGGGTTTCTTCAATTTGGGAAAAATCCTACACATGGTTTAAGTTGCTAGTGTTGTTCACCTACACCAGACGGAAAGAAGTTTTGCCGTCAATCGAATTTTCGATATCAAGGACTCACAAAACATGGATCCTGGCTGTACCACGTGTTAGAGGATTTATTTCCTAAATTTAGCAACTTGATTTATCTACTTTTTCGTTATCAGGGCTCGGTAAGAAGAGTTTTTCTGCTGAAAATTCGTAGTTCTTTCGCGCAGCATTACAGAACTTTCTCTTTACCACATAAGCGGTGGCGAGCAAAGAAAAAATCTGAAAAATCACAATGATTATATTTTGAGAGGAGCTTTCAAGCCTGTCCAGGTAATGTATTTTTTTAAACCTTTTGCTTTTGAATTTGGCGCTGAGAAAATATGAAATTATTAGTACCACAGAATGACACATACTTTCTCGTAGTGAAGTTTTCTAATTTCTTTGGTCTGGACTGACTTAACGGTCTTGCCCCATACTCTTGCCAACTTCCATCTATCGCCGCCTAAATTTTTTTTACATTTTTTCAATTTTTCCGTAGAACCGAAATATTTCTTTAAGAATATTAAAGAAGAGTAAATCTTCGTCATAAATTGCAATTTTCATTGAAAAATTTGGAGCTGTTTAAAAAATAGCATTTAAACGTTGCTGTACATGCGAAATTCGAAACTCTTTTCCACAGAGAATTTTTGACTTTTCCAAAAACTTTATTTAAAGTTTTTTAAGAATGTTCACTCAAAAATACAATAGAGTTTACAAATAGCTGGAAATGTGCATATTAACGGCGTGAGATATTTACTAAGTAAGTAATTAAAAAAATTGTGTAAGTTTTGAAAAAACGGAACAATACCCCCAAATGAACTTAATGTAATTTTAAACAGTGCAATTAGCACTGATCGGTACAAAAGTTTGAAGAACAGATTTGAAGCTATTTTGAGAAAATGCGCAATTTTGATCTCATTTTAACAGAAAACTGTTGAGTTTGCTAATGTAAATGATACAAGTGGGACAAGTGAAAAAATTTGTAATTTTTGAAAAACAAAAGAACAGAGCAATATGGCGTTCATTTCATCTTATAGAGTAAATTTATCATAGACCCTACAAAAAGTGTAAAGAAAAAATTTGGAGACGTTTCTGAGAAAATCTTGTATTTGTAATTTTAAAAATTGCAAATATTGCACGCCATACTACGAGAAAACTAAAATTTTCAAAAAATGTACATGACCTTAATGAAAGAACTAATTACGGACAACAAATTTCAATTAAAGGAAAAAATCTCTAGGTCCAATATTGTCGTTGTAGGAAGACTCCGAAAAAATTCAAATTTTTTTGAATTTTCGAAAATTCAGAGTTGAAGTGAAATTCATAGACCGTGAAAATACGATCTATTCCATCTTTATAAGTGTATTTTTCTCCATTTCTCTTCCAAATTTAAAGAAAACATTTGGAGCCGTTTTTGAGAAAATTGAGAAAATGTCCGGGCGGTTTCATGTAAAGTACCCTCACATTTTGAAGAAAGTTTTTCAAAATCGCAGCGCCTCAAGTCGGGGCAGATAGACCGGGGAATACCCATTTAAGAAAAAATCCTACTACGGTTTAGGCGCTAGTGGTTTTCACAAAAGGAGAGGCGGACAGATGGACAGACTGAAGGACGGACGTTTAAAAAAACGCTGTTTTGGTATCAGGCGATCTCAAAACGTGTATTTTCGTTGAAATCTCAAAATCGATTTTCCGAAGCATTACATAAATTTCTCTATACTACGTTTATTACTCCGCATATTACGTACGCATACGAGATAGTACAATTTTTTTCTGATAGTATAAATTATTTTTTTATTTTTCATATTACAATCAGATAAAATAGTGTGACGTACTGGATATAAATAACACAGACGACTGTTTCAATAGAAATATATAATTATGTTTACACAATAATTTACAAATAAAACCCTCCGGCAACCTTTCCAATCCCTTAGCGGTGAAACCCCCGCGACCGTCCCTAGGCCCAGCCCAGTACCACTGCTTTAAAGCAGGCTAGCAACGCGTGGTGCGAAGCTGTCGGACACAGAGTCCCTTAACTATCGTTACAACATGGCCTGATGCCAAACCGGTCTTCGCCTGGAAGACCGCGTGCTAGGATAGCACTGGAGATATCACTCGGCCTTCGACCTCTACGTATCCCCGCGGGCGCAGTCGATGCAGCCTACACCCGGAGGCTCGCTCCTCCCGGCGCTCAGGAAGGCCTGACGGCCAGCTCCCAGGAGTCTTGGCGACATAGTCCACGACCTCGCACTCAACTCCTTTCACTATGGGATACGAGAGTTTCGCCCTATCCCCGGCTTATTCAGCGCGTCTTCAGCTCGGCGCGCGTCAGCGTGCACAGCGCATGCCAACCGCCCTCAACCCCGCATCCGGCTTAAGCCGGATGCTTAAGCATGGGGGAGGACGGTTTTCCCGGCTCGCAAGGAAGCGATGCGCGACGCCACAATAGTGTAAAGTTGAAGAAATAATTAAAATTAAAAAAACTCGTTTCAGGCTGTAGAGGGGTGTGGGTGGTGGTACGAGGCCAAGGAACCTTCCAAAAAACGTTTATGTTAGAGTTAAAGTGTAACTACTGATATATCATTTCGTACAGGGGATTTTTTAACTATCGTATTCGAGGGGAAGGACCCTTTGCCCCCTCCCAATAAAAGATCCGAAATCCTGGCCCTGAGCCGAACTAAAAATCTTTAACCACTTTTCGACAAGTCTTAACCAACCCCCTAACCCCCTTGTTGAAAGTTTAACTTGTGCTGAAAGCGACTTCTTACGTTGTTACAAAACCAGAATTGGCGTCAGACTTCAAAAATCAAATTAGGTTCCCTGTTACTGATTACAGTAAGCATTTTCAGGTTAAATAAACATTGTGTTCCATAGCAATTCCAATACTGAATTAGATGGTATCATCGAAATTGAATTCCAACAAACATCTGAAAGCAACATTGTTGTCAATTTTATGTATCGTCGATGGCACATATTACGGGCCCTATGTGACCATATCTGACTTGTACAACCCCCTCTGGACACTTGACCAATCCTAGAGCCTAAGCCGAGCAGCTCTTATCATTGGCTTTTTTTAAGTTTTTATTTAAGGTCGCATCAAAATCTAGGTCATAAGCGACCACTATTGGAGTTAACGGTATGATAACCATGAAGATGAAACGATATGGTGATGATAAGGGGGTGAAAGGACGAACATAAATATTACCATACTCGAGGCGGGACTCGAAACCGCTACCCTTCGCTCCGAGATCGCTACGACACTATTGCCTTAGAGATCTCGGCCACCGAATCGGCTCATTGGACTTGGCTTCCAAGTTTCAGACACTTCCCCTTTCCTCCCCTCGAAGATTTTCCTCCTCGTTATCTCACAGGGGCGGAGCAATTTCTAAGATGTAAGTGATATTGCCTCGCTACCGTGGAAAGGGGGAGAGCGAAGAGGAGAGGACACGAAATTGAGACGAAATAGAAATAATTGGTAAGAGTGGGCGCAAAAAGCAACCCGCCAATTGCATTGGCACGGCATACGAACGCTGACGAATCACAGAGCATCCGGGAGGAGCTATGGCAAATTTTTGTAATTCTTTACCATGAAAAATTAAGCATAATTTATGGTATCCACTACTGTGTTGAATTTTACATTAGAATAAACCGATAGTAATAAAGACATTTGTTTTTATACAAAAAATAAATGTTGATGGTTTCAAAGCAAGGAACACAAAATATTGTATAATCATATGGGAAACACCCAATAATATAATACATTTTTAATATATAAACATTTTCTATCAAGCATATTGAAATTAATACTAATATTTTTGAAGGGAAATGAAAGACCCCTGATTGTTACAAACACAGTGGATATCAAATGCGGCATTTTCCAAGGCGACAGTTTCAGTCCTTAATGGTTTTGCCTTGCAATGAACCCATATTCAAATCTTCTGAACAAAAATGGAACGAGTTTCAATTAAAAGGTTTTTGAAAATGTAAAATAACACATCTCGCATACAGGAATGATATCAAATTATACTCCTGTTCAGAACGTGGGCTGGAAAAGCTTTTGGAAATAAACGAGAAATTTTCTATCGATATGGGAATGCAACTGGGAATTGACAAATGCCAAATTCAAAGCATAGAAACGGGCTAACTCACAGGCAATGTTAATTAGGAGAACTTATCTAAAGAGACCATAACAACAATAAAAATAAACGACTTCTACAAATACCTTGCAATGCACCAAAACCTAACAATAGCCCACACACAAATCAAAGACGAATTGAAGATAGAGTTTGAACGTTTACTCAAGGTAATTTTGAAATCCTCTCTCAACTCAAGGAACCTCACAGCTGCTACCTTCGCAATATCAGCGCTTACATACTTAATGGGCATCATTAAACGGTATAAGACAAATATCGAGGCCATGGAAGAGAGAGAGTTTGAGAGTCCATTAGAGATCAAATGACTCGTTTTAGAAATCACCATCCCTGAAGCTGTACGCAGAGGGTAACACAGCCGAGGAAGAAAGGGGGACGGGGTATTATTAGCCTCTTAAATTTATATGTCAAACAAATTAAGTCCTTGAGAGGTTATTTCAGAAATAAAGCCACGATATCATACCTTCACGATGTAGTCCAACAGGCAGACGATAATTACACCCCTCTTAGCCTCAGAAATGACATGAATCTGCAACAATCATCACGTAATAAACAAATGGAAGCAGAAGTCCCTTCACGGTGTGTACCCATCAGTAATAGCCAATCAAACTGTGGACTTTGGCCAGTACAAATGAGCTCACTGTAGGGGACTTATACCCTGAGAGTGAAGAAAAATATTTTACTTTTTGTAAACAATCTAGTCATACGTGTATTATTGGCAGTGTTCGAATTTTTTATAATGGTAAGAATTTGTGCATCGTGGTCACTGTATCCTAAATCTTGTGTTTCAACTTCATATCGAGTAGTAGTTTTGTTAATTATAATTTGATCAATTGCCTTCATTGAATTGTGTGGTCCGTGTAGGTACATTAATTGTAATGTCTAAACTGAAGGAATTTATTAAATTGAGAACTTTTCTTTCAGCAGATTCGACAGAAATCAATGTTAAAATCTCCGCATACAACAATGGATTTAAAAGAGCGATTGCTGACTTTGTTGTTATCTCCAGGTTTTCTAAGACCAAAATATAATATGCAGGTTTCGTTGTTGGAGGTCTGCAGATGTAAAGTATTATCACTTTTAGTGAAGATGTACAACAGAAATTTCGAAAATATTTTCAATAGAATCCACATTTAATTCCGCCAAGGGGATAGAATCAATATTACTTCTAACGTAAATACAAGAACCCCCATACGTAGGACCTTTATGCGAATCTCTCTCTCTCTCTGCAAAAAACGTCTGCGAGGTAAAAGTTTGGAATTTGGAAAATGCTAAGTTCATTAGGAGATAACCAATGTTCTGTAAAGCAAAGAACGTCCGTTTGATTTAGATAGCTCTGTAAAGCCGCCTCGATAAACTCAGTTTTATTTGAAAGGGATTGAACATTATGGTGGAGAATGTTTATTTTTTGCAAGTACCTACACGAATGTTTTTCTGCTGCATCTGACTGTAGTTGCTATATATTTACTCCATTTTTACCTCGAGTGCGTGGTCGAAGGTTGTAGTGTGTTCCAGCAGTCACAGGTTGTGAGGAAAATGGGGCATCAGGTGTAGATGAATTGGAAGTGGGAATGGGAGAAACGGGAGTAGGTTCAGAGGAAGAGGCAACAGGGTTCGAAATAAGGGTGAGGGGTGGAGAACGTAAGGAAGGAGAAAGGAATGGATTTTTGGCAGGAGACTGCGTAGGATTGGAGCTGACGATGAATTGTGCAAGCTTATTTACCAACTGCATGTTTCTCAGCATGGTTTCAAACCTCGTTTCCAGCGACCGACGCACGGATTGGAACGTCTCTTGCTTGATGTACAAGCTTCATTTATACGCCTCTTCATGTCTTCTGAGTCTGGAACGTTTGCAAGACAATGTTCTTCAAAGTTATCCAGAGGAAAAATCGAGTGTGGAGATCAGGTGAGCGTGGAGGCCATTTTGCTACACCTCTCCCTATCCACCGACCTGCTATATTTCGCTGAACTGCCTTGACACAATAGCAGAATGCGAGGGCAACCGTCGGCTGATCACATACCAAGACGCAACTCAAGGCATTCCTCTAGCAGCGTTGGCAAGGACTCTTTCAGGAACTCTGAATATACTTGACCTGTCATGTTTCCTTCAATGAAGTATGGACCGACGATAAAATCATCAAGGATCCCACGCCAGACGTTCACACTCCAGTTTTATTTATTAATTTATTTTAGCTAAAAAACAGTTAAAAACTCGTATGACGTGCTATGGGGAAAAGTGAATTGTGTGACATTTTCAAAATTCTGTTATCCCTACACTAAGTCATATACTACTTAAATTTTGAATTTTGAAAGGGAAAAGAAAACAAAACTCCACGTAGAAAATCTATTTCAAGGATAAATAAGCAATAAATTTCAATTTTGAAAGGCAGAAAAAATAACAAAAACCCATGTGATAAAATCTATTTTCAAGGATAAATAAGAATAAATTTTGAAAGGAGAAAAACAAACAAAACTCATGTAATAAATATATTTTCAAGGATAAACAAGCATAAATTTTGGCTCTTATTACTTCCTGCCACGACAACATGGAAACGATAATTTGAATAATTGTATTTCCACTGAATTCTAGAAGATTGCACAGAAATGAAGTTACATTTATGTCCAGAAGCAAAACAGGGGCCATCTCAGCATTTGCTCAATGGATCAGAGAACGGACAGAAAAACCTGATCGAGATAGCGATCATTGACCCGGAAGCTGTAGTACAATAGTTGTTACAGGTTGTTTATACTCATTTATACAGTCCAAATGGTAAATAATGCATTATGTAATGGTAATATTCCTATATAATGAAGAGTCTTACATGAATCACGTGGGTGGGATTTAGGTTATTATTCGTACAATTCTTTTTAATCTAAAAGTCTGGGAGCTATAAGATGTATTTCCCAGAATATTATCCATATCTCAGGCGGGAATGAAATTCTCGAAATATACACAACGAGCAGTATGAAGGCTGACTGAATTTGCAAGAATTCTGAACGCGTAGCATAATGAACTTAATGTTGTGTTCAATTCATTTAAATGGACGATACATTGAAGGTTTGACTGAATTGAGACCTACAAATTTTGTTGCCTTAACATCAATGGACACTGTTCATTTCAATGGAGACAAAATTGTTTATTTGAAATGAAAACTGCATTAAAACCCTTTTTTTTCGTTTACTATGAATTTGTTTTCGAACCAATTTGAAACATCTGATATGTACTATTGCTGTTTCTTTATTGCAAAGGATGTTCGTATCATCTGCAAAGAGAACCGTTCTTCCGTTTCGAATCGTCGAGGGCATATCGTTCATCGTAAAGTAGGAACGTATGGGCCAAAGTTCGATCCTGAGGAACTCCAGCAACGGGCAAAGAGTCGGAAAGGCTCACTGCCACTGATACTCACTGACGAATCCACTTCGGGTCTCTCCGTCGCCCAATAGTGCATGTTCAGTAGGTTCACTTGTGCGTGATTTGTGAATGCTGCTCATCGGTGAAAAGTATTTTGTTAAGAATTTTTGTCGTCTCTCAGTGATGAGCAAATCTACAGAAATGCACGTTGTTCATAATCAGTTTCACTCAATTGCTGGTGCAGGCTAACGTGGTAAGGATGATATTTGTGCCAGTGCTATACGCAGAACACTCCTTTGACTTATACCACAAGCTCGGAAATATCTCGCGAACTCACTGGCGGTTTGAGTTACATATGCCATTATATCAATTTCCTCATCTCATCAGTGAGCTTCGTTCTCTCTCGTAGTTTGGAATTCTAATTGCGCTTGGTAACAGTCATTGGCATATTCTTACTAACGTTTTTCGTGACACAGGCTTCCGATTAGGATATCTTTCTGAGTACATTTTCACAGCTTGCTTTCCGTTTCTTCCACACTCACCGAACACAAGAACATCTAGTTTTTCTTCATTCGTGAATTTCATCATGTACGCCTATGCTCAATTGAAACCGTTAAAGAGTGTCAAACTGTGCTACAATTATGAACACTCGCTCGTGAACAGTTTCATGGGCGAAGTAAAAAGAGATTTCAATTTCACTTTACAGAGCGCAGCGCTATGACGGCAAGAAAGGCACTATTTCCGCCTGCCGGAAAACAGTTACGAAATGGCGTGGATCACGTGGTTTTAGAGGAACTGTAGAACGCATTTTTTTCTAGTTTCTCTCCAAATATTAGGAAAACTTATATTACTGCATTCGTCTCTTTGAGATCTTTACAATGATGCTGAAAAAAATGTATACTTCCATTTAAAAAATCAAAGCTGTGTCAATATCTCTAAAAGTACAAGTTACAAACCAGAAAATTAGGTATGTTATTTCCCCAATCATCTACACAAATTGGCGCAAACTGGATGCCGATACCTCAAACCGTTTCGGAGATATTTCTAGCCAACTTAGGTGCCTCACCCGGTATATTAAATAGGTAGTAATTCATTTCTAAAAGATTAATTTATAAACGTATAACAAAAGCTCGAATGTAAGAAACGAACACAAATAAGAAATAATGTATAAGTACATTCCAACATGCGTAGCATTCAGTTGCCTGGAATTCTCAAATTACGCTGACGAAGCCTAAGAAATGGCGACATTTCGATGAAATAAAGGGAACAAAAAAGTTGTCTCTATTATTTAAACTTTTAATATTGTGTAGGGTTTTTAATTTTCCCAACTCCTTTTTTGAAAATCTGGATGGAATTTGTGTGAGAAACATACCTCTTTAAATACTTTTAAAAACCGAATATACTAAAATAAATTACATCTAATGTCAAAATTTAAGTGGAATGTTTGTATTTTTTTATCAATGACATTCTTGAAGGGAAAAAAAATTACAATACTTCCTTTTTACGTTAGTAAGGCGAAAATAAACGAATAATATAGCCACCTCAGTCCAGCACGTTAGAAAATCCATTTAAAAAAAACAACTAAAAAACAACATGATACACCGCTAATAAATATCAAAAAATTAGGGGAACAATTTTTTTAAATTTTTCATGAACATATTTTTATTAAACAAAACAATTCAGAGTATAATTTAATTAAATAATAAAACGTTCTAAAAGCCAATAAAAAGATGTTTTTCCCGTTTGTAATTTTTCTCCATTTCGTCCCCGGGAACCCGAAAAACGGTATTTGGGAACAGTCCCCCATCATTATCAAAGAAAAATTAGATGCTGTGGTCATTCAAGTCGTATTAAATTATCATTATATAACTGCTCCTCTCACAAGGAAAAAAATGGCAATCTTTCGAAGCCTGAACATAATCTCATCAAATGTTCTTAATAAATTTTATGTAAAGAACCCCCAGTTTTTGGGAAATTTGTAAAAATTGTTTTAATATTCCGTTTGGAAAAAGAATGTGGCTAAAAAGAAATATCTAAACATTTATATTCTTTCAAAACCGGACATGTAATAAAAAAAACGCTGCGTCAATCTCAAGTTTCCCCCAAGTGAACTGTGGAATATGCACTTGAAAACAAAAGACCCGCAGCTCCAGCTGACGGCCACCCCCATCGCGTCACGACGCCTACGGTTTTTCTCCAGCGTTTTCGCGCAAGGGAAAAAAAGGGCGATTTCTTTGAATGTCTTAGCACACGTCGAAAAAGTCCGCTCTCCCGGGGCGTGCGCATGTGATAAGGGGGTTTTTTTTGTGAATGTCTTCCACACCACTGCAGCTGGGGGGCGTTCTCCCGTGTGCGTGCGCATATGGTGGTGAATTTGTTTTTGTGCTGAATATCTTCCCACACGCTGCAGCTTGGGGGGCGTTCCCCCCATCGCATAGAGTGGTGATTTGATTTATAACTGAATGTTCCCCCCGGTACAGCTGTATGGGAGTTCCCGTGTGCGTGCATAATGGTGAGTTGTGATTTAAAACTGAATGTCTTCCCCATTAAAGTGTAGGGGGCGTTCTCCGTGAGTCCCATTAGTGGTGAACTGTTTTAAAGCTGAATTTTACCCCCTGCAGCTGTGGGGCGTTCCCCTTGCGTATGGGGGATGAATCTGATTTCTTGCTAAAGCCTTCGCACACCTGCAGCTGTACTGCCTTTCCCCCTGTGTGCGTGGGGTTCTGAAAAAGGGTTTTGCCCCGCCCGTCTCCTGGGGGAAGTTGGGGGCCCGGGAAAAAGTGCGGGCGGCAGGGGCGCCCTTTGGGCTCTGAGGGAGGGCCCTGCAGCCGGGGAAAACGTGTTTTCGTCAAAAGGTGTTGTTCCCGGGTCCTAATAACAAAAAGACGTAAACCAGCGCGAAATTTGGAAAAATATCCCAATCTTTAGTCAGAACCGGTTCTGGGCCCCCAAAAACCCAAAAAATCGACTGAAAGCAAACGTCTTCGAGGTCTCTCTCACGCCTAAAGTATAAGCCGATTTTCGCAAAAATTTATAGCCCGGTAGATCTGAAGGGGCGAGTTGGCAAGTTTAAAAACAATATTTTGATGTTTAAAGGGGGCGACGAAGCTAAAAAAATTTTTCAGGACATAGGCCCCGCCCATGTCCCTGGCAACAAAACAATGAAAATTTTCCCCACCACCTGAAGAAGGAATAATCCTCCTGTTTAAGGGAAGTATCTTCCTGCCCATTGCCATCGGATCCTGGGCAAAAAAAAAGTTCTTCGTCACCCTTTAACCTTACCAGTGGCGCTAAGGGAAAGGGGCAGCGGTAATAAAAGGTCGGACCCGGGATGCATTTCTTTCCTTTTAATTACCGCGCGGACCGCAAAAAGCATTAAATCAAATCGGTTTAAAAAGCGGCAAAGAAGTGACTTTTTTCTGAACTTTTTTTTTTAACAACACTCATAAAAATATAAAATCGTACAACTCATAATGTTTTAGAATATCTCAATGCGTTTTTTGGAATTCGCTCTTGCACATTTTGATCAATTATTTTTTGGGAAAACAAGGGTTCCCAACTAAATATCGAAAAAAAAATGAATGTCACATTTTATCGCATCTGCGACGAGCAGAAAATACTAAACTGCAATCTTGGAAATTTTTAAAAAAAAAACGCTGTTAGTGGGGGCCCCACTAATTGCGGGCCCCCTCATCTTTCAACAGTTCATAATATCAAATGCATTGTCCCTCATCAAGGGAAATCATGGGAAGTAATATGCTGTGGGGACATTTTGTAATGTTTTCTTTTAGAAATTTATTTTTTAAATTATTTAAAAAAAATATTTTTTTTTCTTTTTAATGGATAACCATAAAAAAGTAATGTAATGGTAAGAAAAAATAATGTATGAAAAAAATTGTACAAAAATATAATTTAAACAAAGAATATCTAATAAATAGTAATTATGATATATATTTTAAAATAAAAAAATTATAATTAATTCGGTTAACAAATAAACCCAATTTCCCATTTTACTTTTATAAAAATTTGAAAACTTTTAAAAAAAAACGTTTAAAATTTTGGAGGGCAAAAGTTGATGCATTTTTTGCCCTTTACAACTTTCCCGCCATTAAAAAAAGCCATCTATTGCATCAGGCCGTGATGCATCAAACAGACCGATGAAACCCTCACTAATATTATCTACGATAAACAAACAATTACGCAGTTTATGAAGTGTCAAAAAGGTTGCTCGGAAATTAGGTTAACAAGAAACAGCTCACAATCTTTCCACCCCCGGTGAACAACCCATGCCCCCCGAGATCCTAAGCGGGCCCCAATAAAAATACCCAAGGGGTCTTTTTTTAAAAAGTTTTTTTCATAAAACTGTGAAAAAAAAACTGATTAAAAACTTTTTGTCAAAATAGGGAACGACCACTAGATTCGCCCCCATTTCAGTTTGGGATGGGAAAAGCGTCTCCCCAATGGGGTGGGGCGTTTAAAAGGGTGGCCTGCGCTGGGCGGGGAGGGGATGGGAGAGAAAGCGCCTCCACTACCAACGCACTCGACAAACATCGATACCACAATGCATCTTTTTTCCGGATTCAAACTCATCATGAAATAAAAATTTAAACAAATTAATGTCATTTCAAACTCACCAAGAACCCAGTTCTTTCTAATTGCAAAATTAACACAAAAAAGGAAACAATAATATTCCCATTATAAAAAGGGGGAAATTTTTTTTGCCATTGCTCAACTCTCATTTAAATTTTTAAAAATAAAATAAACTGATGACAATGAAAAAAATAAAATATGCATAAATTTTTCCTCCGTCCCCCATCGACAGTTTTCTCGGCAGATAAGACGGGGGTTATTTGTAGGCTTATTTTACTCGGATGATTAAAAATTTCAACTGGAAAACATCTTTCATTCTGTTTTAATCTGATTCGTTCCCGTAGTTGTTATGCCCCTTTTCCCCCTTTTACACCTCAAAATCCGTGGGGAAAACCCTTCCCCAAAAGCGAGTTGGAAAATT
Organism: Teleogryllus oceanicus; assembly: GCA_964035755.1. Taxonomy (NCBI): domain Eukaryota; kingdom Metazoa; phylum Arthropoda; class Insecta; order Orthoptera; family Gryllidae; genus Teleogryllus; species Teleogryllus oceanicus. The sequence goes on along the minus strand of CAXIVR010000010.1, from coordinate 96,413,330 downwards.
TAATTTTATACTCTAATCACTATCAAAATAATTTGATACGCCCTGTCTCCTTTTTTTGATCTTATTTTCACAAGAATGGAAGGGAACCCAAGAAACCCCCTTTTTCAATTCAACAAAAAAATTAAGTTCATTATCTACGCGTTCACAATTTTTTAAAATTCAGTCCTCTTCATACGGCTCTTTTTATTTTTCCCCAAAATTCTTTCCTTAGATCTGCATAATATTCTGGGAAATCTTTTGAGTCCGTTTGATTACAAAAAAATTGAGAAAAAAACCAAATCCACCCACGTGATTGTCTCTGTTGATTTACAATCAGTGTTTTTTTCAAAATGCTTTTGGGGGGGGATCATATTTTTCAGAAAACGCCATGTCTATTCTGAACACTCGCCCAGAAATCATTTCATCGGGTAAGTATCAACACCTTTTCAGAAAATTCACATACAATACATGTACTTTTTTTACAACGTTTTGCCAGATGACATTAAATCATAAAATTCATAAAAATTTTTAAACCCAAAAGTGAAATCGTTTCTCTGCTTTTTTTCCATACAATTAAGACTACTGAGCATCCCAAGAAAGTTTTTTTAAAGTGATATTTAATCCATTATTTCCATTGGACTGTATAAATGAAAAACCAACCTGGAACAATCTTGTCCCAAGCCTGGGACCCCCCCATCTCTATCAGTTTTTTTTCCCAAATTTCGTGACCCTTTCAGAAAAAAGGAGATACCCCCTTTGTTTTTTTCTGCATAAAACTATTTCTTATCTGTACGTCTTCAAATTTCGGGAAATATTAAAATTATCTTTTCCCATGTTGTTGCGGCAGGACATATTATTCCTGAAGAATGACATGATGGAAAAAACAAAATGTATTGTGTTTATTTTTGAAAAAAATTTTATTACATCAGACTGATTTTTTTTTTTTTCTCTATTAAAAATTTTTTTATTTTATTTATTTATCAAAAAGGAGTAGGGGGAAAAATATTTCCGCTTTCTTGAGTTTCAGAACCCCTTCAACAAAATAACTATTAATAGTTAAAAGATGAAAAATAATAGTAATAATAAAACTTTTAAAAAAAGCTGAGATTAACATTTCAAAAACTAGATTTTTCTTTCTGAATTATAAAAAACTTTTTTAACGAAAACAACGAACAGATTTGTTTTTTCTGTTTTTAACAAAATAGAAACTAACCAAAACTCTACCCATTACAAGAAAAGGGAAAAGCTAAAAAAACGTGCGCATAGTGAAGCAATATACGCCCAGAAGCAAATCAGGTGCCACCCCAGCAGGTCAATGGATCGGGGAAACCAGACATCCCAATCGGATGGGGGGTCATTGCCCCGGAAGCTAATCATTACTTTTACAGGCTTTAAGGTTTTTTTAAAAATAAAACAATCTTAAACTAATTCATTATACTATATCATTTTTTTATAAAAAACATTTTTTTGACGATCAGTATAGTCTCTAATCTATAAAAAGTTTGAGCAAAATGATTTTAAACAAATTTTTTCCCAAATTTTTTAATTTTTTAATTTCATCTGACAATCGTTGAAAAATCTAAAATTTGTATGGGGATTTTTGTAGTGAGCTGTTGATACTGACACTTATGAACATGTTTTCCCTGTTGAGTCTTGTAACTATATATAAGTATTATGAAAATATGTTCCCCCGTAAGTAAGACAATTTTGAAAATACAAAGATTCAAAATAAATAGGCAAGGCGAGGGAGATTAAGCTGAATAAAAAGGACTGAAAAATCACGTTGATGGATTTTTCATTATTCGGATAATTTTTTTTTCCCAAATCTTAATGTCGGGCATAGGGAGGGTTTCCCAGAATTTTTCCCACATTCAGGGGGGAAATTTACTTTTGCAAAATACACACAAGAGCTGAAAGAATTCTGATTAAGTGTTTAATTTTTATATGTACATTCTATTTGAGGGGGATTAAATTTGGCCTAGAAATTTTACCTTAACTCACTAATGGCATATTGTTCATTTTCAATGGAGCATACGTCCCCGATTTGAAACAAAAATTCACGCCCAATTTTCCTTCGATATCTATTAATTTGAATTACAAAAAATTTGAAACTTCTAAAAAATTTTACTTTTATTGTTTTTTTTTTCCAAAGAAATTTGTGCACACAAACAGAACTGTTCTTCCCTTTTTAATAGATGAGGGCATCTTTACGTGCAACAAAAGAGGATAGGACATATGATCGAACCTTGTGGACCCCCCTGTTCAATTGACAAAAAATTTGGGAAAAACTCAAGTGTATATGGCTCAGTTAGGGATCACAAATTTTAAAACGTACAATATTCACCTCTCCCCAACACATCAAAAACAATTTTTAACGGTTTTTGACATAAATAAATAAAAGAATATATAGTTCCATTTAAAAAGGTGATTAAATTCCTCGACTACTAAACATTTTACAGAAGATTTCTCTACGGCATATTAGTCATGCTCCATGATTTCATTCCCTTTTTTCACCACAGTGTTTTTTTGAAGGACCTTAATCCTTTAATGGTATGTTTTCTTTCCTTCTCTTCGCCACTGCAAAATCTTTCATGCCCCCATTCTCCCTAATGAACACAGATAGAGGGCGCTCCAACCCTCCTGCACAGGGAAAAAAAAAGTGAAGTACTATCGAAACAACGTGATGTCCCAGCTACGAAACGCAGCTTTAAAAACTTTGGGACTGGGAAATATTTTTGTCCGGGGAATGGACCTCAGATTGACAAATGTTCATTTTGCGGTTCTTCTTTCCGTTTTCCAAAAAGGATATTCTGCCATCCACAAACCCTTTGGGGAAACACTTTACAATTTATTACATTTTTATTATCACAGCACGTACTTCCTTGTCTTTAATAGTTATGTCACAGTATAAAAATTTCCTTAATCACCATCTCATCATTTTTGTGAAACTCATTACGAAAAATCTTTCAAGCAAATAACACAAAATTTAAAAATTATATTCCTAAATGCCCATCAATAAAACAATTCATTGAATGTAATCCCGACTCGTTGCATTCCCAACCCAAAATAAACCCTGAAGGGTACATTTTTATTTCATATATTTCAAAAAAAGGGTTTTAAATAATTACTAAAGATTAATGTATCAAGGTTAAAAAAACTCGAATGAAAAACGAACAAAAAATTGAAAAAATATACAATTTAACCGGGCCTCCAACGTGGAAACGTTTCTCATTTTTTCCGGGAAACTCAGTACATTGGGTGCGGAGACTGTTTATCGACAAATTCACAAAAATTCTAATGTCTTACAATTTAACGACCCATTTGAAATCTGTTTTGAGAAAACATTTCTTTAAAAAAAATGTATCTTCACGACTAGTTGTAGGGGAGGCGGTTTTTTTTAATTTCAGAAAAAACCACATTTTTCAAACATGGGGAAACCTTTTTTCTTAAGGGGGTGCCTAAGGTCTAAAGTTAATTAAAAATGTTGCGATGTTTTTTGAAAAAGTTTAAAAAAAAAAAATTATTTTGAATTTAAAGTCCCTGAAAATATCATGTTTTTTAAAACTTAACATTAACAATTTCAGAAATTTTTTGAAACATTTTTTAAAAATGTTATCTTCCCCAATTGTAGTTCTAGGAAGGCGCCGATAAAATTTTGAATTTTCGATAAATCAAGTTTTTAAAGAACATGAGACCTGTGCCGTTTTCTTAAACGTCCTTCACACTATACAGAAATAAGATTTAATCAAAAACGTTAGAATATTTTCTTTTTAATTTCCAAAATGTCCAGCAGCTTCATGCAAAGTATCCCCGAAAATTAAAACATTGGTTTCAAATTCAAGGTGCCCGGGCTCAGGACATTGGGGAAAATCAAATTTTGGGGATAATCGGCTGAAAAATTCTAAAGTTGTCCAAACGAAGGCATTTTTCAGTCAATCGATTTTCGTATCAAGGACCCCAAACCGGGAAACTGGATACCAGTGTTAAAATTTTTTTCTTTTTTTATCAACAGATTTTTAAATTTTTTTTTCAGGCCCGAAAAAAGTTTGTTTGTTTTTCAAAATCCGCCTTCTTTTCGCGGAGGATTCTTTCTCTCACGGAAGGAGAAGGAAAAAACGCCATTAGCTCATTTTTAAAGACGGTCGAAACACACCACGCTGTTAATTATTTTAGCAGTCCTGGCTCCCCCGCACCCGCCGAGACGGCGGCCTTCCCCAGGCATTTTCTTTAAATCCAAGACCGTCTTTTTTCGTCTTTTGTCGTTTTAGAAGACGGCTCTCCCCCGACAAACAAAGCGTTTAGTTTAAACCCCCTCAAAAGCAAAAAATTGAAAGCTGGGGCGGCCTTCCGCGGCCCTTTGGGTGGGAGGGGGGAGTTCCCCAAAACGTAACCAATCCCGCCAAAAAATCCTCTTCGGACCCCGGGGATTTACGGGGAAAACTTGCTAAAAGGGAATTTTTCCCCAAACCGGGGGTGGCAACTTTACTGGAAGCACCGGAGAAATGCACAATGGATATATAGGCAATGCAAGAAGTGAGATGGGGAGAAGAAGAGTGCTATATATTAATTTTGATCTTGACGCTTCTGTTCGTTGCCTCCATGTTACAACAGTTTCATTCAGCAACAATCAGAACAAAACATTTATTAATAATTTTACCAATCTACCCAAAAATGAGGAAATTATAAACTTCCCTTGTTTCCTTGAAATGAAAATACAATCACTTGATTTTCAGATGCACAAATGTCTGGCAGCATTGCTAATTCGCATTGAAGTTGCTGGTTTCTCAGAGGTGCTACTCTATTAACCCAGCATTATTATGTTGTCATTATTTCCTAGAAGAGTTTTTATCCTTCATTATTTGAAAATCAGTGTTCGGATTCTGAAGTGAGAAGAATCAAAGAAGTTTGCAGACTTCTGGAAAACTTTTATTTCATTTTGTAGCATTACTTGAAATAATGGTACCGCTCCTGTTGCATTTCTAAATTCGCTTCTTTTGTACATAACTTGCAACTTGTAACTCCAACTGATAACTTATTGCAGAAAATAATATTTTGTGCTAATTATTTGGTATATATGTGGTGTAGTACATATTGAAGATGAAAGAAAAATAATAGTAATACATTTTAAGGAAAATTGTGTTTTATAAACTAACTATATATCAAAATAATTTCATTTCATTTCTTCATTTCCAAAAATGTAGATTCCGGAACTCGCACCAAAGTACTAAAAAAATCAATGAAAATAATTTAATGTTTATAACAAAATAATTATTTTGAATTACACGTAATAAAATTAACACTGGTAGCACTGTACTAAGAGAAAATTAATATCGTAAAAGTATAGAAAATTATAGAATTTTCTAGTTTTTACTAATAATTTTGTTACAATCGTGAAAATGATACTGTTGTATTTGCAGGATTGCAAGTAATATAAACAGTCAATGTTTTATAACCATTTACTTTCACCCAATAATAAATACACAGAACAACATCACAAATATGTACAATGCTTCTTAACGGCCTTCTTGCCTTGCCGAGCCTTATCGCCTGCAGGGCGATAATAGTTGTTATTTTACTAATAATTTTGTTACAATCGTGAAAATGATACTGTTGTATTTGCAGGATTGCAAGGTAATATAAACAGTCAATGTTTTATAACCATTTACTTTCACCCAATAATAAATACACAGAACAACATCACAAATATGTACAATGCTTCTTAACGGCCGCAGTAGCCTCTAGTCTCCGAAGTACCGCGCGGCGGTGACGCCGCGATTAGAAGGGTAGCGAGAGGCGGCAGGGCCACCGAGGTCGGCGTTGATCGCCTGGCTGATACGCCACGACGTGACGCTGGCAAGCCTCGGCGGCAGCCGCTGGAGTCACGGTGTAGCGCGCGACCGGTTACGCCTCCATGGGGCGTATGGCGAGGGGCGGCAGTAGCCCCCCCCGAGGTCGGTGCAGGTCGCCGGCGGATGCGTCACGGCAGGTGACGGTAGCAGCGCCAGGGCGGCCTGCAGTCCTCGTGTAGCGCGCTGCGATGCACTCGATGGAGCGTATAGCGGGGGGCAGTAGCCCCGAGTGGTGCTGATCGCCCAGCGGATACGTCACGGCCTGTGACTGCCCAGCAAGCGCCGGGGCAGCCTGAGTCTCCTTGTAGTGCGCCGCAATTTGCGCCTCCATGGGGCGTGTAGCAAGTGCGGCGGTGGTAGCTTATGCTAGCGGTAACTGAACCCAGAGCGCCCTGCTCCCGGCCAAGCCTTTATACCTCCCCGCCTGGTGAAGGGAGAGGGGAGGGGCTGCGCCCCTCCACTAGCGGTGCGGCGGAGCGTAACTCCGTCTCGTTCTCTGATTGGGGGGATACCACATTCCTCCCCGTTTTATTGTGGGCATATGGGTGCCCACGATGACGACGCGACCTCCGCAGCAGGGCTGGACCTGGTGACGCGTCTCGGCTGCTGGGTTCGGCGAATGACTCCGCCTCTGGTCGCACCCCTCCTTGGGATGTGTCATCTGCTGGTGTTGCCGGCCGAGCCGCTGGCTCGTGTGTGATGACTGGTTCCGTCATCCGCATTGTCACCGGCTGAAAATTAGAATGCATATTACTCCTATGTTGTGTCTCATCTATTTTATGCATGTTCCACCTTTTTGTTATCTGGTTCTCATGTCTTCTGATGATACCGTTTTCTGCTTGCCGCAGATGCATTCTATATCCTATGGTTTCGTGGATTACTGCTGGGATCCCATTTTGGATAGGATTTAAACGACCGAACATAGACTTTATCTCTGACTTTGAATGTTGTGTTCCCTACTTGCTTCGGGCGTTTGACGGGTACTAATAGTGCCAATAATGTCCTCGGCTGCCTGCCATGAAGTCGTTCCGCGGGACTTTTCTCTTCATTTCCTACTGGAGTTGCTCTATATGTCACTAATAGCTGTTGTAGTGCTTTATCTTTGCCAACTCCTTCTGCCATTACTTTAATCATGGTTGTTTTAAATGTTCGTACAAATCTCTCCGCTCCCCCGTTTGACTGTGGGTGGAATGGGGCAGTCCTAAGGTGTTGAATGCCATTTTCTATACAAAATTTCTCAAATAAATGTGATGTGAATTGTGCGCCATTGTCCGATATCAACAATTGTGGTAAGCCTTCTATTACGAACACTTTCGTTAACACATTTGAATTATTGCTTCTGTTGTTGCGGTACGCGTCTCACACACATATGGATACTGTGAAAATGCATCCGTAACTACTAACCACATTGACCCATAGAACGGCCCCGCATAATCAATATGTACTCGCTCCCATGGTTTCTCAGCTTTTGGCCAGCTTGAAAAGTGCTTCAGCCGGACTGCCTGGATTCTGTCTGTATATTGCAATTGCGTATCAAATTTTCTATATCTGTTATCCCCGGCAATATACATATCTTCTAGCAACCGTTTTTGTTCTGGTAATGCCCCAATGTCCAACATGCAATAACTAGTACTTCTGCTTGCAGCTTCTTTGGAATTACGGCTCTTACGTTATCTTCACAGTGTATATTTATTACAATTTGCATTGATAACTCGTCTCTCTTTAACAAGAATTGATTTAAGTCTGGTGAACTATGATTTAGTTTCCTCGTTGGCCAACCTTTACTCAAATAACCGCACTTGTTTTGCAGGCGGTCTTCCCGTGTTACCTGCGCTACCCTTTTTGCATCAGCAGCAGCCGTAACAGGGCGTCGCCATCCTCGAAGTCTATGTACGCATAGGCTTCTTCCAATTTGTCGAATGACTCGTCTGGCCCCGCCATGTATCGACAGCGCGCGTCTGCGTTGCCGTGCTGTGAAGTTGACCCTGCCGGCAATCTCAAAAATCCCATATCAGAGAGAAAATTGCCCATCTTTTAAGTTTCTTCTCCGTTCTCTCCGAAATACCTTTTCTTGGATTGAACAATGACGTAAGTGGTTTATGATCTGTAATGAGCGTAAATTTCGCGCCATACAGATATTGATTAAATTTCTTCACCCCATAAATTATTGCTAGTGCTTCTTTTTGAATTTGTCCATAATTTCTCTGTGCGTCGTTTAACGTTTTCGATGCAAATGCAATTGGTACTTCAATGCCTTCTGGCGTAGTCGTTGATATCACAGCGCCAATACCATTTTCTGATGCGTCAGCCGCGAGAATTAGCGGTTGACCTGGCGCGTAGTGCGTCAATCTTGTTGCTTTAATCAATTCTTGTTTCAGATGCTGAAATGCATTTTCACACTTTGTCGATATATAGACTTCACATTTTCTTCCATGTGGTTTAGTGGTGCCGATATCATTTACTCTATTCTTAATAAACTTGGAGATAATACGCAACCTTACTAAGAGAATAGGCTAAGTTGTTTCAAATCTTGAGGTGCTGGCATTCTTGTAAATTGCTTTAATATTTTTCCTTTGTTAGTCCGAATTCCATGTTTGTCACTACGTAGCCTAAATAGTTTATAGAAGTCTTAAACAATTCACATTTCTCCCAATTACATTTGAGTCCATTGTCTTTAACAATTGTAACAGCGTCCGCAAATTCTGTATGTTTTTCCTCCATTTTTGCCTGTAACAATAATATCATCAAGTTAGCGCAATTTGGTACTTTCTCCGTAATTTATTTGCGAAACCTTTGAAATATCGCGGGCGAACTGGCGATGCCATACGGAAGCCTTTGAAACTTCAGTACAAACCATCATTTGTATTAATTACCATCATTTCTTCGATTCTTCATCTAGCTCTAGCAAAATAAGCTTCCGATAAATCTATTTTCGTGAAACACTCACCTTGTAGTTTCGCAAATATTTCTTCTGGTTTGGCATAGGATAGTGGTCTATTAACATTTATGGATTTGCGTAACTGAAATCCCGCACAACCTTAGTTTACCGTTTGTTTTTTTATAATTACCACTGGGGTAGCCCTCCTGCATTATCAACTGGTTTGAGCACTCCTTCTTGCATACGTTGCAATTCTTGTTTTACTTGCTCTTGCAATTGAATGGCACCAGTCTTGCTTCTACAAAATTTTGGTAGACAATTTTCTTTCATCGTTATATGAGCTTTATATGTTGTGCAATGACCTAAGCCTTCTGAAAACACTTCGGAAAACTCTTCACATATTTTCTTCATTTCTGCACTTTTACTTGTGTTGTCGACTGACATGACATTATCTTCTATCGTGAAACCAAGAGTGTTTATTCTTCCATTCCCAATATATTTTTGTACATCCTCGGTTCACAATAATAAAACCTTAACTTTCGTTGTATTCCTTTATATCTTTTGATCACTTCTACTTGACCTTTTTACTGGGATGTTTATTCCTGATATGATTTTAACTGTGCTTTACTGGAACATCTCGAGTGCACCTAACTTTTGATATGTTGTTAGATTTATTAAGATTTGCTGTAGCACCTGTATCGATCTGGAACTCCATATTTTCCCTAACATTTCCAATTGCACTCTTATCTTTCTTCCTTGTAGTGAATTCAAATCATATTCACCGTCTGCTTATATGATCTACTTCCATTTCTTCGAACTGCTTGGTGCTACGTTTCACACTCTTTGGGTTTTCCTGTTTTCTACCCGCCATTTGTTTCTTTTTCAGACAAACACTTTGTATGTGCCCGATCTTTTTGCAGAATCTACATTTTGCCTCTTTAAACCAACACTGACTTCGTTTATGGTTACTTTCACAACCTGGGCATGATTTTAATTTTTCTTCTGCTCGTTCTTTCTCCTTTGTGACTTTGCTCACTTCTGTTATCTTCATCTGCTTTACTAGATTTTCAGACATTTTGTGTAATTTATGAATCTTCATCCACTTCTAGCCCCAGTGTTGGTTCTTCTTTCCGTATTGCATCTATACGACAGTTTATCGAGGGTATGTAATATAACCATATCTCTAATCATATTATTTGCATGACTCTGCACAGTTACTTTTATTGCACTTAAACTTGTGGTTGCTAAACCTTTCAGCTCTACCACCCATTCCGCATGTGTTTGACCTGGTTTTAATTTCGTTTGAAAAAACTTATATCTTGAGGTCACTACATGTATTCTTTCTTCAAAGTGATCGGCCAGCTTCAATTTCAATTGACTGAATGTTAATTTTCTTGGATCTTCTAGACATATTTCTTTATCGTAATAGAGTTTCTTCTCCCACACATGCCAAAAAATGTGCCCGCTGCTGTGCTTCGTTTGTCACACCATGTGCTTCCAAATGCTGCTCAAAACGTTCTATATAAACTGTCCAGTCCTCCTGATCTTTACTATATGGTGGAAATACCGGAATCTGCTGGACTTGTTGTTGTTTCTGTATCTCGAATTGGTTCATTAACATTCTCATCTGTTCTTGATGTTGTGTTTGCAACATCGCGATCACTTGCGTTATTTGCTCCATTGTTCTTCACGTGTCTTGTTCTTATATCCTCATCGCCAATGTTATGTTTGCAGGATTGCAAGGTAATATAAACAGTCAATGTTTTATAACCATGTACTTTCACCCAATAATAAATACACAGAACAACATCGCAAATACCGCAATGCTTCTTAACGGCCTTCTTGCGCGCGGTATCGCCTGCGGGGCGATAGTTATTAGGTGATAGTGGCCGCAGTGGCCTCTAGTCTCCGAAGTACCGCGCGGCGGTGACGCCGCGGTGATTAGAAAAGGAGTAGCGAGAGGCGGCAGGGGCCACCGAAGGTCGGCGTTGATCGCCTGGCTGATACGCCACGACTTGTGGCCTTCAGCAAGCCTCGGCGGCAGCCATGATCACGTTGTAGCGCGCAACCGGTTACGCCTCATATGGGGCGTATAGCGAGGGCGGCAGTAGCCCCGGGTCGGTGCAGGTCGCCGGCGGATGCGTCACGGCAGGTGTTGCCGCGCCAGGGCAGCCTGCAGTCCTCGTGTAGCGCGCTGCAGAGTACGCCTCGATAGGGCGTATAGCGAGGGCGGCAGTAGCCCCCGAGGTAGGTGCTGATCGCCCGGCGGATACGTCACGGCCTGTGACTGTAGCAAGCGCCGGGGCAGCCTGAGTCTCCTTGTAGTGCGCCGCAGGTTACGCCTCCATAGGGCGTGTAGCAAGTGCGGCGGTGGTAGCTTATGCTAAGCGGTAACTGAACGGGGCGCCCTGCTCCCGGCCAAGCCTTTATACCTCCCCGCCTGGTGAAGGGGAGAGGGGGAGGGCTGCGCCCCCTCCACTGGCGGTGCGGCAGGCGTAGCTCCGTCTCGTTCTCTGATTGAGGATACCACAGATACAATGAAAGAGACAATTATTTATTTTGAGTTTTCTAACGTTGGTCGCACTAAAAATTACCAAGTGTTGGCCCTCCTTCCTTTGTTTTGTTTTTTGTTTCATACTTCGTTTCCGAGGTACTGGATGTCCGCTCTGCCGCGTTCGACCAGAAATCAACTCTCCCTCTCTCTCCCTCTATCTCTCACTATCTCTCTCTCACTCTCTCTAACTCTCTCTCTCTCTCTCTCTCTCTCTGTCTCTCTCATAGAGTATAAATTGTTACAGCTATTCGTTCAGGAGGTAACGTGTCTTTTCTTTGCGCAGGAGATTCCGCGGCTTAATTCTGGGACAGACCTAGATATTTTAATCTAACCGGTCACGGCATTTTTTTACAGATTACAGTTTCCAACAGGTAGGGACAAATGTTGGCATAAATTGTGAATTGATAAGGCAATTGCTTTCAGGAGGAATCGTGTCTTTTCCGTGTGCAGGGAGCTTCCAAGATTTCAATTTCTGGGGTTCGAATCCTGGGTATTTTAAACTAACAGGCCCGCGGCAATATTTTTATTGCAGATTACAGTTTGCATCAGGTTAAGGGCAAATTTTAGTGCATAGAGTATGAATTGTTACGGCTATTGGTTCAGGAGGTAACGTGTCTTTTCCTTGCGCAGGGAGCTTCCAAGACTTTAATTTCTGGGGTTCGAACCTGGGTATTTTAAACTAACCGGTCGCAGCAAATTTTTTTATTGCAGATTACAGTTTGCAACGGGTAAGGGCAAATTTTGGCTTAGAGTATGAATTATTACGGCTATTGGTTCAGGAGGTAATGTCTTCCCCTGGCGCAGGGAAGTTCCAAGCCTTATATTTCTGGGTTTCGAACCTGGGTACTTTAAACTAACCGGTCCGTGGCCAATTTTTTTATTGCAGATTACAGTTTGCAACGGGTAAGGGCAAATGTTGGTGTAGAGTATGAATATTTACGGCTATTGGTTCAGGAGGTAACGTGTCTTCCTTGTGCAGGGAGCTTCCAGGACTTTAATTTCACCAGGGTACGAACCTGGGTATTTTAATATATAACAGGTCCGCCCAGGAAATTTTTTTATTACAAATTACAGTTTGCAACGGTTAAGGGCAAATTTTGTAGAACTATGAATTGTTGCGGCTATTGGTTCCTTTCCTTGCGCAGGGAGCTTCCAAGACTTCAATTTCTGGGGTTCGAACCTGGGTATTTTAAACTAACCGGTCCGCGGCAATTTTTTTATTACAGATTACAGTTTTGCAACAGGTAAGGGCAAATTTTGGCGTAGAGTATAAATTGTTACGGCAATTGGTCTTGGACGAAACGTGTCTTCTCCTTCTTGAGTGCTCTCATATAGGAACGTAGGTGTTATTTTCGTATTTTGTAAATATCTTTTCTAAAAATGGAGATATCAAGTGTGATTTCTTCACTAATCCGTTTTAATATAAATGGCAGTAAATTTGGAGTACTCTTTGGTGTATATGCTTATATTATTAGCGGATTTACATGTGTGGTCCTGCTAACTTCCAATGGAAGTTAGCATGAATATCGATTATTTTGCGAAAATGACCTGCGTCAAATTTTGTTTTCACATCTTAAGGACGACAAAAAGCGACGAATTATTAGCTGTACAGTTTTGTGTATAGATGAAATGGCTGTGCTAACTTCCAAGACGTAGGGCGTGACTAGAGAACAGCAGCGATCAAAGGACTTCTTCTTGGCTTCTCAATCAGAGACAATGAAACCAAAATTTGCTACAGAATGTGACAAATTTCCTCGTGACAATTGCAGATTCTAGACTAAAACAGAAGCATGACTCCACTTGCTAGCTTCAATACTGAATTACCTCGACGAGGCACGACAATGACTAAGAATTATCCTGACCAAAAAGTGTCGTGGGAAATTAAAAACCCTAGAGGTGATTCAATTTAACATTCAAATTAATATTCATAGATAAGAACGACCTCAAAGGTCGCCGGAAGTTCGTTAGTATGCAAGTGTGTTAATTCTTGCTTCGGCAAATTTGCATCGCTACGTCCTTGACAAGTTACCCCCTCCTTACATTTGGTAGGATTTCCTGCTACTTGTAGCTGGTGTAATATATATATATATATATATATATATATATATATATATATATATATATTTTTTTTTTTGAGGAGAATCGTTTTATGCAGAACTGCAGTTGCTTAACCTACATCAGGAGTTCTAAGAAATATGTGAATTAAATGTGATGAAATGCTTCAATGTGACCGTTTTATTGGTTTCTCTAGTGAGAAATTTGAAACTTCATTTCATGTAACAGCCTGACCGCGAGGCATTCGGAAAGGCACTTTCAATTTACTTTCTTGTAATTACAACGTAAGAAGAAAGAAATCGTCCGCGGGAAAACGGTAGTTTCGACACGAGCCAGATTACCGGGTCTGGTAATAAAAATGGATAAATCAGTTCCTAAATATAGACAAAAGCCTCTAACACATGGTGTAGACAGAAAGTATGTTGTATGCGTCCTTCATACCGAAAATCCATTGACGCCAAAAGTGTCCATCTGTGCACAACGCTAGCTCATAAATCGTTTCAGCTGATTTTTCCCAAAATTGATATTCCCCAATCTTCTGGGTGATGTTGTAGCCTCTGCGACTTGAAACCGATATTTTAATTTTACATGAAGCCCTTGGTTATTTTCAAAATTTTCAAAAAGGCTCCAAATTTTTGGATTAAACTTTGTTGTTAAATAGTGCAAATTATGTTAAAGAGAATGGTACAAGTTTCATTTTCGTTGAAAACACCAATTTTCCGAAAAGTTTAAAAAAATTAAAACACAAAATTGAAGATAAAGATTTTTGCCTCAAACAAAAGTTGGTTAAAAAAATCAGCTCTTTAAAAAAGATCATGTACATTTTTTGAAGAAAACGAGTAGTTTGTGTAATTTGCGCTTGAAATTCACGCAATTTTTTCTCAAAAAAGTTCCAACTTTTTTTTTTTTAAATTTCTCCACTTGTAATAAGGGACGGTAAAAGATATGGTGCTTGTCCCATGTGCGGATAAACGCAATTGCGGGTTTCGCCACAGTGCCTCGTCAATATTTGAGTACTTCAGTGTTGAACGGCGAGATGGTGGCGGTGATAAGACACAGGTGTTTTATTCAGTCAAACTGGTGTTGTTGTAACTCCTCGGTCGAGAGTCAGTACTTCTGTTTGCGATGAATTTAGGAGCAGTTGTTTATAAATTACTCCTCCGAATGCCCGGTGAGGTATGTAATATACCATTTAATATCAACTAATCCCTAAAAAAATTCCTGCGTATTGAATTGCGTCTACTTCGACGCAACGCGTCTCCCAAGCCCCTTAAGGCGTTGAGCGCTGCGCTTTCAAGGTAATCCTCCCCAATACTGCGCTTGTTTATGAGTAATCCTCCGTTAACAGTCTGTCGCGTCTCGTCGTTTTCGGTTGTCAAGAGGACCGCCAGGTAGCATCTCCGCGTACGCGCCTCCTACTACGCGCTCCTGCGTCACTACCTATCGGCCAGAATTGGGAAGGAATAAGGATAGGGGTAGGGTTTAGGACACTTCACAGGGGTTGGACTAGCCCTTGTGAAGCAGCCGAACTTGTTTTGTTCGAACAAATTTCACATGAGATTCGACGGGAATCAAATCCGGATCTCAGTGGTGAAATGCTTGCGACTTTGCAATGAGCCACGATTACAGCCACTTATTCAATGACTAAACAAAACTATGCCCGTGAAAGATATTCCATAAGAGCCTATACTAATTTAAACTTCTTTTATTAATAAATTAAGCCCTCAAAAGGCAAATTGTTTCTTACCGTCGGAAGAACAGATTTTGCTTTCATTTCAGAAGTATTTTTCGGGGTACTTCACTGAGGTCGATATAACGAACATACTACTGAAACGTTTTAATTACTAATAATTGTAAGCCGTAACCAATTTCCAGTTACATAAACAATTTGGGCGCCAGGAAAAGCTTACACTTAAATTCTTGATTAAGTATTACTGTCAACTGGATATATTACAAATAAAATGTAAATCTCGCTGGTAGTCGACGGGTTCTTATGAAATAATTATTTACTACTTACTTTGCACCAATTACTCAATCTGTCATCCATACGAAGTGGCGAGGAATCTGAAAATAATTCTAAAATGTCTACTCTAGGATTGCACGTAATGGCAAGTGAGAATCAGCTTTCTTTCAAACTATGAATTATAATTTATTATGCATGCCCAAAGTTATCAACTATCATTGATTATCACAATTTATCGTTATGTGATGACCATTTTCCTCAATATTGCAATCACTACGTTATAGAACCTTTTATCGTTTCTTGTCTCTTCGCGCGCACGTCGCTCGATGTCGCCACGACCAATCTTCCTTCTTATTGAAGTCGATGATCAGCGTTAAGTCAGAGCTTCCTCAACTACTTCTCAAACACTGCCTATACTCTTTGTCTTGCGCCTCAGGTGGGCACCTATCAAACTGATTAGTTTTCCCAAGTCGGAATAATATCATTCTAATGTTATTTTCTATCACCTAACCTGGCAGTTCACAATTCACTGGTAAAATTTCTAAGTCAAATCTTGTAACTCCACCGAGAAAATATTCTAAGTTCACTTTCGGGTTCGCTCATGAAAATATTATAAGTTCGAGTTTGCAATGGCAAATGCAACACGTAAATTTCCTGTTGTACTCCTAATGCGGAAATATTCAAAGTTCAAGTTCAATGTTCACTCTCAACAAGTCCCGAGATGATAATTAGCCTCAAGAAAAAACGCGCCAGCGATCCGCTCACCACCACGACACGAGTCGGAATGCCCTAATTCCCAATCTGGTCCATCCTTCAAAGCTGTGTTTTTCTCTCTCTCGTCTTTTCGCGTTGGTATGGTGTATCCTGCACCTGCTACTAAACGAACTCGTTGTTTCTCGTTGCTACGGTGTCATCTGCGTATCTGCACCAAAGAAATCCACGTCTTTTGCAATACCTACAACATTTTGACCATTACTTGCCTAAATAAAATGACCGTCTGTTTTGGTGTCACAATATGAATATTCTGTTCTTAATATGAGAAACATAGAAACAAAATATGGAAGTAAAGTAGTTTTAGATAAGAAAACGATAAATAATATCAAATTTGTAGTGTATTTTTACCTGTTCGACATGCCAATTGTTTAAAAGAAAGAATATTAAACTCTTTAATATTTAAAATTTAGGTTAGTCTATAAGGGTTTATGGCAAGGATGTGTTGTTCAATTAAACTTTTTACAAGATTGGATTAAAAATGATGTCTGCAATATTATTATTATTATTATTGTGTGTGTATTATTGTATTATTATTGTGTGTGTGTGTGTATTATTTAAATTATGGTATTTAAGGTTCTCAAGAGACCTCAACACCTCAAATCACATAAAATTGTAAAAGTTGCAAATATTTCAGGCTAAAATTATAAAAATATAGAGAATTTATAGCTAAAATGGGATTTTATTACAAAAAATGAAAATATTATTTACAATTGTGTAAACGCGGTCTATAAAATCAGGTCAGCCCCTTCATAGTACTATTAAGGAAAAAATCTGTCTTAAATATTACAGTTGGCAGGAAGACGCCCCCTAAAAAATTGCAGTTTTTGAATTTTTAAACAATTTGTGAATTCAGCGGACATGCAATGACCACCATTCTCTTAAGCGTTGATTGCGCAGTTCGAAGACAAAATTTGATTAAAAAATTTAGCGCCGTATTTGAGTAAAAGTTTGGAAAATGTTATTGAGGATTGATGTGAAGTACCCACAAAACCCAAAATATCATATTGAAACTCCCAAAGTCACGTGACCATTCAGATCGATTGGAGAATATCAGTTTTGAAGAAAATCGGCTGAAAGGTTTAGACGCTAGCGTTGAATACAGACAGACGGACAGTTTTGACATCATTCGATTTTTCGGTGTCAAGAACCAACAAAGCATGGTTCTGGCTAACAATGTGTTAGAGGATTTTTCTTCTAAATGTAGCAAAGGGATTTATTCACTTTTTCATTATCAGTTTTTCGGCGCACGAATACCTAACTTATATTTACGAAGAACTTCATAAGACGAGAAAGTGAAAAGGAAGACCACAATCTCAATAAAGGAATCTTTGTTTGTGATAATGATTAAATTCACAATTAAACCATTGATTGCCGTGCATCAACATTGGCGGATTCCACACATAAGTGATTGTCTATCAGAAACATTTATTTACAAAAACCGAAGAAACCAATCTCAGTAAAGAAATTTGCGCTCATAATAATGATTAGTTACAAGATACCTTTCATTCCTTTGAATTGACTTTGGTATCTTTTACACATAAATAATTGGATCTCAAAAACCTTTTTTTCAGAAAATTTTCTTCATGATTGCTTCGGAATTATTTACAGTTCTACAACCACTGGATTTACTGCTGAAGTCGCATGAAGTCTAATCTGGGCCTTGTTTGGGAATTTTGTTTCAGTCAAGTGACTTTTTGGGGAAATTCTGTAAGTTGATCGGATGATCTGTGATTGATGGTATTTGTAGTTTATAATGAATTTGTTTATTAGGTATAAACCATGATGCGTTGATGAGTCTTCCGAGAAATTTGATTTAGAAAGTTTGTAAAGCGTTTATAATACCAGATGCAATGTTTATCCAGGCTGGACAAGCATATGTCAATGATAAAATCTAGATTATATTTACATGCGATCTTTTTGCGGTAGCCTCGACAATTATGAGGTGTGGGACGCACACGTCCTTGACTATTGCCATGGAAGTCGTCTGATTCAAAATCTATACGCATACAATCACATTTTAATTAGCATATATTTTAATTTGAGCATACAAAAAGTAATACAACTGCGGCAGTTCTCTGCTTTCTCGTTGCCATTTATGCCAGGCTGTCAGTATCGCAGTGGTCGCTGGGTTACTTGTGAAACATCGGTGTGACAGCTGAAAGGTTAGTATATCATCGGTCACAGAGGTTTTCGGCACACACTGTTATTAAATGGTTTAAAAAATAAACACAGAATTAATAGCATAAATGTAGTAGTTTATATTTTCAGTAATGAAAACTTCGTTGTGCGACGTTTCGAGAGATTCCCAGACACATTGTTCAGAAACATTTCGTATACATTATTTTCGTTCATTATGCATTTTAGTCCATTTTGAATTTTAGTCCAGAAACCTGAAGTGTCCATAAAAATTTCGTCCATTTTTTTATGTCAACTTATAAGAATGGTTCACTGAGCTTTGGCGTTCATCCCATTGAACACACTAACATTGGGTTCATTAGATACATTTTTGGTCCACACTAATAATAGTCCATTGCATCTATATTTAGTAAATTAATAATATGTAATAATCTTGATCTATAACCTCTGGTATGTGCATTTATTTCTCTGCAGCGCAAGCTACCAAATCCCACATTGCCCCACTTTGTTATCACGGTATCAGTCTGATGGTTCAATCAATTTGCAAGTATCTAATTTATAGCAATAGGATATCAGTTGCCTGCTGATTGTCAGCGAAGTTGCAATTAATGTCCTTTGATCTTTTATTTATAGTCTAAAACTTTCCATTTTGTTGCATGATGTGCCACAATCAGCTTCTGAAATTTCGAGTGTCGGCCCTCAATAAAATTATTTGTTCTTTCTGCTCGATTTAACCTCGCTTCATACACATTCCATAATTGCGGACGCAATCGAGACGGCTCTGCCATCATCCTTTCTCTGCAAATCGTCCCCTCAGATACATTGTTTCAAAGGTCTTGCACATCGCCGTAACTTATTTCTAACATCTCTGCCATGTTGTCGAGGGAACGAATGGAAGGTCATCAGCAGCTGAAAGTCACTTCTTATGACATCTTCGGTGAAACGTACCTTCAGCCCTGAGTTAACAACTTGCCGCTAAATAGCTTGCAAAAGGCATGAGCATCCACTTACTGTGCTGTTAGATAATACGGCTCGTACTGCGGTAATAGCACTCATTTCGAAGTCCAACATGAAAACTTCACCTGACTCTGCAGCATTTTTAAGATGTTCAGAGATTAATACAGAAGTTACTTCTTTTTGTGGTACACTAACAAGTTAATGGTAAAACCAAATCGTGTATTTTTTTCATGTATTGTGTAAAATGAATATTATAATCTTGGAACACTTTTAAACGTTCCGTCACAAAAAGACTGTCCTGTTTCTACATAACCCATCCTTTTTATTAAAAGTAAGTATTCTGTTATTGTCTCTGCTGTGGAACTGTAAAACTGCTTCTCCGCTTAAGCTAACATCGAACGGTGGAATTACTGTACACTCTTGAAATGATTGAGGCAGTGGATGCCTACCTACATTCTGTGATCGGTTGACACTGCATAATAAGGAAGTTCCTTCCGGTCAATGCAGCAGTATTCCTGACCTTCTATACCCTGTATTTATTCTTTTATTATGCATATAGGAGGTTCATTTGGGGGTTGTTCGACCCTTTTATTTTTTATTCCTGTCACCATTCTCGTTGCAAGAACTTCAGTACCTTTTTCCACATGAGTATGCTGACCTTCTTTATAGATATGGATAAGATCATTTACATTTTTATTGGTGACGAGACGGGCATTGCAGATATATCCATTTTCACAACGTCAATAAGATTTTTTTTCCATTTCTTTTCAAGGAATTAAACTGATACATATATTTTTAATAAATAATTTTCTTTGTTTTTAGAAGAAGTAAAGATTCCAATCCCAAAATAATTTCTTATTCAATATCGCTGTAACCACAACACAGTACATTATTTAAATTGTGAACATACAATTCTGTGGACTTCAAAGAATAAGGGAAAAATGTGGACGAAAGGAAACGGGCACAATAGTTGTGGACATACGAATTAATGGACTATATAGTATATAGGGGACGAATTATTTATGGAGAAAAAGAAGTGGACGAAATATCAGTAAACCGAATTTAAGTGAACCTTATAACAGAGGACAATATAAAGTAAACAAAGTGTCTTGGAAGCGTTTTGACTTAGTGGATTTTTCCTCATCCTCAGGCTACAATGAATGTGAGAAAATTGTTTTAATAATAATAAATAATAGGCTTCTGACATTAGAAGAAATTATTCAATTACAATGAAACACTAGCACTCGATATAAAATAACATGTGATTACTCATCATAGTCGGCAACAAAAGCAATTAGTACAATAAAGTAAATAAATAAATAAATAAATAAATACCTTCATCCGCCAGTGCAAGAGCACGTTCAGCCTGGCAGCAACAATAAGTTCGTTAGAATTCGTAATATGTTCGTGCCAGTCGTTAGTCAAACACTCAACCATTTATTACCTCTATAAATGTAGATTAACTTGCATTTAACATCTATAGATTAACATTAGAAACTTGTAAAGGTGAACGGAACATTTAAGTATGTTTTTTTCTAAATAGTTATAAGAGAAGTATTGAATAGTTGCTTCAAAAAAAAGTTACCAATACGGAGGGCTCCAATACAGAGCTCCAATACAAAAGCTCCAATACAGAGGGCAGGATTTTCATTTAAAAGTTTTGAGCTTTTGGAGATGATAATGAATTCCCATTTAGTTCTTAAAAGGTAGAAACCAGAAGAACTTGCCCATGTTTGAATTTTGTTCAAGTTTTCTTGGATTATTTTAGTTGTTATGCGGGGATCTATACCACAGCATTCCATGGAAATATCATCCGCGAAGATAAATAATTTACTTGGAGGTTCTATGATACTACTTATTTCATTAATTGCGATCAAAAACAGGAGTACACTAATAACTGAACCCATCCACCATTTCCCTGCGTGTTGATATTTTATCAAACATACGTACACGCAAATATCTATGATAAGGAAATTTTTTCCAAAAAGCAATAAGTTACCTTTAAAGTTTATTGAGGTGAGATTACGTATAATCGAGGTTAAAAAATAATTTCATAAGCTTTTTCAATATCAAGCGAAACAACAATTGCATATTGGTTAAGCGAGGTGCGTCAAGCTGGAACAGCCAAGTCAGCACACCAACACGAAACATGTCAAATCATTTATTGCTAATTAATTGCCACAATTTTGAATTAATCGCCACGTATTTTCGTGGAGAAAACGGGTATGTGCTAGCTTGACGTCAAGCCAGCACACACATAAGTTAAATTCGAGTCGGAGATCAACGGAAACCCTCAAATCATTTATTGCTAATTAATTGCCAATTAATTGCCACAAATTGGAATTAATAATAACGTATTTTCAGTCTAAAATAATCAATGTCAATGTCAGCAGGCATTACGCAACACCGAACATAATAAAAAATAATGGAATATAGAGAAAACAAACGAGCAGAAACACATAAAACTAAGAAAATAGTTTAAAGACATATCGAACTATTGTTTTACTCTATGCATGATTTAATTGCCCCTCTCTTTTATGAAATGATACATTTTTTAACTTCGTAGTTATGCTACTACGTGCGACATTCAAATAGATAATGCGAGAGTACAAACGAGTAAGATATATCTAAAATCTATTAAATAACTAAATACACATTCAGAACTAGTTTATTACACTAAAGATAATTAATAAATTTTTGCCGTGTATTATATAAACATTGCTGAAACTGCATCAGATTTAACTGACCAAGCCACATTTTCAAATTCGAAAATACAGAGAACCAACTAGCACAATCACATAAAATTAAGAACATAGTTAATAGATGTTTAGAACTAATTTTTTACTCTATACACAATTTAATTGCTCTTGCCAATACAAAATGAATAATTTTTAAAACTTTGTCCTTATGCAACCACGTACAACACTCAAATAAGAATTTCGAGAGTACTAACAAGCACAAATAGCTAAAATCAAATAACAATTGAATGCATATTCATTTCTAGCTTATTACACTGAAGATGGATTGATAAACGTTGCCGTGAATTATATAAACATTATTGAAACTGCATGGCAGTTATCGAATCAAACCAGATATTCAAATTCGAAAATACAGAGAACCAACGAGCACAATCACATAAAATTAAGAACATAGTTAATAAATGTTTAGAACTAATTGTTTACTCTATACACGATTTAATTGCTCCAGTGATTTAATTAATAATATTTTCTTCAAACTTCTTTGTTATGAAACCTCATCGACTTTGGAAACGGAAATGCGAGAGTACCAACGAGCACTAATATCTAAAATATATTAATTGAATACACATTTAAATTAATTTCAAACAATTACGGCGAACGGTACTGCAGTTCTGACACCGAATGTTAATAATTTTTCTTCAATCACTTAATGTGGAGATACTTGGGCAAACGTTTGACAGAATAATTCTTTTGTTCCTGGAGATTAGTGGTGTTATGGGAAAAACTTGATTTGACACAACAATGTTCTTATGGTTGTACACAAGGTCATCTGCGATTTCCTTGCTGGATAGGTACACACACTGTTCGATATTTTTGAAGCAAACTTAATATGAGAAGAGTTAACTTTAGATGATAACACGTCAATGATTTCTACTTTTTGCGCACTATTTGCCGAGCCCATGATTACAGCATTTTGTTTCTTGGGAAAAAGAAATTGCATAGTAACTTTAGCGTAATTAATTCTGTTGGTCTTAAAATAAATAACTTTTCAGTTATTTATTTTATTTAAATAATATCACTTCACTTAATAACTCCACATCTTACCACGTTCTACATAAAACTGACCGGGTCGGTCTACGCACGCCCAACTTGATTTCGCCTGGAGCGGACGGAGCGTCCGACCAACTCGGCGGTCAGGACGCGACTGTTTATAACACTTCACCAGATGACATTAAACGAATAAATACGATAAAAAAATTAAATCCCAAGTATAATGGTTTCTGCTGCATAACTGTTTATATACAATTAGAGACTATATTGACCATCAAAACGAAAATAACGAAAATTTTAACAACGATATTTAATGAATTATTTACCATTTGCACTGTATAATTCTAAACATCCTGTAAGGAGTATTGTACCACAGTGTCTTGGTCAATGACCCCCATTTCTATCAGGCTTTTTCGTTCAGTTTCCCTGATCCTGTGAGCAAATGTGGAGATGGACCCTTGCTTCTGGACACAAATGAACCTTAATTATCTGTGCACGTCTTCTAGAATTCAGTGGGAAATATAGTTATTCAATTTATCGTTCTGCAGGTCGTTGCATGAACTATTATTCCTTGACAAAGGAGATGATGAGGGATAAGAGCCCAATTTTATAGCTGATTTACAATTGAAATTAGATTTTATTACATCGGAGGAATCTTTTGTTAACAATCTTTGCAAAAAACGCTCCTTTCTTCTGTACCCAAAATTTATCTAGTATATACATTAGTGTAGATATCACAGAATAATGAATACGTGCACAGAATTCACATCTCCCCGTAGCACTTCACGGACAGTTTTTAACTGTTTTTGACGTAAAAATAAAAGTTACCTTACAAAAATAATTACTATTATGGTGTTGAAGGTAACTCTAATTTGAGTCGAGGTCAGAGTAGTCCTTCAGGAAGGTGTGAGAAAGGAATTGTTCCTGATGTGGAATTTGAATATCAATAAAGAGGTTAAGTATATTTGGGATGTTTTGTAAGAAGTAGTTGGAAAAATAATGTGATTCGTTAATGGTTCAAAATGTAATTTCTCGTAAAATTGTGAACTTGAGGTGAACCATGGAGCATTTGCAAGTGTTAGGAGGAACTGATTTTTGACTATTTGACCTTCTTTGGTATTTGATTTGGCAGCGATAATACATACTATTTATACATATAAAAACAGTGGTTGCATTATGGTTTTGTAAAGAAGTAAACCGGGAGCGGTAGCTCAGTGCATCAACTGATGTCACTGCAGCGCCTCTGACCGGGAGGTTCTAGGTTCCAGTCCTGACGGCGGCAGGATTTTCGACACTAGCTTTTCAGCTAGGTCGAATTCAGTCCTACCTGGAGAGAATTCTGTGACCCGTACTCTGATCTGCAATTTTCCGTGGTTTCTCCGATCGACACCAGGCGAATGCCGGAGCAGTACCCTACCAAACGGTCCACGGACCGCGCGCGATCTGTCCTTCCTCTTCTTTGTCCTACCTTCTCGCCTTACACACACACACACTTACGCTAACATTCACTACACTACCACATATTCCGGGAGACCGGTCGGAAGCATAGAGATTGTCCCGGCTGGGGCGGTGCCCCGCTGGTGGGAGAGTCTTGGTTAGGGGGAAACCCCACTAGCCGACGCTAGGTCGGTGCCGGATCTCGCCATCAGAGGAAAATCATATATCCCGAGAAAAGAACATGCACAACACTAACGGGACTAATGACCAAAGCAGTTGACGCGCCCGGAAACACGAAAAAATCAATCAATCAATCAGTAAAGAAGTAAAGCGGTATTGTATAGTAATTTCGTAGATCTGTTGATTCTTAATTCAATGTAATATTTTTGCTTGTATAATTTTAATATCAAGGTACTTTTTCCAATTGTTATACAACTAGAAAAGGCTAAGGAGTGGGAGACAGGCGGCGAGTGAGAGACTGAGGGACACTGAGGGACACTGAGGCAGACAGAGGCAGATTGAGAGAGAGAGAGAGAGAGAGAGACTGAATGATAGACACAGGAGAGAGCCAGAAAGAGAGAGTGAAGTCAATAATACTATGTTCATGAAAATGTTTTCCAGAATGTTTTCGCGCCTGTTTCTCCTGGTGGAGAAAATTATTGACGTGGTAGTAAGTCTACCGCTGTCCCTACTGACGTATGTTCGTGATTGGCTGCATTTCCGGGAACTGGCCAATCGCTTTCCTGGGCCCAACCTGGACCAAGTTTTCAACAACGCGTTTGACAACGTATTAGCCGTGGACCGTGAGTATCTTCTCTTTTGCTACATGTTCACCAGAAATTGTTGCAAACTTTTAGGGCAGAAGAGGATCATTTTGCAAATGAATATTTAAAACAATTTTGTATAATGGAGTTCCAAAAATGTCTGTCGCCCGTTTTTATAAACAACTACCCATACGTTGGTGCAAAAAATCTAGAAACAAAAGTTATAAACAAAAAGTCTACAAACAAATACACCAGAAATAAACAGTCAACTACGCTTATTGAGCACTTTTACGATTCCAAAGTTCTAAATCGAATATATTGCAAAAGATTGCAAATGCAATGCCTTTTGCAATATATCGACAATTATCATATTCAGTTACTAAACTCCGTTGCGCGATCCCAAAATCAAACAAGTCCACTCCTTTTTTGAGCTTTTCCCCCTCCAGTAACCCTAAAGATGCGAAAGTTTATTCATGACATTGGTATATACATATAGTGATAAGCCGAGAATCGGGTTTAATTTGAATGGGAAATTTGGCATCAAGCGTTCGTAATACAATGGGATTGTATGCAGGGTCGGAAATCAAAGAATATGCGTTACTAGGGCTTATTTTTTGTACAGAGAAAACGTTTAGAGAATTTTTAGCATAGCAGGGCAACGAAAGAAATAATAATATTGATAATAGCAGAGGAAGTAATCCCCTTCATAAATTTTATAATTGTTCGTAAATAGTATCGAGATTAAGTAATATTAGAAATATCCTAAAAAAATAGGAAGAGTAGTTCTCAAAAGACTAGCCCAACGCGGACAAGAGACGAGGTAGTTCATTATATATACGCAATGGAACGGCGTTTCGGTACTTAGAGTACAATTGTTAAATTATTTTATAAGTGTATAACTATTTTTATTAAATTAATAATTAAATTAAGGCGCGTTCCGGGATCTAAAATTTTATAAATCGAGCACTGAATATCACAAAGATATTCGATTGAAATAAAATTAATTTGTCAAGAGTAAAAATCTGTAGATGTGTTTATAACGCCCTGGAAATTTGAAAAATTGTGAGGCAGATATACTATCCGTTTGCTGAATATTTGAGTTTTGCCATATAAATGAGGGCAAGTGAAATATTATTCATGCACACAGATGCATTTAATGAAATAATGAATTTCAATGAATCATCGTAGGCACACACAGTTTCTTTTTGCTGTGTCTTTTCAAAATTCAAATGCATTAACTTGTTTCCATCGTAATTACTGATCACTGCAACTTCGAAGTTTCACTGAAAATACGATGAAGTACATATAGTTTTAACGTTTCTGAGCACTTATCACTCACTTTATTCAACATAATCATTAAGGAACATCGAAACAATAACCGTTCAACATTAACTAGTTGTCGATTAAAGTGCAGCAAATATTAATTCCCACGACTGTTTGGAAACCAACAACATGACACGAAGATTGACGTCACGAATAAACAACGTGATCAAATCAGTTGACGGGCCCGGAAACACGAAAAAATTAATCAATCCAAGTTTTTCATCCAAATCAGTCACACTGACATCAAACTATGTTTTATTTCAGCAATGAAGTTGTATAAATGGATGTTGGATGATGTGATGCACCGTTATCCTGCCGGACAATTAATGCTTGGACCTGTGCGATTCATTTTGCTAAGCGATGTAAACGATCTCAAGGTAATGAACTCTTTAAATATGCTGGTCCGGTGGTCGAGGTCGTTAAGGCACAAGTGCAGTGGCGATCTCGGTTCGAAAGGTCTCGAATTCGATTGCCTGTATGTTGTATTTTGTTCCTAATAAACGGGCTACGCACCGCACGCTATCTTTACTTCCTCTTCCTTTTCCTGTCCCCACCCTTTAGTTACACACACAAACACACATGCTCTAACTTCCACACTTGTCGGGTGACCAGTCAGGAGATTCGAGCTTGCTCTGGCTGGGGCTGTTCCCAGTAGGTGGGAAATCTCCGCAGGTTGATGTAGGTCGGCATCGGATGTCGTCAGTCAGCAGCGGTAGATCTCCGCCACCTCCCACAACACAAACATCCACTACACTAACGGGATAAATGACCGTAGACGTTAACGCAGCCGGAATCACTAATCGATCAATCGAAATATGCCATTCGCGAGTA
The DNA here is from genome assembly GCA_964035755.1 of Teleogryllus oceanicus. Taxonomy (NCBI): domain Eukaryota; kingdom Metazoa; phylum Arthropoda; class Insecta; order Orthoptera; family Gryllidae; genus Teleogryllus; species Teleogryllus oceanicus. The sequence continues at coordinate 96,386,081 of CAXIVR010000010.1, read as the reverse complement.
CTTGTATCTCCGCCGGTAGCAGTGTTGGGCTGGCGATATCACTTTGCGTTCCGTCCGACTCTACGGGTTACAGCGATGCACTTCCTAGGCACGGCCATGGCTCCTCAGCGGGCGAGCTACCCCATGGCAGTAGTAGGGAACTCCCATGGCAGTGATACGACTTAGTGATGCTATAACAAAACATCGATGTCACCTATTATAGATGTTCAAATTAAAACATGGATGTTAATAATATATCGGCCAAAAGACAATGTTTTAGAGGTCGTTTGTAATATCTAACAATAAATTCGGGCCCAACAGAATTGAATTTGATAGTCAGCATGTACTATAATTGAGTTGTAACTCAAATCAAAGTTAAACTAGTGGCGCTCTCTCGTCCTAATTACTTTTCTAATTTCTTTGGTCTGGGCTAGCTACTCGGACATGCCATATACCCTTTGCAGCGGCCATCTATCAGAGCCCAAATACATTGTTATGATTTTTTTTCGGTTTACTAATGGTGGAACAGAAACATTACTTGAAGAATATTATAGAAGAGTTCGATTAGTCTTTTATTCCTTTAATGAAAATTTTTGTGAAAAATTTGGATCCGTTTTTAAGAAAAAGGCGTTAAAGCGTTACTGTACATGCAATTTTTGAAGCATTTTTGTACAGAAAACTTTCGTGTTTTCGAAAAACTTCATTGGAAGCCATTTGAAGCATTTTACTTTATTTCACATTCATTTCGTTGCTAGACCTCATTTTTTAGATGAACAACTATTACAATAAGCATTTTGTACATTTATATGTAAATAGATACTTACACTAAAATGTAATAGACACTTGTATAATTTAATAGACGACACTGAAAAATATCAAATCGTTTGTTGCGTCCAATTGTCAGTGTCCTCTCACTGGTAACTTGCCGTCGGGATCAATGCACGAGGGGAGCGCCAAGCCCTTCTCAAGGTTACTCGCGCTTTTTTAACTGATGGCCCTACACCCTCCTTTTGCCTGACCATTACAAACCCTCTATAATGCCTCTCTAGCCTCCAGGTCAATCGGTCCACAGCGCAATGTTCAATTAACACAAAGTCCACAGTCAAAGTGTTTTCACGTAATGTTCACTGCATATAGTTCAATAAAGGTAATTCCCTCAGCAACAATTTCTAAAGCAAAAATGTCTGTACCATACGGCATAATGTCCCTAAACAGAATGTCTACAGTAAAAATGTCCATGATAAAGTCCACAGAATAGTATCTACATAGCGAAATGTTTAACTAGTAGGAGTGTACTAAGTGAGTAATGTCAAGTTCTGTTCGCTTGAAATTTATTGTCTTCATGATTAACAATATTATCATTCCAATATTATCATATTCATTTTTAGGCATTCTTGTTAATAATAGATATGTTTTGATGAAATTAAAATCAATTTCTGAGATAATTTGCAATGGCAATATATTTTTCCCAGAAGAAGAAGAAAGTTCTGGTGAGTAATGGATGTACTTACCACTTCCCTTTCCACAGTAAAAATGGAAATAAATTGTATGTTAGGTGTTCCGAAAGCGGTTTTGTCAATAAAACGTTATTATCCGTACCATCCCCTTGTGCGTTAATTACAGTGAACATTGTATGCTACTGGTCATTTAGGTACTAGACATTTCTGAAATGGACATAAAAATTACGAATGAACGAAACAGTATTGGACCTATAATGAAGTGGACATTTATACTAATGGACATTATTGCAGTGGACCCCAGTGAACATTATTGCAATGGACGTTCATCTGTGAACCGATTGACTGATAATCTCCCTCTCAGCTCACAAGCCGAGCCGGAAACCAATAAGAGCGCCCCCGCTCTTTGAGGGGGACTTGATCAAGCCTGCTCTAACACCTCCGAAGACGTATAGAGGTAATATATATTTACATTTAAAATTCTTAATAAAAATGCGATTTTACAATGTGAATATTTCATTACAGTGTTTTCTAACGAATCCGGAGAATCAATCAAAACCAAAGCTGATGATGGATATTGTCTCTTATTGCCTCGGCAAAGGATTGATTACAATGAATGGTAAGATATCAGCCCAGGTGGTTACCTGCTAGTTTTGGACAACGTTCTATTAAGAATAAATTTACATTGTACAAGAAAAGTTAATTAAAAGCTTTATTAAAACATACCTTTAAGCAACTGATATTGTAATAAAATTCAGTACTTTCATCACGTAAGAGTTTTGTAATAATTTCTTGAAAAAAAAATGCATGTGCTCTTGATCATAAGAGCAGTCACCCCACCGTCTTCGTTTTCGCTACTCCATAATTAAGAGCTTCTTGCTAAGCGTCATTTGCACTTCCATTTATTAAATGTGTGTGTTTGTTTGAGCGGATCAACTCCTGCGATCATTAATTTCTTATATGTATCACATATTATTTCGTGAGAAGTGGCAGTGTTCTTTCCCATTGACACGTGAGATCAGCTACACATCTGCACATCGACTTTTATTTTATTTTTTTATTTATTTTACGTCAAAAAAACAGTTAAAAACTGCGTATGACGTGCTATGGGGAAAAGTGAATTGTGTGCACATTTTCAAAATTCTGTGATCCCTACACCAAGTCATATACTACTTAAATTTTGAATTTTGAAAGGGAGAAAAAACAAAAACTCCCATGTAGTAAAATCTATTTTCAAAATAAATAAGCAATAAATTTTGAATTTTGAATTTTGAAAGGGGGTATTGCGGGGTATTCTCCTCTCCACGTATCTCCCACTAGCCGGAACGATCTCTAGGCTCCCTAGTAGTATAGTGTATGTACGTGTGATGTATTAAAGAGGAGAGGATAAGAAAAGGAAAAGGAAAGAAAAATTGCGTGCTGTCCATGGCCCGTGTGTTAGTGTATTGCTTCGACATTCGCTTGCTGTTGACTGGAGACTACAACGGAAAACTACCGATGAAGTCTCTAGGATTCTCCTTCGGACAGTGGTTGAACTCCAACTCTCTCTGGAACTAGTGACAAACATCCTCCATCGTCGGAACTCGATCACCAGGTTCTCCCGGTCAGCGTCACTCCAGAGGAATTGGCAACGCCGCCACTGAGTCATGCCGGCAGGTGACAGTTGTGTTTTCAGGAAGACGGTTTACCCAGTTTTACCGTTATGTGGGCTTAAATATATGAGTTTCAAATCGGATCACTTTATATATACTAGCTACGTATGAGGGAATGTATAAAAACCTCAAATGTGGAAGAGAACGCAGTTTGAGAAAACTACCGGCAAAGGTAGTTAAGTGAATCAACTGATGTCACTGAATCTTTGGGCGCCATTTTGAAACGCTTTCCGTTTCTGTTAACTTCTTTCTGCAACTGGTTTCCGACTTTATATCATTTTTGGGCGCCAGGAAAGGGTTGCGATTTTAAATTTCCCGCAAACACATCTAAAGGGAAATAATTTTCCTACTAGCTCTACTGGTTGGGTTCTTACGAAAATAATCGTCGCTGGTACTTACTTCCTTCCTAGCAAACGACAATTCGATCCGCTCTCCAAACGGAAGAAGCGAGCAATCTGAAATTTGTTTCTGGAAAGAAATTATTAAATTGTGAATTGTACAACATGCTAAAGGAAATGATAATCAACTCTTTTTCTCGAATGAGCATTATAAATTTGTCATCGATTAATCCTTTTTTTCGTGTAAATGTCACGGTCATGACTGATCGTAAAAACTGCTCTATAGCGCTTCTTATTCACTAATTTAGATATAAGCGCGCTCTTGGACGATGAGGTCAAGAAGACTCACCCTTGACCAATCTTCTCTCTTGTATCTTGTTCTCAGTCCGCTCAGTTGATATCCCTCAACATTAATTTGTTTCACTTACTACTCCAGGTGCAGAATTATTTCAGTTCAAATAGAATTACGTACACAAAATATAAGTCCTCCTGCTCAATTATTCACCAAGTCAAAAGTATTGCTCAAAATTCCATCAAGTCCCGCATCTATAATTTACAATCACCTCTGCAGTACGATGTGCACGGTACGCGGTCTAAAGCTCCCCTCTCCTATTACAAAAAGTTCAACCCTCGATAAGTTTCATACCTTCATGTCTCTTGTTTTACAAAACAATCTCCAGATTCATTCTACGTCATACCCCATTAGTAGTTTACCACCAATCCTACATGCCCTTATATTACGATCTTCTGTTCGTTACTTGCCGCGCAATTTTTATTTACTTCCGCTTCCCTGGTTGCTAAGGAACGCCCTGCCTGTATGCCTATGCCCCTAACTTTTACAGTTTTTACGAAGAATTTAATAAATTCTTGTCCCCGATTCACATCGAAATATTGTGTGACAGTCTGGTAAGTCTGTACCTCTAACGAGGAGGTCCTATGAGTCGGAGGTCCGATGGTGGCAGGAATTTCGAACGCCAGTCGTAGGAGTTTCAACACTAGCTTGTCCCCTAGATTGATTTCAGCCGCTGTCTGGAGGAGAATTCTTGCTGACGGCTGCTATAATCGGTAGTTTTCCGTGGTTTCTCCAATCAACACCACGCGAATGCCGGAGCAGTATCCTAACAAACTCACCACGGACGCATATCATAACCTTTCGCCAAGCCTATACTCACCTTTACACACTTACGCCCACCACATACCGGGCGATCGGTCGACAGCTTAGAGCTTGGCCCGGCTGGAGCCATGCCCCTCTGGTGGGAGATACCTTCGTTGAGGAAAACCTCGCTAGCCTGGTAGGTCGGTGTGGGATTTAGCCATCCAGGAGGGGGAGATCACCGCTACCTCCTTAACAAAGTACATGTGCTACACTCATGGGACTAATGACCTTAGCAGTTGACACTCCCGGAATCACTATCAGTTAATCAGTCAATCCACCTAACAGCTGTCAGTCCGTCTGTGGACAACTATAGCTCGTAAACAGTTCAGTAGATTTTCTTCAAAATTGATATTGCCTGCTTGAACTGAACGTATTGGAGGCTTTGAGAGTTTTTAATGGATATTTTGATTGTTGAGGGTTCTTTTACATGAATCACGCATTTACCTCTGCCTCTGCCCGAGCAAGACCCATGCGACGATTATGTAGCTTAATGGTATGAGTGCCTCTGAGAATCTGAGTTCGGGTCCTCGAGCGGAATAAAAATTGCTGGTTAGAAACACTTATTCTCCTTTATGTAGTAGTATAATACTGCGTAGCATTTAGAAATAATGGGAGAAAGTACGTACTTTGGTAGCACTATTAGTGTATTATTACTGTAAATATACAATAATTTGATAATACCGACGTACGATAATTGTAGGATAAGTATAGAATGCATTCAGTTCAGTATGTTCAATTTATCTATGAAATAATCCTTGCTTGTCCGTATGGTGGAAATAAAGAAATTGTTTATAATAGTGTTCGCTCATTTACTATTTAATATTATTTTAACTGTTTCAAAAACAAACGTACGAACTTGTAATAGTTTTGAAGGCGAGTTGGCAAAATTGTTTAGCGGTCTTTGTTGCTACCAACCTCTCTCGACTATGACTTCGTTTGATGCGTTATCATTTCGCACAATGGCCACACTGAAGTTTCAAAATTCTTAGATTTCATCCCGTGTGTAGATCGTGATGATGCATGATGTAATTAATATTTTATGAATGAAAATAGATTGAAGGAAGGCATTAAATTTAACTTAGAACAAACACACGTCTTTACTGTAAAGTTTTGATTGCCTATTATGATATTCAAACATTGGAAATTCACTTTAATGTAATCGAGGCAAGCTTGTGTGAAATTATTATTTCTTTTCTGTATAATGTGCTGCAAATACTGCAACAGTTAAATTTATTTGTTGTTTCATTTGTAAAAGTAGAAAATGATTGCAGCTCCTTGCTGTTCGAAATGAATGCATCACAAGCGCTTTGTTTGAATTCGTTGAATCGATCGTTTTCAAGTAATAACAGAGGTGTAAGAAGCCCAGAAACTGCAATATTTAAGTATTGCGTAACTCTTCTAATAATGCGAGTAAGTTTGAGCTATTAAGACAGCACTAGTTGCAAAGAAAATGTCATTTTCAAAGTATGTCATATTGTTCAATGCATTTATTCCTGTTTTCAATTGCATTCCTCGAGCAAATTCAAAATTGTATTTATCAGACAAAGCGCTGCTGCTTGTTTTAATATTTTTAAATTACCCATATTCCCTACAATTGCTCAAAACTTCAGATATTCTTAATAAATATATATATGATATAAAAAGTAACAAATTTTGGAGAACACATTTAATTTGAAAAATCTATCTTTAAAGCTGATTTCAGGAACAAGCCAGAAAATCAAACTTTTGTAATTTTAAAAATTAAAATATATTGTGAAGGACTTTTGTCACTTTTGTATATTATCTTTATTTTCAAACAGTTTAAGGAAAAACTTGGGACCTACTTTTTTTGTTGAAAAATGTCCCAGACACTTCATGGAAAGTACCCTCAAAGTGAAGATTTTTAAATTCAAAGTTTGTTTGAGAAAGTCAGCCAGGAATATTCGTTTTGAGCAAAATTCAAGCATTACACTAGGCGGTAGTGTTGTTCTGAAACGGACCAGACACTGACTGACAGACTCTGTGCCCTGAATCGGTTTTTCGGTATCAAAGATACAAAAAGTGATTCTGACAGCACAATGTAATGAAGAAAGTAATTTACTACGTATAGGAAAATGATTATCTACTTTTATGAAACCAGGGCCTAGCAATAATGAGTTTTTCTTTGGAAAAATCGCCGTTTTTTCTGCGCCCGTTACAATACTTAATCTTTTTTTAAGTTAAGCGAGAAATTAAAAATAGATATGAATCGTTTGAGAGGAACAACTTTCAAGATCCTTTTTCCATGTCATGAAAATTTGTTTTAAGATTACGGACTTAATTTATTAGTTTATTTTGTTTCCAGTGACGGAAAGAAATACAAACACTACTACTTTAATACACATTATGGCATATTTAATTTATTCTTCAATTTCTTATTATGTTTTTCTTTTCTGATTTCAATGAGTATAATGTCTGAATCTAAAATGCGTTTTAAGGAAGCGAATGGAAGAGTCATCTCCAAATTATACAGCCATCCTTCCATAGAATTTGCTAAAAAACTATGCTTATTGGTGTTTGACCAAAAGCGATGTTTTTATTGGGGAATCTAACTGAACATGCAAATCAATGTACTTTTGATGTAAAGCTCTGGCAGAAACTCTTCAGGGTGATATACTAATTGGTGAGTAGGCATTTTCTGGAGGAAATTTCACCAATGGTCTGCGTAATACAAGATTACAAATAATTTTGTTTCTCAATAGAAACTCTCTGCGGCATCCCTTCAAACCAACAAACAAACCCAGACGACAAGATCATCGATCTCATTTTCACGTAAGTTTAACTTTTAATCTATTATATAGCACGTAAAAGTTTATGTATATATATATATACATATATATATATATATATATATATATATATATATATACACACACACACACACGCAGCTATCAGTCGGCAAACGTTCCTTCTGACCTCTGAACTTTTGATGGGGAGAGGGGACGCATGCAAGCCAGAGATTGCTAAATAAACTACGAATGGCGATCCGCATTGGTTAACATGAATTTATTAGCTAATTTTGACTCACTTACTAATTAACATTTATATCCCCTTTGATGCGTGAATTCTCTCTCTCTCACTGTTCACAAAAATCGATCCGCCCTCGTGGCGATCTCACCGCATTGTTCATCGTGGTGATGCTGCTGTGGAGGCGGCGTGGTGCAGAAGGGGGCGGGGATCGGTTGATCCACGTGTCCGGGCTGCCGCAGATCCACGTGGGCGCAGCGGCCTCACTCGTGCTCTCCGGCTAGAGGTGGTGCGCGCACGCGAAAACAGTGTTCCCGGGGAGACGCCACGTGTCCTCCGCGGTCGACTACGCTCCCATTAAAGCGGCTGGACGCCAACGCGGTCACGGGAAACACCGCGACCGATTGAAGGGACGCGGTCGACGCAGTCAGCACTACTATCGGGCAGGTAGCCGGCCCTCTGGACAGAAAGGAAACGGCTTATGTAAATTGGGGACTAGAAGGAAAATAAGAGTTTAACCCATTCGTACAAAAGTTTAATAAAATGATATTTTTTTCTCTGAAATCACTTTATTGACAGAGGTGTTAACATTTATTAACCTTCAATATAATTGCCTCCATTATTAATGACCTTGGGACGAATGTAAGGAAGGCGCCGTACACCATCTATGCGTTATTTCTGTTGATGTCCCCATATTGACCGCTCTATTGTATGAATAATTTCTTCTCAGTGGTTCTTTCAGTTTGCTGAAGAGATCATGTTCACAAGAACTCATCGGGTGAGAAAGGTGGTTGTTCCAGAATCTCCCATTGCCAGCGGCGCAAGAGTTCTCCACGTGGAGTCGTCTGGTACGGGGGCTATCCTTCACACCAACTCTGCCTAATCTGAACGCTTTAATCCACTGTGCAACTTGAGTATTGCAACTCTGCAACACCACATGCTTCACGCAGTCTCTGAAAACATTCTTGCTTCCTCTTTCCAATTCAGTTTTGGGTCACGAACGTTGCCCTACCGTTGTAAACATGACGTTAGGTTGATTGATTGATTTTTTCGTGTTTCTGGGCGCGTCAACTGCTGTGGTCATTAGTCCCGTTAGTGTAGTGCATGTTTTTTCTCGGGATAGTGCGGTGATCTTCCCCCACTGGATGGCGAGATCCGGCGCCAACCTACCATCGGCTAGTGAGGTTTCCCCCTAATCAGGACTCTCCCACCAGCGGGGCACCGCCCCAGCCGGGACAAGCTCTAAGCTCCCGACCGGTCTCCCGGAATATGTGGTAGTGTAGTGCATGTTAGTGTAAGTGCGTGTGTAAGAGGAGAGGATAGGACAAGGAAGAGGAAGGACAGATCGCGCGCGGTCCGTGGCCGGTTTGGTAAGGTACTGCTCCGGCATTCGCCTGGTGTTGATAGGAGAAACTACGGAAAACTTCCGATCAGAGCAGCCGGCCGCTAGAATTCTCCAGACAGCGACTGAATTCGACCTAGCAGTAAAGCTAGTGCCGAAAATCCTGCCGCCGTCAGGACTCGAACCTAGGACCTCCCGGTCAGGGGCGCTGCAGTGACATCAGTTGATGCACTGAGCTACCGCTCCCGGTATGACGTTAGGGCATATTGCTATGAAGTTCAACGATTTACACACCGCAGTATATTGACTGGGTAATGTTCCCTTCCTGAACACTCGACTAAAGGTTCCCACAGACCGACGCGGGTTGGCTGCGGCGGACGTTTCGCGTCACTAGTTGCCTTATGAGCACGTACAGACCTGCGCGGCAGGCAAGCGTCGCGGCTGCGGATTGGCAAGTGTTTAGTCGGCGGCGAAACTTGTAACGCAGTCTGACGCGTTTCTTCCGCTGCAGCTCGAGTTTCGTGTACGTCAGCCCGTGTTCGGGAGTCTTCGCTCCCCTCTGCGTCGAGCGACCTTGCCAACCGTCACCAAACAATGACTCGTAATTGACGCTCCGTTGTGAACGGTCCCGCGGATTGCGCGGCCGCGTCCAGCTCGGAACTTTTTCGCACAGCACCCACTGCGGATCTACCGCGCCGGGAGTCTCAATAGTCCTTCCTTTTGTTACGACAGATGGCAGCAGCCGAATCACCTGCTTTAAGTTACAGCACTATCATTAATTTTTATCCAACCTTTGTTAATTGAGACCGCCCCAGAGAAAGGCATACGTAAATTGAGGACCGACACTCATCCCCTTCCAGGTAAAAGTGGAAGATGACACTTCATTTTCGAAGAACATTTTCGTAGCCTTTATTTTTAAAACACAACTTTCCAGTCTTTAGTGGCATATTTCTTTCGAAATATGGTTTGTTTAAAGTTGGTTATCGTTCAATTTAATCATATCTTGCCATTTTCATATCCCTCCTTTTTCTTAGGTAATATTCTATAACACTGAACACGAAATTTGGAAACTTTTCTAGTACTGCCTTTGCTTTTTATTTTGATATACATTGAGTCTGGAAGATTTTCAATAAGGCACAAGGAAAACCTGGACAGCAGGGCGGCTGTCCCCTAAAGCGTACACCTGCTCAATCAGATGTTTTCCTTAGCTGGGTTGGTTTAGTCCCCAAATTACCTATAGAATTAGAAAGTAAGATTCGCGAGAAAAGGAATTATTTGGTCTCTAATTTACATACGGCCAATGAGCTCCGTAGAATTTTGGTTAACATCGTAAGAAGCAGAGACCCATATTTAAGTATGTGCCGTGCTTGGCAGATGGAATTGCGTAGGATTAAATTGTTTAACATAGCATTCCTTTTCTTTTCTTAATTTCCCTTACCCGGGTTGGTTTGGTCCCCAATTTACCTATAGAATTAGAAAGTAAGATTCGCGAGAAAAGGAATTATTTGGTCCCCAATTTACATATGGCCAATGATCTCTGTATAATTTTGGTTAACAACGTCGTAAGAAGTAGAGACCCATATTTAAGTATGTACCGTGCTTGGCAGATGGAATTGCGTAGGATTAAATTGTTTAACATTGCATTCCTTTCCTTTTCTTAATTTCCCTTCCACAGTACTCCTCAGGCGATTATTTATTTTTGTGATTTGGGTTAGATTATGCTGATGTCTTGCGACTCAAGCAGCTAAGGGCACTTTTCTTAACTAAAATTATCTTATTTTTAACATACATCTAATTTTTCAGTAATTATGCAGCACTCTGGCATACCAACCTCATTTTTTTCTTAATTCTAAGTAATGTTCTAAGTGAATCGATTTCTTTCTACTAAATGATAAACAGGAATGCAAAGTATGCACATACATTCACTCCCACATTTCAGCGGTGCTGTTCCTGGTGACAAGCATACATGTACGTATGACATGTTACGACAGTGCTACCTACTTCAGCGCATCATCTTTTAGTATAGTTTTTATAAAATTCTTAAAGTAATTACTTTCTCTTTTCCTAATTTCGATCGTAAGTCCACTTCTGAATGCATTGCTGTATAGTCTATCGTTTATTACTTGGTTTCCATTTTTTTAAATAATCTACCTTTAACTTTTTCCAATTACCCAACTTTACATTTCTGTAATATATGCACATTTTGAGTCCTCAACTGTAATTTCTAGAATCTATGTCTCTAGTCTTCATACAGATTATTAAATTTATTATATTACCAGTGAAGAGGTTTACATCATTGTCTTCAGTCTGTTCCCGTTCATATTAAGTAAATCCAATATTTGTTCAATAATATTAACACTAACGATGATAATTAAAGCCTGCAAATTTAGCAAAATTTATTTTTATTATTGATACTGAAACGCTCTCCGTTTCTGTCAATTATTTCTGCAACCGGTTTCCGAATTTATATCATTTTTTGGGGCGCCAGGAAAGGGTTGCGATTTTAAATTTCCCGCAAACACATCTAAAGGGAAATAATGATCTTACTAGCTCTGCCGGTTGGGTTCTTATGAAAATAATCTTCGCCGGTACTTTTTTTCTTCCTAGCAAACGATCGTTCTATCCGCTCTCCATACGGAAGAAGCGAGGAATCTGAAATTTGTCTTGTGCGTTACTTTAATTTCTTTTGTGAATTGTTTACATATACAAGTGGTAGCACAAGCACTGGATATAAGGTGGCAGTCTTGTGGTAGCTTCTCCTTAAAACACTGTATAATATGGATGTTACTTTTCATCCTTTTGTAGGATCCAAAACAATGAGAGCTTATCACTTACAGTAGTAAGTCAATAATAATTTTCTTCAATAATTTCATTACTACTGCTATTAAACTATAATTTATTAATATCTTGTATAAATTGAATGAAATGATAAGCACAATTACTACTGTTCCCTTTACTGTCTGGAATTAAATTACAACTTTGTATTCTTTCTGAGAGTTGCTAGGAAATGGAATGTTTTGCCATAATGAAGAGAAGATCCCAGTAGTTTTCAGTACTTTAAAAATGTTTTCAAAATTTGCTTAAATGTCACTGTTAGTTTCTTGGATACCATTTCAATGAACAGTGAAAAATCAGATAATTTTGTGTAAAAAGATTTGTAAAAGTTATGAGAAAAGGAAGAATAGACTAATTCAAGAAGCTAAACAGGTACTGAAACGCTCTCCGTTTCTGTCAAATTATTTCTGCAACCGGTTTCCGAATTTATATCATTTTTTGGGTGCCAGGAAAGGGATTTTAAATTTTCCGCAAACACACCTAAAGAGAAATAATTATCCTACTAGCTCTGGCGGTTGGGTTCTTACGAAAATAATCGTCGCCGGTACTTACTTTCTTCCTAGCAAACGATCATTCGATCCGCTCTCCATACGGAAGAAGCGAGGAATCTGAAATTTGTTTCTGGAAAAATTATTAAACTGTGGATTGCACAAGATGTTAAAGAAATGATAATCAGCTTTTCTTTTTTCAGAGTGAGAACGTTATAAGTTTATTCATCGATTCATTCTTTTTCACATGAGATGTCACCTTGGTCATGACCGATCGTAAAAATTGTCTATAGAGCTATTATTCTTACTATTTTAGATATACATGCGCATCCTTGGACGATGAGGCCAGGAAGAATCCACCGCTCCGACCAATCTTCTCTCTTGTATCTTGTTCTCGGTCCACTGCCGGGTCAATGTCCTCCTAAACTTACTCCAAGACTGTCACGTTTCACTTAATCCACGATACACGAAAGTCTATTTCTTCTAATTAATTCCTCCAACGTTTAACGCGATGAAACATAAAGTTCATCCCCTAAACTACAAGATATGTCTCGAGCCTCTCTTCCCTGTTCTCACGCCCATATTTTCTTCAAGTCCGATTTGCGCACTCCCTGTGCCAGAATTATTCAGAAGTCCCAAATAGAATTACGCACACCAAATATTTATAAGTGCTAACTGCTCAATTATTTCTCGCAAAATTCCACCAAGTCCCGCATCTGTCATTTACAATAACCTCTGCACAACGATGTGTACGGTACACGGTCTAAAGCTCATCTCTCCAATATTACAAAGTTCAAACCTCGATAACTTTCATACATTCTTGTCTCTTGTTTTGTAAAACAATCTCCAGATTCCTTCTACTTCATACCCCATTACTAGTTTACCACCAATCCTACATGCCCTTATATCACAATCTTCTGTCCGTTACTTGTCGCGCTATGTTTATTTACTTACGCTTCCCTGGTTGCTAAGGAACGCCCTGCCTGCATGCCTATGCCCTCAACATTTACACTTTTTACGAAGAATTTAATAAATTCTTCTCCCCAATTCCCATCAAAATATTGTGTGACAGTCTGGTATGTCAGAATACTATTTTATGACTTAGACTCATACGAATGACTTAATTGAACTTCTGGAGTTGTTTTAGTAATTTTATGTTGCTTTGGGCGCTCGTTTTTTGGCGTTTTGCCCTTCTCGGCATTATTTCACTTTTTGTTTTCCGGCATCCATCGATGCAAGCCTTATAACAAGAAGGCACGGTCCTGTTTTATCTTCCTGCGGAAGCGGAGGCTCCACGACCTGGTAGAGGACGAACACAAAATAAAAGATAGGTCATACTTTTTTTTCGCTGATGCCGTCAGGTTTTGTTAGCACACGAGGAATCCCATTATACTTTTGACTGTGGCCTCTGATCCCTTTTGAGGGTAGAACTCTATTTGATATACCATTCTCAGTGCTGGCGATTACATAAGTGCGAAGAAAGAAAAATAAAAATCCATTTTCACTGATGCCATTTCAATATTGAAAAGGGAATACACAAAAACATTAAGAAGAAACAGCGTTGCGAGTACACCACATTCAAAGGCATCATTTCGGGTAATAATGTGCTAATGTAAATTTTAAAGTTAGAATAAAAACATTATTTTTTGAAGTATCAATTTATTTACAATTTCTTTTAAATATCTTTAATTGTTTATCCACCTTTTTGCAACCGTACTTCAGCCAAAATAAATCTTTTCACATGCGTATTTTAATTAAAATAATTGCGCTTTTCACTGCTCATTTTATTTAAAATAAATGCTTGAACTTCCAGGCTCTATTATTAATAATAATAATAATAATAATCTATATATTTAAAAAAATAAGGTATTTTGGCATGGGAGGTACCTCTGAAGACAGCAGCGAATCGTGAACCAATGAAGCGACTCCGCCATGAGCACGGAGGCCATCATCCACATCGAACCTGTAGGAATAAAAACCACGAAGAGACAGGGGACGGCTCGGAGTAAGATGAGTCTCTTGGAGAAAGATTACAAGACTATTGTGCGGGACAACAACAGCTTGAGATCGTCCCGCTGCGAGGAGTAACCATTTACGTTCAATGACATAAGAGCCATTAAGAATAATTAAGTGTTTTTCCTCCGGCGTTGGGAGCCGGATGCTCGGGATTCCGCCCCAACGAGAGTTTCATCAGAGGACGAAACCTCCTTGACATTGCCAGAGGGGCTGGGTGCTCGCTCAGTGCGAGTTTCGTTAGGTGTGGTTGTCTTTTGTTTCCTATTGACCGAGTCTGAAGTAGGTGTTCGTCTATCAACTTCCATTGAAACATTAGAAAGAGGTTTGATCTTCTGCGAAGGCTGAGCTCTTTTTTCAATTGTCTTGTATTTAGTCGGGATAATTACTCTCCCACCCTGCACGGGTGAGGTATCCACAGGGAGGTCCATTGGAGACACCTGACAAGCGAAACTCACAACTTGGGGGATAGCACGTTCCGTTTGACAACCCGCTGCTACCCCCGGAGTCCTAACCTTCACAGCGGCGAAGGAGCGAGACAGATCAACGGGGTTCCTTGATACGTACCGACGTTTGGCCTCGGGAAATGATACCTTCTCAGCAGTTCGGATCTTCTGGATTGCCCTCTCCCTCAATAAGGTTGGACATTGCTTGTGATTGGCCGGATGGTCACCTTCGCAGTTAACACAATGCGGTGCAATGGCGCAGGGTTCAGGTTCGTGCGTAGATCTCCCGCACTTACCACACACGGGGGTGTCTGCCATGCACCGCTGCTGTGTGTGGCCAAACCTCTGGCACTTGAAGCACCTCAAAGGGTTAGGGACGTACTGTCGGACGTGGAGGTTATAAAAACCGCACGAGATCTTCTCAGGGAGAGTAGGAAGATTAAAGGTCAAGATAAGAGTGGAAGTGGGGATTTCTCGCCCATGCTCCCTCCTCTTGATTCTATACACATTAGTCACGCCTTGGTCTTTAAAAAACGAAACAAGTTCTTCCTCACTCTCCGTTGAAAAGTGGTCGTGGTTGACCACTCCCTTACAGAGGTTTAGTGTAGGGTGTGTGGTCACATCCACCTGGAGGCCGGCAATCTGCTTAGTGTTCATAATCTTCACAACCTGGTCATCTGTACGTGCTTCAAAGAGAATGGTACCATTCCTTTGTCGCACTACAGCTTGCAGCTTTCCAAAGGTTTCCTCTATGGCGCGCGCCAAACGAACAGCACTGACACATTTGAATGTTTTTCCTTCCTCGGCGCATGTCATGAGCAGGAATCAAGGCTTCTTCGGTCGGTCTTCCTCTTTTAAAAAGAAACTATTTAAATCAATAGTTCTCTGGAAATTGCCTCATCCTTGCGGGGGTGAAGGTTTAGTATCCATGAAGATGGATATTGAGTTCATCCCCGTGGTCCCCACTCACCACGGAGCCCAACAAGGGGACACTCCATCGGAGTGCCAGGGTTACCACGAAGATATAGTGGGGGAATAGCACAGCTCTGCACCACGTATCCCCGCTCACCCTGGAGTTAGTACAAGACCAGCGACCGCCCGTCTAGAAGAGTCCGAGGCCGAAGCAAGCGTGTTAAAGCCTACAAGGAATGTTCCCTAAAATACGTAAACAACGTATCCCTAAGTGCAAAGCAGGGTGTAGCACAAGGTAAGTAGTGGGGAAATAAACAGACTCCTCAACCGCCAGGACACACATTCCCTCCAACACGGGTCGCCATGCACAGCAAACACATGGGTGGGCGTTCAGCATACAGAGGGGGCCAGTGAAATAGAAGAGGGAGAAGAAAAGAGAAGGGATGTAATAAAGGAACGAGAATGATATATGGGGAGAAGAAAAAATGTCTGGTGAAAGAATACTTGAGAGCCCTCTCTGCATCCCCCTGTCAGGACGTGGACCAACCCACCTCGACGGGTATTGACTGAACTTGTGTATTTTCAATAATATGTAAAATTTATAAAATTAAGTTGCTGTCAAAGACAGAATATTGGTATTCCCCCTTGTGCTTGAACGCCGCGCGTAGCGCCCGTCGCCACGACCCCTCCCTCCCCACCCACTTGGATGCGCCACTACATGTCGTATATTCATGCGCGTGAAAGCGAACGACTAAAAGGTAAATTCAGTTGGAGCCAGGAGCGTGGGGCAATACCTGGGAAGGTACCAGACGCCGGAGAGAGCGCCAGTTGGACGCTCTTTGGTTTCAAACTGATTTCTTGCACACCGATATTGCTACAATATTTTGAATATTCTTCTAATTCTTTCTTATGAATACACGTTTTCCTTTTAATAAAATTCAATATTCAAGATATTGCAGCAATATCGATGTATATGAAATCATTCTGAAACCTTAGAGCGTCCAACTGGCGCTCTCTCCGGTGCCATGTGCCTTGCCAGGAGTTGCACCACGCTCTTGGCTGTATTACTGAGTTTACTACTTTACTCTTTCGCACTTCGATTTAACACGGGGAACATACGACCTATTCGCAGCGAAGAACCTGATTATTCCTGTATCATGATATTCAGCATACCATCGTGATTATAATGAAATTATTCCACAATGCTTTCGGTGAAGAAATAAAAGAAATCATCTCCGTCAACGTTGCGCAATTAATAAAGTTTAGATAATTATAATACCTTAATCTGATTGGTAGTGTAATTCATGTACGTGTCCTTGTTCTTGTATGTAACGGGGTGAGGACAGGACAAGGATGGGAAAGGGAAAATCGCGGACGTTCTTTGGTCCGTTTGTTAAGGTACTGCTCCACCATTCGCCTGATATTGTTCGAAGAAACCACAGAAAACTACCGATCAGAGCCGCCGACCGCTAGAATTCTCCTCCAGACAGTTGCTGAATTCGGCCTACCTTAATAGCTAGTAACCAAAAATTCCAAAGTCAATTTAATGATTTTTTTAAAAGAAAGAACAGAAATACAACCTTCATTCCCTGGCTTTACACATAACACTGTATTTACTTTACGTAAAATATCAATTATAAGTAGAGTGCAACTGAAAATTAAACCCTGCTAAAAATTGGAATTTTGTATTATTTCCAAATTTTGAATTCAAATATCTCTATCGGGGGCCCAAATACAATTTTCAAATTAACACACATAAAACATCGGCTTGGCACCAGACAACAGTATAAATTTTCATCTTTTGAGATTTGACTCAAAGAGGGGTTTCAAAAAAAGTCACAAATTTACGACGAAAGTCCTTTATAGATACCCATTTTTAAATTATTTGTAATTAAGTATTTTTTATTTTTGAACATAATAAGCACCCAATTATAGGTTTGTTGATCTTGAATTTCTGAGAAGTGGAAGTGCCAGCTTCGGAGAGGTCAATAATCTTGTGTAGAGTACTTGAGTAAAGCAGATTTATTCATTTTTTATAAAACACAGAATAAGAATATAATTTTACATATTTCTAATGACTATTACTGATTTTGGTTGTCTCAATTTGGAGACAATCAGTTAGCAGTACACATCAATAACGAATTGATCATTAAATTCATTTTGAAACAGCTGAACAGCATACTTTAATTTTATAATATGACTATTTCAATCTGTCTGTTCATGTCGTAAGTAACCAATGTTAGGCAAGAATCTAGTAAAATCCGCTCCCAGGGGACGCCGCCTTAAAGTAGCACTGTCCGTGCGGGTGGAGAGGTTAGAGTGCTCCAATGAAGCTGAGGGCTCATGCAGCGGTGCACGGCTAATGAATAGCGTGCTACTGGTAGGGTCACCCATGCTGTACAGGTCTCAGCAGAGGAGCCAGACAAAGTGGTGTCCTACATCACCCGTCACACCAATCCTGTTCCTTGTACCTGACACACCTATTCCTATGCTCCTTCCTCCGCAACTAGCGGTCCCCTTCTCGGATGTGGTATTTCTTCCACTTACTTGTACCTTATCCCTCTCTCTGTTTTCTGTACTACTGGCTGCTCTAGGCCTCTTGTGTTTTTCGACCGCGACGCTGTTAGGTTTCGGGGGCTAGGGAGTCATTCATTTTTTCACCTTCACTTTTCATCTTTCTTTCTTCTTAACTTATTTATCCTTTCATACGGGGAGGGAGGCGGCGAAGCCTGGAAAAGGCAACCTCCCTATGGTATGGGAAGCCAGAAACAAAATCCCTTGGTCCTCCTGTGGGGGTTTGGGAGGCGATGGGCCTGCACCTCATCACTCGGAAAAAACTACACTTGCAAAATTTCTCAGTAAAGCCTCGGAACATGGCAAACATTTTGGGCAAGGAAAAGGACGATGAGAATTGGAACTTCGCTATCAACCAAAGAGCCAGAAGTATTCAGAGAAATTGATAAGCGTCGTATGGATATTGTAGCATTTTCAGAAACAAAGAAAAAGGTAAAAGTTCAGAACAGAAGGGGGGATTTTCAAGATAAAAAAAAAGAAAGTATATGGTAGGTACCAAAAGATGGGAGAGGCTGTAGTGGTGTATCATTGGCAATAAGGCAAAAGTACAGAAACAACATCAAATCTTGGGAACAGATAAATGATCGAATTCAAAAGTTGAAATGGAACTCATACTTACAGTTGTAATAATTGCTGTTTACGCCCTATGACGATGCCAGTAAGTGTTAAAGATGATTTTTTCAATGAGTTGACAACGTTGCTGGAAAACAATCAGAAAACGTAGAAATAATTTTACTGGAGACTTCAATGGTAGAAGTGGCGTCATGTGAGTGACCGGTAGGGGGAATACGGGCGAAAACATATTAAATGATAATGGAGAGCGCCTAATTGAGCTGTGTCAGCAAAAGGCCTTGACAATAACAAACGGATGGTTTAAACATAAAGACACACATCAGTACACATGGATTCAACATTCTCGGAAACTGAGGTCCATTATCGACTATATTATTGTGAAACAGTGCAATAAAATAAAAATCAAGAGTATGAGTAAAGGGGCCTAGAGTGGTATACAGACCATTATGCATTGTTTTCTGAGATGTACTTTCTATTAAAAAACCTTGTTGAGAGCCGTATAACCAAAATCACGGCGGGGAGAAAGTGATGTCGGCAACAAGGTATAATCTTGAAAGTCTATAGGAAGACTACAAAATGTTTATATCAAGTGCGACTGGCAAACAAAATATTATCAGTACAAGAAGGAACACCAGACGCAATGGACGAATCTATGAAACGGTGCATCCACCAGTCTATGAAGCCTTGGGAGAAAAAGAAAAGAGGATTGAAGAAAAAAATGCCCATTGTGGTGGCAGAAACCACAGAGGCATCCGTAGAAAAGAAAAACAAGTGTACGGGAAGTGGCTATCTACAAAAGCGGATAGTGATAGAATAGAATATCAAAGAGTCAGGAAAGAAACTCAAAGAGAAATCAATAAAACTAAGAATGAATACTGGGAACAGACTTGTAAAGGAAGTGGATAGATGTTTAGGGAACACAAAGTCTAACAGAACTTGGAGAATAATAAAAGGAATGAGAATGGAAAACAAAGACAGGTCAGGAATATTTCCCAAATTAGTATGCGGAATGGAGAAACCCATTTCAGAGGTCTTTTTAACTGAAAATAGAACGAAATTTTTTGCAAGCCCCCAAGAAGAGATGCAAAGCATAGAAACACCTACAATGTCTATTCCCAAATGAAATATGAGCAGCCTTGGCCCTCATGAAAAACAGAAAGGGCCCCCGGGGCCAGGTGTTTATCAGCGTAGAACTCTTAAAGTCAGCACCTGATAGTGTGATGGAAATACTGGGAAAATTTTTTTAATAAGAGTCTACAGGTAAGTGATTCACCCAGTGAATGGGAAAAAGGCCTTCATTACTCCAATTTATAAGAAAGGAAGTAGGCGAGACTGCAAACTATCGTGGGATAAGGAATGTGCACAGTAGCAAGATTTTACGGTAGGATCCTAAAAGGTAGAATTGAACATCATTATACAGAATCAGAGGAACAGAATGTCTTCAGGGTAGGAAAGTCTCGTATTGATGGTATCTTCACCTTAAAAAATCTAATAGAAAAACAAGTTGAAAGAGGAAGAAATATCCATCTTATATTTGTTGACCTGCAAAAGGTATACGATATGGCTTAAATAAGTTATGCCACATGAAAGAAAGTGGTATCGAGCCAACCTATAAATGCTATCAATGCATTATATAGTGATAATAGCAGCTCTGTCAAAGTAGGTAAATGACTCTCCAGAATTTAAATGAAAGGGAAAGACAAGGTTGCTCATTAGCCCTCTCTCATTTAAAATTTATCTTGAAGAAGCTCTTAAAAATTTGGGAAAAAGGAAGTGTAGTGGATTGGGATTGCCAGTAGGAAATGATATACTGTACACTCTGCTATTTGCCGATGACCAAGTGGTCAAAGCTGGAGACGAAGATGATTCAAGTTATATGATTCGCAAATTACAAGAGGAGTATGAAAGATGGGGTCTTACAATAAACCTTACAAAACGGAATATATGATAGTAGGAGATAAAGAATATGGGGATCTGGACGTCGCTACAGGGTACAAAGTGAAACTTTTATGTACCTTGGAGTTGTATGTATCTTCTCGTCGAAGGGAAGAAGCTCTGATGACATTTCCAACAAGATAGGACAGGGAAGGAGAGTGATATGACAGTTAAACTCTCTCCTCTGGAGTAAAAACGTCACAAAATGGAAGAAAGCTCATATCTTTAAGACCATCCTACAGAGCATAAGTACCTATGGAGCTGAAACCTGGACATTGACCAAAAAAGGGTAAATGTAGGGTGATGGCCCTTGATATGGACTACTAGAGAAGGTAAAGGCCGGGTGCCAGGATGGATCACATTAGAAATGAAACAATTAGACAAATGATAAATGTGGAGAGCAGCATCTTGGATTCAATTGAAACAAAACGATTGAATTGGTATGGACATCTCCAACATATGGGAAGCAATAAGTGGCCCAAAAAGATCTGGGCATGGACACGTCCAGAGCGGAAAAAGCGTGGAAGTCCACCAAGAAGTTGGAGAAAGGACATCCAAGAAGAAATGGAGGCAAGAGGCCTCAAGGATGGAGACTGGGAAGATCAGAAGAGATGGAAACAGAGAAGCGAGAAGCGGCGTCAGCTTAAAAAAACTCGCAGCTTATTTATATATCTATTAAAATTAAACCAATCATAGATACGTGTCGCCAATTGATTATCACTGGTTTACCTGTTGCACACTGCTGTAATAACTTTGTTTACCTTTTTAAGATAAACATAGTAATTGTTTCAGGTCCATAATAGCTTGTGCATCTATATATTTTACGGTTTATTAGTTCATTGCAGTGTTTTTACGGACCTCAAACAAAACACGTAAAAGAATTGCTAATACCCTCATGGGCCTTTTGAATACTTTATGGACCGCCCCCTAAATACGTAATGAAAATTTTCTGTCTTTTGTAGTAATGCAATGATAAAATTCATTTTAATATTTGTTTCCCACTTTCTTTTTTAAATGGAGTGTTTTGGTGAATGGATCAATATTTTTTGACGTCATTTAATTACATATATTTTCTATTCATTTGAGTGGGAATATTGAAGGTTAAAGATAAAATTGGGGTTTTGATTTACTATCTTATGTTTCGATTTATTGGATTATGCATTTGTGGTTTCATAATTATGGCAAAAGTTTCAGTTTATTATTACATTTATTATAGGGAATTTACGCTTTTATGATAATTTTTTTGATATTAATATTGATATTTGCTTTTCGAGACTTGCTATGTTATCTTTTTATATTTTCTTTGAGAGAAGATTAATTCCTAAATTCCTGTTGATTTTGGGATGAGATTAACAGCCTGAACATGTTCAGGCTGAGATTTATTTGTTATTTTATACATTGTTGGCATCTTTACCATTTTTATTTGGTTTGTTGAATTTACATGCGAGAAAAAGAATTTTATATTTATATGGATCTTGAGGTAATGAGGTTTATGTATTTATTTCAGAATATTAAATTCAATCAAAAAATTAATCTCAAATAAGTAAAATAACTAGTTATAAACTTTATTTTTAACATTTTATCATTTTTTTAAGACTAAAGTGAAAAGAAGCATTGTAATAGACATTTGTCAATATGATGTCACAAAAAAAACAGAATGTGTATCTAATTACTATTGATAATTTCATACAAAATGAAAGTATATTTTAAATTAAAAAAAAAACTATAGACGGTTTTTAGATTATTTTCTTCTATTAACTGTGAGAATGTTAGCCGTTGTGCCTGATAATTCATATTCCTAGGTGTAGTACTGCAACTCAAGAAGCATATACTCTGTCCCTAAAAAAAAATTCCGATATGTAACAGTGAAATATGAGTGACTGGTGGCAATTGTATATATATTTTTTTATTTGCCTCAAAAACAGTTAAAAACTGTGTATGACCTGCTATGGCGAGAAGTTAATACTGTGCACGTTTTCCAATTATGTGATCCCAACACTACAGCCATATATTACTTCAATTTTGAATACAGAAAAAAAAGGCTACGATATATTAAAATCTATTTCCAAGGATAAATTAGCAATAATTTTTGGGCTCTTATCCATCATATCCTTCGTCTAGGATTCTTCCTGCAGCAACAACATGGAAACGACTACTTGAATAACTATATTTCCCACTATATTCTAGAAGACATGCACAGATAATGAAGTTACAGTTACGAGAACATTCCAAAATTGCAATTTTCATATCAATTAAGCAAAATAGGTATATAACTAGTTATTTTATTTTTTGAGCATTATGTCATTTATTTCTTGCATTTTTTGCATCGTAACTTGAATAATTCGAATTAACAAAAATGTATGTGTTGTGTTAGTATTAGAGCCGGTCCTTAAGTACTCAAAAGGCTCGATGGCATAAATTATCAGAAAGGCCCGCAAGTGTATTAACAATTCCGTTGCAAGAAAATGCAATATCACCAGTTCACTTTGGCACGTGAACGCGTTGCCAGTGTAATATCATGGAGGCCTTGCTACTGAAGCGAAGCGAACACGCGTCGCAGCCAATTTGTCGTTGCGCAGTGTGGGTGCATTTGTGCACGAGCGAGACCGCCAGAATGTTTAAAAAGCCTTTCCGCACACATCGCATGAATGTGGGCGTTCTCCCGTGTGCGTGCGATTGTGCACGATGAGGTCGCTGACTGTTTAAAAGCCTTTCCGCACACATTGCATGAATACGGGCGCTCTCCCGTGTGCGTGCGCTTGTGCACGCTGAGGTTGCTAGACAGTAAAAGCCTTTCCGCACACATCGCATGAATATGGGCGCTCTCCCGTGTGCGTGCGATTGTGCACGATGAGGTCGCTAGACTGTTTAAAAGCCTTTCCGCACACATCGCATGAATACGGGCGCTCTCCTGTGTGCGTGCGATTGTGCACGGCGAGACCGCCAGACTGTTTAAAAGTCTTTCCGCACACATCGCATGAATACGGGCGCTCTCCTGTGTGCGTGCGATTGTGCCCGGCGAGATCGCCAGACTGTTTAAAAGCCTTTCCGCACACATCGCATGCATATGGGCGCTCTCCCGTGTGCGTGCGTTTGTGCCGGTGAGGTGGTCGACGTTTAAAAGCCTTTCCGCACACATCGCATGAAACGGGCGTCTCCCGTGTGCGCTTATGAATAATGAGGCTTTTAAGGTAGTGAATCTTTGCCGCACACGTCGCACGAATATTGACGCTCCGCTGCGAGCTGCCGCTGGTGAGGAGCGAGGTCGCTGGACGCGGTGGGAGATGCTCCGCAGAGCCGCGGCGAAACGCTGCGTTCCCGAGTGCTGGCGCTTGTGACCTCGAGGTCCCCGGAAGAGGCGAAGTGGCGTTGCAGTCGCGGCATTTCAAGGTCCGCATCCGGAACAGGCGCACGTGAGCCTGCAGCTCCGGTGCTGAGGGAGCAGTCCCGGCGCTGTTGGCAGGCCGCTGCCCTCCCGGCCGCACTGGCATCGCCTGCTCCTGTTCCTGTTCCTCGTCCTGTGGCGGTGGACAGCCCTCTGCGCCTGCGAACGTCCGTAAAATAATTTATCTCCACGAAACAAACTCGACACAACTACCGAAAACAGTTCAGTTCCGCGTTCCACAAGCCTATTCAAAAGTCTTACTAGGAAGAAATGTTATGGTGTCAAGATGAGATGAAGTAGCGAGAATGCGTCTGAGCACCTTCATTAGTATGTTCATTACCGATAGTAAAGATATCCCCCAAAATGGAGAATGCAATATTGTGCATGCTGTGTTAAAATGGTAGAGAGGCAGTGGAAGTTGAGTGCTTGAGCACCTTCATGAGTGAATGCTAACAGAGCAAAGAAAAATCATGTAAATGAAGAATGGAATATTAAACCTTTGTACGTAACACCTATTACGTAGTGGTGCTACTTCGTCACCAACTTTCATGCACCATTTAAAAATTATTTTAATATTTTCCTACTACTTAGCGCGGAAGTGGTTTTCCAATGTTTTCAGGAAAGAAGTATGCGTAATGGCTCTACCGCGACCGCGCGCTCCCACCCTTCCCTGTGTCCCACGCAAACGACGTCTATTTCGCACAGATCACGTGCGAGGTTTTATCATGAGCCAATGGGCAAATAAGGTAATAGAACACGTGAATTAAATTTTACATCCCATAATAGTATTTACGTAGAATAGAGAAAGTATTGTAATGATGCGGAAACACGACGATTTTCTACTTTCTGAATTTCCCTATTTTCGTTTTGATGGTCCATGATGATGGTACACGCCGTGAGAAAACACAGGCTCCGCATATTTATATTTTTATCGTAAAATTAAACGTATTGTTTCCCTCATAGCCATTACTTAATTGTGAACCACTTTGTGGGCGATGTGTACGAGGGCTGTTCAAAAAAATTCGAGGATTGACGTCGTAAAACAAGATGTACTTAAAAGTTAATGTATGGTCCACTTCTAAGTAAATTTGTTTCCACTTCTAGTGTCCACTTAAAAGTCCTTGTACACCTTTTGTTATATCGTTCTGCCCCTTCTCGGGAAACGTCTCAAGTCTTCTTCCTTTCAAGGGTCTTTTGAGTTTTGGGAACAAGAAAAAGTCACAAGAAGGAAGGTCAGGCTAGTAGGGAGGGTACGGAAGAACAGTGATCGAGTGTCTACCTTCAAACTCAAGAGTTCTGAGGGCTGAATGGGCTGGAGCATTGTGTGGAGCTCGACTCCTGTGTGCCTCCTTGACCCGGTCTATCGCCCCCTCTTTCACTCTCTCCTTTCATTAGTTGTGACGTGCCACCCTCGTAGATGACTGGCTTCAGTGTATTCCTAAGACGTGGAGTACTGTGGTTGAATTGTGAAAAGTTGAAAGGAAGGAGGAGCAGCTTCGGGTCTGTTTCACTTCTCCGACGCTGGCTAACTTCTCTGCCTCTGGCTCATTTCTTTTCTCCCTCTTCTGGATCCGCCGGGCCCGTTCATATTGGCCCCTCGCTCTCATTCGGCAGCGTTTTTTAGAGGTGGCTGGCGGAATGTTTTGCGACACTGCATGCCGTTTGCCTTGGGAGTCATGCCTGATATGGAGTGATGTAATGGCGGCTCAGTTGTCATGATGGAAAAACTAGTCGCCACTCCCCCACATTTCTGGACTTCTGCGACGGATGGCGTCCCTCAGTAGTTTCAGAACGTCAATATAATTATTTTGGTTCATGTGGAACCTTTAGCCTTGTGAACGACACCTTTAGCATAAAAACTGTCAGCATCACTTTGATTTTGGACCGAACTTCGACGAAATAAGATAAACTAATATTTTGGTGAATTTCAACAAAGATAAAAGCAAAATTTCTTGACAATATTTCCTGTTTGCCGGTATGTAATTCCACTGTATCTAATTGGTAATGTACATAACGGTTTATACATGTAAATAAAGCCAAGTAGCCGCTAAAACCTATGAAGTTAATGCGACATTAAATAAATATAAACGCAAAAAGCGGAAAAAGCAACACGTGTGCTGTATGCGTCTTCTTCCCGTGGCCCTCTCCGCACAGCAAACTGAGGAAGCTGAGATCGCCCGGCCTCAAACTTCTGCGCTTCGTGATTGTAATTGTAGAGATGTTTTGAGGAAGATTCTACGTAAGTTGGTATGTGTATATTATTGTACATTGCTTAGTTCTTTTTTACATTGGAGCTTTTCTTATAGTTTACTGAATCTTTTAAAAGTAAAAATAAAATATTTGAAATAGATACGAAATAAAGATTGCTAGCCTTCAGTCGCCCCAATTTACGCAGTTGAATGCTACGTATGTTAGAATTTGCATATTATTTCATTTTCCATTTTATTATTTACATTACATTTATGTTCATTCATTTTAAATTGCGTCCTTTCATAACGTTAAATGTGAAAAGGAATGATACGCGGCCATTGTTGGTTCTTTTAACCCATTTCTGTAATGCTGCAGTGATGACAGAAGACGATAATTACTGATGCATTTCATTCGCAGTAATATACTAATAATTTTTATAATCAATTAAATTAATTCAATTTAAAAAATTCATTGCCGAGCTCTGATTACGAATAAGTGGATAAATCCAGTGGCTAAATTTGAGGAAACCTCCATCACGTGTAGTTAGAATACCCGTTTTGTGAATCCTTGATACAGAAACGTCAATAGACGCCAAAACGTCTGTCTTTCTGTTTAAGAACACTACTAGCGCCTAAACCCTACGTTTCCGTAGGGATAGTGCTAAATGTACTCTATAGGGTGACAGAAACGCCACATTGCTGTATTCTTCTGTTTCTTGCTTTTTTTCTTCAAAAACTACAAAAATATTTTTTTTACTGGACTCTCACTATCTATCTATATATTAGCGGCGATTAGTTCACATTATTATAATTATGAGTATACATGCTTTCAATAAAGTTAAATAAAGTTTCTCAAAATCTCAACAATGTTCTTTAAAAATTAGCTCAAATTCCCCCATTTTGAGCTCTCAAATGCCATTTTACAAAAACGGCTCAAATTATTCTTCAAACTGTTCAAACGGATGGTGATATTTGCACTGTTCAATATCACTAAAGTTTTTTTTATCTTTTCTTTTTCAAAATTTACACGACAGTATTTTTTAAAATATCTCTCATGTCGTTAATGGCTCTTTTAACTTAAATTTGTACCGATTTTCTTTGTTTAATGTCATCTGGCAACGCGTTGTAATGTAACGTACATGTATTGTATGTGGGTATCTTGTAGTGAACTGTGCATACTGGCACTTGAACATGATTTCTACGACATGGGTTGTAAATATAAATATTAGTTTACATGAAAATATGTTCCCACCAACGAGTCCGTTTTGACAAATATTATAGATTTGTAAATAAATATGCAAGGCAATGGTAAGATTCCAAGCTCAATGAAAAGACGCAGAGATCACGTGCATGGCATTTTTTCATTATTCGGATAATTTTCTTTTGAAATCTAAATGTCTGGGTACTAGAGGATGAGCTTCCCCAGAATATTATGCGGTAGCTAGGCGGGAATGTACATTTGCGAAACATACGGAACGAGATGCACGAAGGCTGACAGAATTTGAAAGAAATCTGAATGCGTAACATAATGAACTTAATTGTTAATTTATGTTATATATGCATTCCATTTGAGGTATGACTGAATTGAGAGGTTAGAAATTTTCTTACCTTAACACCTGCTAATTGCATACAGTTCATTTTCAACGGAGCATGCGATTGCCGATTTAAAAGGCAAAAATGCCGTTGGCACATAGCCGACCAAAATTAATTCAAATTTGGCGCCGTACTTGGAATTAAAGACAATAACAATTCCTTGCGCTAATTAATAGCAAAGGGCATGGATTTTAAACGTCCCGCGTTGGCTTATAACATTTTTTCCATGAAAACCGTGGGCTGGCTTTCGGAGACACAGGCAAAGACGTCTTTCGTATGAAACTCTTTGGAAGGACAAACTGCATTTAAAGTTTGAACTGCTTTCATATACGCTCGCGAGATTGCTCCAGCTACTGGGAACTCGCATTGATGGCACTTCTGAGAATCAAATGCGTTTTTTCATTTGACGTCAAGAGTTAATTGTTGGGAACTTTGCAGCAGAACGGTTTTACAAAAGATCGCATCGTCAGTAAAAAGGCGTAGTAGTAATTCACATCTTGGCTGCTTTGAAAAATGCGATTTTTGACTGTTGACAGCGGGGGCTACCTTACAGCCGTGTAGACTCCGTGTACAGAGATGTTTTGGCGCGGAAGCTCGCCAGAAATTGCATTACGCCCGAATTACGACAGAAAACGAACTTCTGTTCGGCTGAGGTAAACTAGTAGTTCTTAAATAATTGTCTTTCAGAACTTTCCCATGTGACACGCGAGGAGGCTGTGGCAAAACGCTTGTAGACTACCCAATTCATCTTCTGTGTCTCTCCCAAAACTCTGATGAAGCTACTTTGCAGCTTCAACACATGCATTGAAACAGTTTTTCCTTCGTTAACTATTAATATGTTATTACAAAATCCAATTTGAAACTTCAGATAAACCTTCTCTCTAACCTCTCTTTTCTCTAAAATACAATTATAATCGTGGCATTGGTTAGATTTTAACAGTTAACTCTGAATGTTCGAAATTTTCAAAAGATTCAATTATTTCCGGTGCTTTCCTAGCACTATAAAATTGGAGATTTTTCCCTCAAATGAAATTTGTTCTCCATATTTATTTATTTATTCCAATAAGGTCAGTACATATTTTTGAAACTTTTAGTAGTTTTCGCTCAATATTGCGTACAATATTTGCAAATGAATTTGAATTCCATCCAAATTTTTACTTCAAACTTTTTCTGGAGGGTAGCACTGTTAAAATTGACGTTTATTTTGCCGTTTTTTCTTCAAAAATTACACATTTTTTAATTTTCCTCACGCTGTTAATATGGTTATTTCCAGCGATTTCTAAACTCTATTGCATTGGTGAGTTAAAGAGCCTCAAGTGATTTTAAATGCAGTTTTTCGAAAAATCAAACATTTTCTACTAGTCCCCAAATATCGCTTTTACAGTAACGTTGAAACGCCATTTTCTTAAAATGTGCTTTAAATTTGTCAATAATAATTGCTATTTAGGACGAGGTGTTACACTTCTTTAATATTCTTAAAGTAATATTTCGCTTCTACTATTAGGAAACCGAAAAGTTGAGAACATTTTTTAAAAAATGTACTTTGGGGGACGGTAGATGGTAGATGGCAGCTGGCATGCGGATGGGGCAAAACTGTCTACCTAGTCCACATTTAGGAAATTAGGAAACTTTACGAGGTCTGTGCCTATCTGTAGTACCTCAAGTTAATTGTTCATAACTGACTACAATTTTTTTTATTTTGAAATAAAATAAATAGATAATTAATAGAAAATTATAGCCTAGTTGATTTTCAATTTCTGTGAAGTGGGGGTGGTGACTATCGCATTTCTTTGTAATTGTTTATCATTGAGTAATTTTTTAAATTTATGGTTCAAAATCAGTACATAATTAGGTCAAAATTATAGGCTAAACGATTGGAATTTCTGAGAAGTGGGAATGCCAGCTTGGCGGAGGTCAATAATACTAGGTCGTTTTTTCTTGGCTCGACAGCCCGATAAGGCCATGGCCGACCAGCGGTGGTCCTGCCTCTCGGCCCTGGGATGCGAGATCCGTGTGGTTGGCACGAAGACGTGATGCCGCTGTATACATTGGTCTTCTTATCCTTAAATCTTGTATGTTCTACAGTTAGGAAACCGGCGCTCTGCCAAAAAAAAGTACTTTGGCGATGATAGATGATAGCTAAAGAGCGTGGGGCATTGGACGTAAAGCCAGTCCACACAAAACAGGATTCAAAGGAAATTTGAAAACATTACTACGAGAAAATCTGTGCCATACTGCAGCACCACTAGTTATATTCACAGACAAATTTTGTACTTTATAACGATTATTACAATGTTAACTGATTTTTGATATCTTAAGTTTTTAGACAATCGATTACTATGATGAAAAAATAATAAAGGACGGTGTTCAACTGTGACATTATTTTTAAAAGCAAATCATATATTGATTGCGCTTCCTAATTGATAGTCCATAATCTTAAGAACCAAATGCAGATACGTCTGCGAATGTTAACCAGTAATCTCGTAATGATGTCGAAAACATACTGCTCCCGAACTCGAGAGGTTAATGTACACTAGAATACACTGCGATGGCTCGGTTAATTAAACAGAAGTATAGTCCATATAAAATCACGTCTATACCATCAATCGTAAAATTAATTTACAAACACACAAGTTATTCGTGAAATATCACTAGCAATGGATCATTTTATCACAAATTACGTCCTTAGTTTTACATTTAAAAATTGGGATATAGTACAAACATTGGCAATATATTATTTCGAACGGAGAACTCATATTATAACTTGATGTCAAATTTACCACTTCATCAGGAGTTAAAGTTATTGAATTTAAAATAGTTAGATTTTACTTGTACAACGAACGCAAAGATTTCAGTTACATTTGTAATTTAATTCTCTTCTTCGGTGGGTTCACATATTGTGCACTCATTAACTCAAGACTCTACGAGAATGCAGTGAACTGCTACTATCGCTGTCGAAGCACATTCACTTTGTCACGTAAATGCGTCGCCATCTGGAGCGTTATTTTATACTTGGGTTTTCGTAACGTGGCGGATGATATTAGGTCATTTTTACTCCTCCCGCCTTATAAAATAATTCTTTTTAATTAATTCGCGAACGTCCTTCTTAACAGGAATCATGGCCTTAAACGTGTGCTTATCACTGTTATAAAGATTCATTTTATAAGGCAGGAGGTGTAAAAATGACCTAATGCCATCCGCCACGTTACGAAAACACAAGTATACAAGATGGTTAACAGCATGCAGAAATGCATGTTCGGGCTTCAAAATAATCACTAGTGGGATTATTTTGATAACCTATAACATCGCCAAAAATTACCAATAAATTGCTCTTAAAATGATTTTTAAAATTTCCCTAAAGTTAAAGAAAAATGACAAAAATGTCATCAATACCAATTCGAATGGACATATCAAGCTGTTGGATTTGATACTGATGTAATCGAGACTTCTTCCATTCATTCAAGTGAATTCAGCTCGCAAACTTGTATACTTGTAAACTGCAAACTTGTAAACGCAAAAAACTCAATACACAACACAAAACAAAACAAAAAACTCAAACGCAAACTTGTAAACTGTGTATACTTCGCGAATGTTCATTCCCGCCTGAGATATGGCATAATATTCTGGGGAAATACATCTTATAGCTCCCAGACTTTTAGATTACAAAAGAATTGTACGAATAAAAACCCAAATCCCACCCACGGGGATTCATGTAAGCCTTCTTCATTAATCTGAAATTCTACCATTACCGTGTCTTTTTTTTACGAATCAGTGGTTTTGTAAAAAATGACTTGCTCAAGGGCGGAAATATTTTTTCCCAGAAAATGCCGAAGTCTATTACTATAACACTCGACGTAGAAATCATATTTATCAGGTGACAGTATCAACAGCTCATTACAAAAAATTCACATACAATACATGTACATTATTTTACAACACTTTGTCAGATGACTTTGACGATTAAATTCAATAGAAAAGTTTAAATCCCAAGTGAAATCGTTTCTGCTGCATAACTGTTTCTATACAATTAGAGACTATACTGAGCATCACAAGAAAAGTAACATTAATTTTATTTTTTCTTTTAATTCTGGATAATTCCGATCCATTGAGCAAAAAGCTGAGATGGCCCCTGTTTTGCTTCTGGACATAAATGTAACTTCATTTCTGTGCACGTCTTCTAAATTCAGTGGGAAATACAATTATTCAAATTATCGTTTCCATGTTGTCGCGGCAGGATGTAATAAGAGCCAAAATTTATTGCTTATTTATCCTTGAAAATAGATTTTATTACAAGGGAGGGTTTTTTTTCCCTTTCAAAATTCAAAATTATTGCTATTATCCTTGAAAATAGATTTTACTACATGGGTTTTTTCTCCCCTTTTAAAATTCAAAATTTATGTAGTATATGACTTAGTGTAGTGATCACAGAATTTTGAAAATGTGCACAAATTCACTTTTCCCCATTGCACGTCATACGCAGTTTTTAACTTTTTTTTTGACGTAAAATAAATAAATGAATAAAAAAAACTTTTTGTGAGGACTGTCCTTTACCAGGAAATCTCCGTCTTTAGTTAACCCGAAATCGCCGGAACCGGGACAATGGCGGTGATTGATACGTGTCACACCTTAGATTATACATTAATCACAACGACTGGCATTACAATTATTGAGCGAAGAAATTGAATCGGCTACTGAGGAATTCGTTTGAGAACATTTGTTTCATCTCGCAAATATTATTTCAAGGAAGTGCCATTAAAATTATATTAAAATCGGTGAAATCACGAAAAATGCATTAAACTAGACGTGCTACAGAATGGAAGACTTTCTCGTAGCATTTTTTTTTCTAATTTCCTTCGTGTATTCTAGCATTAAGTTCGTACTCCATTCTCTGGCCATCTTCTATCCATCGTCGCCCAAAGTACATTTTTTGACAATTTCTCAACTATTTGCTTTCCTAGTAGTACAACAGAATCATTACTTCAAGTATATTAAAGAAAAGTAAAACTCGTCCTCAACAGAAGAATTCAATGAAAAATTCGTAGTCGACTTTAAGGAAATGGAGATTAAGCATTACTCTATATGCGAAATTTAAGCTCTTTTTTGTTGCGGCGGTATCCGCCCAGTCAAAACGCGCGCCAAAGTGGCGCGGAGCGGCGGCTACGAGAGTCTACGAGAATCGGCGAGAAGACGGGCCCAAAGGAGGCAGCGGGCCCAAAGAGCGAATCTACGGGCGTCGCAAGCATAAACGACCGCCCCGCGGGGGAGAAGAAGAGGGGCGAACGGCAGATTGAGTGACATTAGTGTTGACCCATCAGTGATTTAGGATTCTAGAATTGGTATTGTCTTAGCACTTATTACGGGCATCTCCTGGATAATTGGAACTTTGGTTTGGATTTTGGTTTACTCTTTTTGGTTCACTAGATTTTGTTCACTGCTGTATGAGAGTGGCTGACTTGTGAATAAAACATTGTTATAGTTATCCGACGTGTTTTCTATACATAACATTTTTCACACGAATCTATTGAGTTTTCGAAAAACTTTATTTGAAGTAATTTCAAGCACATACACTTAACAAATGTAACAATGCATACTAATAGATGGAAATGTCCATATTAACGGTTCAGAGGTTTTAAAAAATTTTTTTTAAAAAAAAAAAAATTATCATAAAAACATTGAAATTTGCTATTACTGGAAAATTTTGAAGGAAAAAAATTAGATCGATTTTTTAAGAAAATGGCGTTTCAACGTTTCTAAAAAGCGCATTTCGTGCTCATTTTACAGAAAACTGAGTTTTCAAGAAACTTTATTTGACATTATTTAAAGCACATTACCCATCTTTTACAGAGTGGGGAAAAAATTTCCTTTTAAATTTTTTAAAAAAAAAAAGCAATATGTGTTTATGTGACGGCATAGGGTTCGTTTGGCACAAACCTTCCCCAAAAATGTAAAAAGAAAATTTGGAGCAGATTTTGAGAAAATCTTTTTGTTATTTTTTAAAATTATAAATATTGCACGCACTATTGCACGAAAACTACTAAAATTTTCAAAAAGATCTACATGACCTAATTGGAAGAATTATCTATGCATAACATATTTCATTTGAAGGAAAAAACTCACGGGTCTCAACTCAACATACAGGACGGACCGGACGGAGCAGACGCACGGATGGACGAAACACACTTTTTCGGTACCAGGACCCCAAAACGTGTATTTCCGTTGAAATCTCGAAATCGATTTTCCGCAGATTTACATAACTTTCTCTATACTACGTATATTACTCCGTAGACTCCAGGCCGTGTATTAGGCCGCACTAAATTCGCAATATGGCAGCTTGAAAGATTTCCTGTCGGAATAGACAACTTATGAAACTATAAATCTGATCAAGTCTCTCGCTTGTTGTCTCATTCACAATCCTCGCGCGGTCTCGAGTCTTGCCCACTGTTCAATAATACATGTTTCGTTTTTCGGTAGAATTAAAAAGAGATGTTCATCTATAAACGAATTTAACTCTGTGAATAATTATTAAGTTAATTAAGAATTTCATTATAAACGATTAAAAAAAATGAAAAATACATCTCAAAAGTTATCTGCGGTCATGCTTTTGAGATGTGTGTCAACAGTTCCTTCACGTTTTCAAGTGGTAGTAATGAGTTTTATTGAACGCAAATAAATACCACAATTATTGAAGTTAATTAACGTGATATACATGGTAGTTTGTTCCTAACAGTCCAGTTATGTCAATATCAATGCAAATGCATCCATTTAATTTATCAGTTCAATTATTCATTAGCTTTTAAAAGTTAAAAAGAATAAATAAATAATGAAAATCATCATTAGTGTAAGTCTTCAATAACTTATCCATTGTTACCAGAGACAGTCTGAATCGGTTATCTCAAAGGTTAATATTAAGTATAGACCCAGATGTTGTTGGGCTATCCATTATTTTCCAGTTATAATTAAAATGAATTCAGAAAAAATAATGATAAATATAATATAATTAATTTAAAACGAGAAATACTAAAGGGACACTTAACAACAAATAATGAACTACTATAACTATTTCAATTAGCTTTATTATTATTATTACTAAAGAAAACAATTGGAAAATAATAAATAAAACTCAAAAACGCCTAGTATTACTAAAGAAATAAATTGAACGATAAAACGCAAAGAATGAAGAGCACCAAAACGCAAAATGCAAATCTTTAGCAACACTCGTAAACTAACACAACTTCACTCGGATGGCTTTGAATGTTGGCGGAATCTACGGAAGAAGTCATTGTTTCATTGCAAACTTATATTTTAAAAAATGTCCCTACCGCTTGAAGGCAATATATACAGGGTATTTGTGTGACGGTTGGCAACAACTTTTGCCAACACAAAACTACCCTAAATCGAGTATAAATGTATGTTCTCATCCGACAGAGACATTTTTCAAAACTTGTCCCGTTAGTTCGGCTTTTTAGCTGGCCAGCAGCTTATATACGTATGTATACGAGAAAGCAGTGGCGGCTCGTGGTCATGCCATTAGGGTCTGCAACATTTCTCATATCTCTGTCTTCTGTCTGTCTCTCCTGTTTCTGTGTCTCTGTCTTCTCTGTCTGTCTTTCTGTCTCTGTCTTCTGTCTCTGTCTCTCTCTCTCTCTCTCTCTCTGTCTGTGTCTGTCTGTCTGTCTGTCTCTCTCTCTCTCACACACACACACACACACACACACACACATACATTTACACACATTAACTTTAACAATGACAATTAAACACAAATCATCTTATGAAGTCTGATAGTATGCCGAACAATTCCATTCCGTTGTTTCTTTTCAGCAATTTTTTCCTGTGGCTTTTTCATTGAAATCATTGATTTCTTACGTTTCATATTTTCAACGCTATTCATTGTTAGTTGCACAACACCTCGACAAAAACGAACTCATTTCGGTTTCTAAAACACATTGAAACGTAGCCAAATACTTACGTTTACAAAATACACTTGGGGTTTGAATACTTCGGAATGGTTTTGTAATTGCAACTCACTTCAAAACACAAGAGAATACACATATTATATACAACAACTAACTTTTTATGAATGCAACACTGCACAGTAATGCGCTCGCCTTTCGCGCGCTAGTGCGAAAGCGCATTTAAGTGGAGAGATGTCTCACACTTTCTTCGTCCAATGTCACACTTTCTTCTGTAACAAATTTGTGCTACTCGAGTGTTATATCTTCGAGACGCGTCAAGGCATTTCCCGAGATCGCCACTGCGCCGGCGCCGTAGAAGGAGTACCGCGGGGGGATTGCTCCACTCCATAAGCCATCGTTGTTCCCCCTCCTTCCCCTGCAGCACCGTGGCAGCCTAGGACGCCGTTCCATTCTCCGAGTGTGCTCCCACAGGCTTTCACGAGATAAAGGTGGACGGACCGGCAATCGCTGCTACCGAACGGCGCGTGTTTTCAAATTCCATGTTTCGTAATTTGCTCTGAGAGGATTTGTATTCCCTCTTGTTAGGAGATGTTTAAGAGAAATGGCATTGAATTAATTTTGGTGTGCACATGCGAAAATCCACGAGCCGCCACTGCCAGAAAGTAAAAAGACGAATATGAGTAAACAATGACTTATTGCTCGAAATCAACGAAAAATGCATGCAATTTCTACACTGAAAGGCATTGTTCTTAAGCGTAAGAAAAAAATGATGACATTTCATAAAAATCAGCCTCCCAGTCACTACCAGTCGTGAGAGAGCAGTAAAGATGGAATATAGGATGCTGATAGGGGCTTAAACGCACTCACGGACTTTCAGGAGTAATTCTGCGAAAACAACACATTCAAAATGTTATTGCAAGCTATGGATCTTTAATATAAGATCTAAAATAACTCAATATTGTAAACAATTGCAAATGAGTCGGCGCCACCCTCATTTTGAATAACTACTTTCCTATGGTTTTGACGAAGATTTAAAAAGCACACAAGCCTGACGGAAACTGGAAGATTTAGAAAATACAGAAAAAGGAATGTGTACCATTGGGTTGCAGGTTTCTTTATTTGGAAATTGGTGGTCAAATTCAAAATAGCAAATCCAAATAGCGATGAATTTTTTTTCGAAATTGACTATGAAGATATGGGGGTAATCAACTGCAAATATAATCTTTGAATTGTAAAATTCAAAATGGTGGATTCAATATAGCAGGCATTTTCATAAATTCCATTCAATTTTAATCAAAAATACGTATGTTTCAAACAATATCACATGAACTACAACTATGAAGAATAAAGAAATATACTATAATCATAATTATTAAATATCACAAATAACACTTTTCAACTTTGCCGGTAAAATTCTTTGCTAAACATTTTCCAAAAACAAATTCACAGGTATTCCCTTGAATATTTATAAATGACCCACCTGCATAAATGTTTTGTATACCATTTAAGCTAGTATTTGGTTCTTAAACCTTTTTAATTTTATCAATAACTCTTTGTAAAATTACATAAAAATAAAAAGGGCTGAAAACTGCACAACTTGCAGGGCAAGAAAATACTCAGAAGGTCTGTCCAGCAAATGTTGACAAGTAATTTCTGCATTCCAGAGCAGGCTGTGCTGAACAAGGGCAAGCTGCAGTGTCCAATAAGTTCACAACTACAGTATTATACTTATAGTTCTAATGGGTATTGGGTACAAAAATTGAGAGAATTTATAGCAACAACAGAATAGAAGCAGAAAAATTTTGCATCAAGTGAAAATGATCAAATAGTACCTCACCCATAAATTGAGATGTAGAGATAAATAGCATTGTGGATACAAGATTTTACTTACGAGCAAAGTAGTTTGGCTTTCAAGGCAATTCATTAACCATATATTGATTTTCATTAGTGAATAAACTCAAAATTAGAGGACCATTTTTATTATTATTAAATCCATTACAACCAAGAAGAAAATAGAAATCAAAATATTGTGAATAGATTGCACAAAAAGACTTTTCCTCTGCATTCACTTGATTTCTCCCAACGATACAAACACAAATGAACTTTGAATTGCGTACAGCACCAAAACATGTAGAGTAAAAGATTGAAAGACAATTCTTTACTTACCAGAACTGGGATTGTGACTGTCTTCATGTGTAAGTTCTGTTTCTTCATCCATTTCTTCAGTGTCATTTCCAGGCACATTCAGGGCATCTGTGGATTCTTCGCTCTCTAAATAATCTGCTTTATCACTCAATGGCACCGAAAGTTCAGGTAGTAACTGGTCATTTTGTTCGGTCAGGTCTGGAGGTGAAGGCAACACACAGGCTGAATGCGAAACTTGTTGTTGTTGTTGTTGTTGTTGTTGTTGTTGTTGTTGTTGTTGTTGTTGTTGTTGTTGTTGTTGTAGCTGTTGCTCATTATGCTGCTGCTGTTGTAATTCCTGCTCTCGATGTTGTTGCAGTGGCTGTTTCGGTATCACCAAAGCTGAATTCGAATTCGAATGAAGTGACACCCTACCATCTGCAACAAAAGGGAAGTGTTATTTTTCTATAACGCAAAATGTCTGGCAGTATCTTGTATTCAAGGCAAAACAAACGATTTGGCTTGTCGAAGACAAACAATTTTTTATTCCTAGGTGATAAAAATGCATATGTGTTACATCACTTTGCAAGACATGCTTATACAGTACTGAAACCACCCACCCCATGCTCTATATATAATCACAGCCAAGAATTCATCAATTCAAATAAAATTGGAGTGCCAGTCTGCAATTTCGAAGTAACTGCCTCTGTCACACAATTAGTTTCATGATATAAAAAACAATTCTCATGTTTTTACAGTTTTTGTCAACTGTCTGTTTCTCGAGGGAAATCTCTGGAATCACTAATCTGATTTCAATGTTTTTGAAAGCGAGGTAGACAATTTTCTTGAGCATCACTTAAGCTACTTTTTTCTAATTTTTCTTATAAAAGTATGAATGTTTGGGTTTTCATAAAAATCTAGTCTTATTCTCTTCTTCAAAAATTGTTTACTCTTTCACTGCATGAGAAAAGTTAGAGAATGCATGAGATTTCATAAAAATCTCAAAATTCAAGTGCGCATTTTATATGCAATCTTTTCAAAATTAAAAATAAACTTAAGTTGCTGATTGAAACAAATTATTTATTCAATGAATATATAATTACAAACAGAAACAATAAGTACAAATGACCTCCATCTTTTATACATTTCTAGGTAATTAAGAAGGTGGGTCTCAATATTTATAATGCATACATACTCTAAAAAATTGTTATTAGTATAACTTAAAATATAAAAATATGTTAACAGACTGATGAGTACATCTATAATTGTATTCATCACCACAAATGATCATCAATTGTATTAATTAATCATGGTAAGTCACAATATATTGGAAATAATTAGTACTTAAAAATTATGTGAAAACAAAAAGTTTACTTACATATAATTTCAGTATTTGAAAAATACGAAGAAATTTCATTGAAATGTTGTACAAAACATGAGAAATTATGGAATTGAATACAAAACAATTATAATAACTGTCCGAAAATTATATGGAAAATTGAAAAATCATAATACAATGAAATTCTTAGAAATATGGTAAAATAAAGAACCATGTGTTATAGATTCTACTTATGCTCTATGTTATCTTCTCATTTTCCATTATTTTGTATGGTTTTATTTTTTAAAATTCTAAATTCATTTTTATTCAAGTAATATTCTTTTCACATATATATGAATAGAGAATGAAAGTTGTCACAATAATTCGGCAACAGAATATTCTGCACAAAATTGAGTCTTCTTGTGAATGCTCAAAAAAGAAATACCTTTTTCCAAGGTATTACATTGCGACACCAGTAATAGACGGAACTATAACAATAGTGTTCGGCAAAATAAACGCAAATTTTAAAAAAATGGAAGCGTAGTTTATGTTTGAGATTTGTAAAATGGTGACAAACATTCTTTGCCTATCACAGATTCCTTTGATCCACAATATGGTTCCACAGAGAAATGACCCACTAAGATTAAAATAATTGCTTCCAAAGATGGTTTTAGTTCCCACTGACTGTCTCAAGTTAGCAGCACATAATATCTTCAAGAAAGAACGCTTTAGCGATGTGGTGCTCGTTTGACCAAGAAAAACAACCTCAAAAGTTAATGGAAAAAAGTGGTTCAAATGTGTACCCAAGACCTATAGAGGGTGAAGAGGAGCGGGTTAAATGAAAAGTATAGATTGAAGTACTTTCTTTTCTTGTTTCATTATATCCTTACTTAGATGTAACTATCATCAACATAATGGATTGTGTCTAATGGGGCTAGGTTGACCTGGAAAGCCAGTGTGGTAATCCACAGAATTTCAGCACTGAAGGTCCCTTCACACTTTCAATCCTAAGGACGTATTTGATTCGTCATCTTCATTCTACTACTGACCTATGGATGTGTTGTACGTTCTGCTATATTTATAGTCTTTAAAAGGCTATAAACGTGTCTGGGACATTCGACACCTAAAATATTATTAAGATGGTTGCATGAGAATCGCCAAGATGGGCTTCTATTTTTTGCAAGTATTTGCAAGCTTTTGAATATTTCTACATGCAAGCATTGTCGATTACATTCCGAATGTCTTTCTTTGTAACTAGTGTTTGTGCTGTTAGTCTGTTTGCCAAAACACCATCAACAAAGCACTT
Organism: Teleogryllus oceanicus; assembly: GCA_964035755.1. Lineage (NCBI taxonomy): Eukaryota > Metazoa > Arthropoda > Insecta > Orthoptera > Gryllidae > Teleogryllus > Teleogryllus oceanicus. The sequence goes on along the minus strand of CAXIVR010000010.1, from coordinate 96,345,565 downwards.
CATGTTGGGCACAACAGGGAACTATGACTGCACTTTCCCTCCACCTTGCTGTTTTAAAAATGGCCAGAACGACACAGAAATACTATTGAAACATCGCATGTGGGGAAGGGTTCCCCTGGTAGTAGGGTAGCTTATATTGTAAAAAGCCTCTGAAGGAGCCCACTTCAAGAAGTGTTTATTCATTAATATTAAGAAATTTATACTATTATTAATTAATAAAACTGTTTATTAATATTAAATTTTTACTTTTTAATTAAAATTAACATTTAATTTAAATAAATTATCAAACAAAATAATAAATTGTTGAATTAAACATTACGCTTCTATTTCCTCGCGTAACAATATTGATTGATTGATTTTTTCGTGTTTCCGGGCGCGTGAACTGCTTCGCTCATTAGTCGTTTTTTTCTCGGGAGATGGCGGTGATCTTCCCCCGCTGGATGGCGAGATCAGGCACCGACCTACTGTCGGCTAGTGGGGTTTCCAGGCTAGTGGGCTAACCAGGACTCACTCACCAGCGGGCACCGCCCCAGCCGGGACAAGCTCTAAGCTCCCGGCCGGTCTCCCGGAATATGTGACGGTGTGGTGCATGTTAGTGTAAGTGTGTGTGTAAGAGGAAAGGACAAGGAAGAGGAAGGGCAGATCGCGCGCGGTCCGTGGCCCGTTTGGCAGGGTACTGGTGTGGATCGGAGAAACCACGGAAAACTACCCATCAGGGCAGCCAGCCGCTAGAATTCTCCTCCAGACAGCGACTGAATTCGACCTAGCTGAAAAGCTAGTGTCGAAAATCCAGCCACCGTCAGGACTGGAACCTAGGACCTCCCGGTCAGAGGCGCTGCAGTGACATCAGTTGATGCACTGAGCTACCCCTACCGGGACTCGCGTAAGAATAGTTAATGTGTCTATTAGCGTTCAATGTCAATTTTTAATACAGTTTTAGGTATAATTGTGATGCAGAATAAGGAAACCGGGCTATTATTTTCGCGAATGTTGGTGAACGGTCAAATTTAAGCAAAGAATCGTATTTTGTGATAAACACAGTCGTGCAAGGACGTTGGGGATGCGTGGGAAGACTCATTTATGGGTAAGATGACACGTTTCTCCATTCTTCATCGCTACTAGAAGGGACAAGATCCATATCGAGAAATTCGATAAATTTTCAACACTGTATCACGTGTCGCCAAACTCTGCGCCCGGACGTGAGGTCCAAGGTCAGCGAACGCGCTCGTGTTAATGTCTGCGAAAGACCGTTGGCTGGGTCCTCCGTCTGATGGCCCTGGGGGTCTATTCTCGAAATTCGAATGCTCTCTTTCGCATACGAAATGACGTCAATTCGCAGTCGAAATGCGTCGTTGTATTCTCGAGATTCGTATTCGAGAAAATCCGAACACTTTGCGTTCGATTCCACTCGAATGGTATCCCACCATTCGAATTCCAAAATCGTATGCGATTTCATGCTGTGGTATTTAACATCCTAACCTAATCTTAGAGCACCAAGTTTCGGACAATGGCTAATTTTGATGAAATATGTATTTTAGCAGCGGTAGAAAATGAAGAATTGCAGCGGGAAGCTGTTGAACGTGGTCCACGAGTGTTTTATCATAAATACGATCCGTTTGAAATATCCGATAGGGAGTTCGTGAAAAATTTTAGAGTGTCTACAGACGTGGCCAATGTTATTATTAATATGCTGACACCACATTTAAAACAGGCAACGAGGAGCAGTGCAGTTAGTGTCAAAACTAAAGTTTTGTTAACTTAAAATTTTTATGGTACTGGTTGTTACCAAAATCCTGTAGCCAAAAATTTGTTTATGGCTGTGTCACAGTCTACTGCTTCTAGAGCAATTCATAATGTTACTGAAGCTTTAAACAACCCCGAAATATTTAATTCATGGGTCCATTTCCCTCGAAATTTACAGGAACTAAATACAGTGAGACAATTTTTTTAAAAAATATAATATTGTTGAGTTGTTGGTTGTGTGGACTGCACACATATAGCATTGTGGCCTCCAAAAATCATAGACGAAGGTAACCCTGAACACATATATGTCAACCGGAAGAACTACCATTCCCTCAATGTGCAGCTGATATGTGACACACATCTTCGCATTCTAAATGTAAATGCTAAATTTCCAGGAAGTACCCACGATTCATTTATTTGGAGAAATAGCAATATTCAAAATTTAATGAAGACCCTGCATGAAAGAGACCATAGGGGATATTTTCTTATAGGAGATTCGGGATATCCTCTAAGGCCATGGCTGCAAACTCCAATTTTAAATCCTCAACCTAATTCTCCTGAAGAAAGGTACAACACCCATCACAGACAGGTCCGAAGCATTATAGAAAGATGCAATGGTGTTTTGAAAATGAGGTTCAGATGTTTGTTAAAATACAGGGCACTGCATTATTCTCCTGAAAAATCATCAAAATTATAAATGCTTGTGTGGTTCTTCATTACATATGTCGTTTTCATAATTTACCAGACATAGGAAACGAAGATGATGATGATGATGTGATCTTGGTGTGTATGCTGAATTGTGCATTGAAGATCCCACAAATTGTCAAGCACAAAATGAATTTTTAAAAGGAAGACAGTATCAGCAAACTTTTATTAGAAATTATTATTCATAAATTTTTAAATTAAATGAATGTGTAAATATTTGATTGGATTGTGAATGCTTTAACAATGTATTTTTATAGTTTGTTATATTTCATAGCTTTATTTGTTTTTTCAAACTAGAAGTTTTTTATTTTATTTCTCTCTAGATATACTTGATATATATAACAGAAAACACACACTGCTTAAAGCTCATACTTAATATCAATTAAAAATGCATTTAGTTTATATTAGAATACAAGCTCTGACAAAAAATCAAAATTTAAAATTATTTATTTTGTAAATGCTAAATGATAAAAAATTAGGATGATGATGATAATGTGGATCTTGGAGTGTATGATGAATTGTGTATTAAAGATCCCACAAATCGTCAAGCACAAAACGAATTTCTAAAAGAAAGGCAGTATGAACAAACTTTTATTAGAAATTATTATTCATGAACTTTTAAATAAATTTATGTAAATATTTGCTTGTATTGTCAAAATGCTTTAATAATGTACTTTAATAATTTTAGTTACATTCACAATTTTCGTTGCTTTTTGAAACTATAATTTTTTTAGACTAAGTAAACCCTGTGGCCAAATACATTTAATATACAGATTTTTTAAAGTTTTATTTCTCTGTGCTAATTAAAATATGTTGCAGAAAACACACTGCTTACGAATCATTCATATCAAAATAGCTACATTTAAAGAGCTTATAAGAGCATGTGCACTGGCTATACAAAAAGATTAATTATTTTTTAAACCCTGTGCAATGTTCTCAAGTGCTATAACTTGCCTCTCTAAAAGTTTTAATTTTTGTTCATAATACATTTTTTTAATTTCTAATTTTTGTTTTGACACTTCATAAAGACCAGCTGTTGAATTTGCTGATCTCTAGCGCTTTGCAGTCACTGTGCGCTTTCTGGTTCTTGTTCATCTCTCTAGGTAGGAGTTAAGGAGAAGGTCCAGGAGCATCTGTACCACTACAGTTACAGAAGATTGGCTAACATTATTTAATGAAATGAAATCATCGTCCTCAGTAACAGATGCACCATGCTCTTCGATTATTTCAAAAGCACCCTGTTCATTTTCAAAAACAAATTCGGTGCTTGATTCTGCTGTTGAATTTAACCCTTTAATTGAAGTCTGGGGTATTGTTGATAAAATTTTTTCCTCCACACATGTTAAGTCTATTGGTGGTGGTGGTGGACCTCCTCCAGTTCTCTTCCTTTCATTATTAATCATGGCCTGTTTCCCTTTCACAGCAGATTTCATATCATGCCATGTTTTGCGCCAGTGCTTCCAGTCCTTCTGTGCACCAGGCATGGCATTCAATTTCAGAGTTAACTGTTCCCACATTTTTTGAGAATCTTTGACACTGAAAGTGGATGAGAATTTTCCACTTGACAGAGCTTTATTTTCATTCATAAAATCAGCAAGAGCTGACTTTTGCTCCAGACTAGCGTGAGCATTCTTTTTGAATTGTGCCATTTTCTTCTCTTACAAATTAATATAATTCTCAAATATAAATCACTTAAAACTAAATATATATTATCACTCTGACTAATTTATATTTACTGGCCTTAAAATATTTATAGAAATAAAAAGTTTTAGAATAAAAAGTAAGAGAACACTATAAAAACACACTACCACATGCACGTGACGCTCAACGCAATAAAATTGATAATTTGAATTTCGTGGAAGACGGGAAATGCCTCCAAAGAGAAATCGCCAGCGCTAAAATATACTTCTTCTTTGATAGTCAGAGAAGAGATAAAATTCAATTTCCAATGTTGCCAAATGCATGCATGCGAAAATTTTCGAATACGCTCGAGAATGCAGCTATTCGAAATCAAGCGTACGAAATTATTCGCATACGAAATATTTCGCATGGTTTCGAGAATACAGCTACTGAATACGAGATTATCGAGTCGTCTCCCTCTCGAGAATTCGTTCTCGTTGCACGAGATTCTCGTGGGCCCCATTCTCGCTTACGAGAACGAGAGAGAGTATTCCGCAAATGACCGCCTTTAGTAACTCCTACTTTCAGAGGCACTCGCACCCAGTATCAGATAAATATTTAGTGTCCTTGGTGTTTAGAATTAACACATTAAAAGCGTTCTAAATACATTTGGTTTTCAAATCTCTGCATCATAAAACTACACATGGTATAGTATTTCAGTATATATAAATACTATTTACACCTTCAAAAATTATGCTATCCGGAAAAGAAAATAACATTTAAAAAAATCGATGGTACATAATAGACACTTTCAGTTTTTGAATTGGATTTCAGCACACTAAAAATACCTTGAAAACCTTAAAACATTGGAGGCTGCAATTTCATCACTAATTAGGATAATTCTTTTCCATTTCTAACTTTGAATTTCCATCCTGGCCAGAAGTCTTGTATCTAGTTTAGAAGATTTCTTCTGACAGTAGTTGGTATAGTTGTGCCCTTTACTGCCATTTCCCTCTGCTAGCAGTTACTTTTGAAAAGAATGTCCTCTCTGTCTGGAGAATCGGTAGAGATAAAATCAGAATTTTCAGGAGCCATCAATTTACGGAATAATTAGAAAAGTTAAAAAAATAATAGAACTCAGCCTCTGGTTAGAAATTTTCAGGTGGCTTTGAAACCATATCCCCAGAGTTTGTCTGAGTCAGGTCAGAACTGAGAGCAATTCACAGCGAGTTAAAAATTGACATGTTCTGTATTAACTGTTAATCAAGACTGCCATTCTCATTTTATTTTATAGCAATTTATTTGTAAATGGTGTCAGTACTAGCCTAGTGGCTTGCTACAGTAAAAAAAACCTGCTAAATTACACTTCAGACAGGCTGCCTCTTTATTAGAGCCTTGCTGTTACACGATGTCTGCTGTGTCATACTGACTGTTGTTATGTGATATCTGCAAGCAGTTGATGCAGAATATGAGAATTGAGTGTGCATGTGAGATATAAGAATAGGAAGAATAACACAATGAAATATTTGCATTTTTCAGACAAAATATTTTGGATTTTCCACAGATTTTTACGTACCTAACAAAACCATAGACATCTTCACATGGCAAGAGGCTGCATATTTTTCTTTCAATTTCTGTATGCATTGAAACATAGAAAGATAAATATAACCTAAAAAATTCCAATTGAATGGGGACCACTATAAATGTAATATTAAAGGTACTTTATTAAGGAGTATAATAAGGTCAAGAACATTTTTTTTTTTTGGAGTGCAGAGTATGCAAAATAAAAAAAAAAGGACACGCTTGATTTCAGAAAATGCTACTTCTCTGGATTACATTTATAAAACAAATTTTAAACATGAAAATCATAAAACTGCCTTAAACATTTCTGCAATTCGAATTCTGAACAAGAATGAAAATGGAGGAAGCAAACTGAAATACTTTCCAGACTTATCATTCATGAACTAACTTGAACACATATTCAACAAGTCGTCCGTCAAAGATTGGAAGGTTGTGCAAACCACAATTTGAAAACAAGAGGATAAAATACTTCGCCCCCCATCCATCAATACATAACCTCTGAATTTCTATGAAGTTAAGAACTGAATCATTTATTTCAGAAACCCATTAAATGCCAAAATCTAAAGAGCGCTTTAACGGTAGAATATTGTTCCACAAGTATAGACACATCGTTTAGTGCATATTTACTTGAAAAATATTAATTTATTAACAGCTTTAATATTAAAAAATATTTTGAAATCAGAAAAACCGGAACACTTTTTCTCATAATGAGAAATTTGTTTAAAAAAATTAATTTTTTAAATATTTGAAAGTATCATGGAAATGCTCTTATAATACTTACATTACATTATACATTCAAATACATTATAATACGCATACCAATTGCAAGACCTTTTTTGACAAGAGTAGTGACCATTGAAAATTTCAAATTTACTTACATGAATTTAGCTCCAAATTTCCTTCAAATGCCCGAGCAGATCCATGATTCATTTCACTTTCAAGATTCCCACACATCGATTCAACATGATTAACTTCATCTAATACATCGTTTCTTGTCCCCAATATTTTTGTTTGAGAAAAGAAGTATTCTTGTTTAATATTTTCCTCTGTGTTTACCAGTGCGTCAGGATTGTAATGCACAGGATTACTTTGATGATTCTGCATAAGTATCATTGTTGCTCTTGATTGTACCACTTCAGCAGAGTCATGGCTTCCTTCTTGGGCACTGTTCTTGTTGCTTTGTGAAAAATGGAAGTGGCATTGTTGGCAAGAATTTGAAAAGCTGTCTTCATGACTCATCCATGAATTTTCAACTCTACTGTGTTCTCGATTAACCGTGGATGAACACTGATGCTTTTCTCCAGCAGTATTTCCAAGATTATTAATTGCCCTCTACAAAAAGCGAAAAAGTCATAAAACACTTTTATTATAATAATAAATTTTTAATATAAACAGTTTTAGAATAATATTATACATTGACATTTTAAACATTTACTTACATCTTTACGAAGAGATTTATTAAGGCCTTTAATCTGCAAGGACTCTGCAAGTTCCAAAAATGGTTTCAACTGACCAGCTGGAATCTCTACTTTTCCATTATACACAAAATCAATCAGAATTTTAAGCATGTGAAATGACGTATCTATAAGAATGACAATCGGATGATTCTCCTCTTCCTCATTAAACAGCATCTAATAAAAGGACAAGAAAAGCACAGTGATGATCAAGGGAAGGGCATTTCTTCTTAGAATGTGTCAAAATAGGAAAGAAGGAAAATAAGATGAACACACAAAATTAGAGCTATCCGTTATTTTATAACATTGGGGCTACAGCATTCTTCAAATTTTCAAATTTCATTTGGTTTTCAAGAACGAAAAAAAAAGACAATACCAAGAAAATGTAATATTTTGTGTCAATTTATTTTTTACAAGTACATTCTTTGAAAAACACTAGATAAACCAGTGCGAATAAAATTTACTTAAAACCAAGGCAAATGCATTTTATTATGATGTAATAAAATTTATCTTACATGAAAGTATGGACTACATGCAGATAAAATCAGTCTATGAGCTTTTAGACTTTTCCCTTCAGCAGCTATAGAGCAATCCACAAAAGAATTGTTCTCTAGTAAAGTTTTCCATCCTCTAGCAACTTCATCAGCATGCTCATTCCAACTCACACATATCATTGGTACAGCCATGTCCAAACACTGAAGCAATTTTTAAAAATATCACATGCTACTTCAGAAAACATTAAATAATGCCACTAAAAGAAAACAATTGCAAGTTAACAATGGTTGAATATTCAACTGCAATCAATATCTTAAGCTTACAATACAGTGTTCTAAACATCCATCTGCAAAGTCAATGTGTTCAATCCATCTTCAAAGTCAATTCAAATATTTAATCTACTGGATACTGCTACAATTGCCTCAAGGGGACAATAAAAGCCTATTACCATTATTCTTTATTGTATTAGAACCACTCACTCATACGCTTATTTTCTTGCAGAGCTCACAAGCAGATTAAAACACTTTCATGCACATTTTCAAAATTACAACATATTAGATTTTGAGGGTTCACATACACACTTAAAATTACTATGAGCACATTTCAACATTACAATACCATGGAGTTACATTCATAATCCTAAAACTGCCTATTCAAATCTGTTAAAGCATACACATTTTTGATTTGTGAAATTCATGCTGTGGAGCATTCATAGACAAAAAATTATCTCGCTGGAAATAAAATCTGTATAAATCGAAATCTTAAATAAAAATTCTTTAGAAAAGGTTTTAGACTCCAAAACTACAACTACTATTCGCAAATTTTGTAACAAATGGAATTAGAAAAGAGAAAAAAACAACCAACAACAACAAATTATTATATTTCGATGCTATTGGTTAACTTTACAACTGGATAACTATTTACAGTAACTTCCCAGACAATGACCCCAATTTCAATGATTATTGTACAGTATTCTTTGATTTAAGAACCAATTTTTATCTTAATTTACTGTAAACAAACAAATCCGAATTTTAACCAATTTTTAATTGCGGGTACATCAATATACAGAATACTAAGATTTTTAAACACAACAAAAAATAAAAAGACTTGTATTTAAACATACACTCTTACCTTTAAAACAGCAATGAAATCTATATTTCAGAGCACAATACTTTCATCAAAAAAATACCAATCCATAAAATTCCACAACAAACGGTCGTTAACCCCAAACCACTCTACTTTGTTGTGGCCAGACACGCACTAGAGGCGGGAAATCCGACGGCGTTCGTGACTCTAGCGCTATTGTGGTGCTTTTGGGAACTATTACGAGCTGATCTTACTGCCGTTCGTCGCGGTTCTGTCCGTTCCACCTGTTCAACTCGTTGATTGGTTCAGCCCAGCAAAGTGCGCGATTTCCAACTTTCTAAGATCTCCATAGCAACGAACTCTCATTAAGTGAACTGATTATTCGTAATTTTCACGCTACAAATTTAATATTATAACCTACACAATTCTTTAACCAACGCATTTTTTTCACCAAGAGGTCCGCGACGTACCCGACAGATCCAACGTGCTACGTTCGCGCGGGCCATCCGGCCCTCAATCCCCAGACCTAGTTCGCGCCTCCGCTGTCGCTCCGGTGCTCACGCTGTATTATATACCTCCCTCACTTTTAAGAGAATTTATTTTAAAGGGAACACTCACTTTTAAGAAAATTCATACCTTCCATCTCAGTTGACACACAAACCTATTTGAAGACTTGAAATGCGAAAATACACACAATTCCACGCCAACAAATTATCAGGTAACTTCTTCTCATTTAACTTTGAACATAAATAATGCAGTTGTTATAGTGAACGCGACACTATAAACATAGAAATCGCGAGAAATAATGAATCATAAAAGGAACCGTGCCACCCTTAACCCAGCATCAACCCAAAAACCTAATAAAAGCAAGCATACCAATATGGTCGGAATGCTCCACCCTCGACGCGATTGACCTGGTGGTGAGTACGGCCAAAGACGCCATTTCAGAACAAGGTGGAAAGGATGGTACTGCCTGGTGGCGACACTGGACATCAAGAACGCCTTTAATTCCGCTGCGGACTGCATCATGAGCACTCGCCGGAATGATAGTACCCAAATACTTGCAAAGGATAGTGTCAAACTATTTACTGACCGAACATTAACGCAATGACACGAAGACCGGTGTTAAAGAGCAGAGGATTGAGGTGTTCCAATAAGGTTCAGTTCTGACCTTTGGTTAGAACATAATGTATGACGGCCTTCTGAAACAAGAAAATTGGCGGGACTAACCAGGCATATGCTGATGATCTGCCGGTAATCGTCAAACATCTTGATGATATAAAGTTTCTTCACGAACACCTTCGAGAAGATCAGCCAGTGGATGGAATCAGTAGGGCTGAAGCAGGAACATAAAACTGAGGCAGTCCTCAGCCGGTCGGAAACAGTTGAGGGCATTGACACTTCAGGTTGGAGGGCATGAAATCAATTTCTCAACCCTTCATTAGATATCTGGGAGTCAAGGATAGATGCAAGGGCTTAAATTTCTACAGCAGCCGAACACGTGAGTGCCATATGTCAGGTCAGAACGACCTTTTATCAATGACTGGCCCAAATATAGGAGGACCAAAGCAAAAGAGAAGAGCTCTACTTTATCAGTAGTAACATCAATACTGATGTGCTGGAGTTCCCATATAATACACCCGCAGATCCAAGCATCTCGCAGGAAAACGTCCCTGTTTATAGACTAAGCGCCCTGAGAGTCTTCCAGTGCTTTCTGCACTGTGTCTGGAAGACGCAGTGTGCGTCATTGCTGATGCTGCCTGTTGGAGTACTCTCCGAAGAGCGAAAAGTTCTTTACCGGAAGAAAAGAATCGTCTATGAGTCCAGAACAACTCAGATCACAGAAATCCATGGTAAAAGCCTCAAGAGTATGGCAAACGATGTGGGATTCTCAACGAAAGGCAGGTGGATCGTAATTGCCTATCCCGCAATTAGATGTTTGGATCAACAGAAAACATGGCGAGGTCAACTACCATCATTGCTTCTATCGGGGACATGGATGCTTTCGAGCATATCTGCATCGCTTCAAGCACGACGATTCAGAATGCCGACTGCCCTGAGTCAGTGAAGAAGAACACATGTTCTTCATGTGCCCCAGATTCAGTGCACGCAGTGCCTGGGAATCAACAGTTCGTTTGGAACTTCGGCCTGAGGTCCCTAGTTAATGCAATGCTCCTCAAAAGAAGCTTGGGAGGCGACGAACGGATCTGGCGAATAAAGTCCTACCGAGCTTCGTCGTCTCTGAAAGAATACGACAGAAATGAATGCCCAACGTGTAGATGGCATGTAGCGCAACCACAACCCCTGAAGGAAGAACAACAGCATTTCTCCCGTGAAGTAATACCAAGTGGTAGTTCCACGGGTAAGAGATGTGAGAGGTGGTTTTTATCGGTAGGGGATATGTTTATCTGGAGCCTGACATATCCAGAGGAGCTACTATTCCTGAGAATACGTAAAGAGTATTTTTCCACCTCAACGAAAAAACACACACAGACACACACACACAGACACACACACACAGACACACACAGACAGACACACTAGACAGACACACAGACAGACACACAGAGACACACAGACAGACACACAGACAGACACACAGACAGACACACAGACAGACACACAGACAACAGACACACAGACAGACACAGAGACAGACACACAGACAGACACACAGACAGACACACAGACAGACACACAGACAGACACACAGACAGACAGACACACACACACACACACACACACCGCAAGAGCAAACGCTTATGCTCCAAAAAGCCTGTGATTGAGGAAAAGGTCCATAAATGTACAATGTCATGTGTGGCAGATATGGCACCCACAGTCTCTCCAACTTGCCCCAGTATGCTGCTCAGACAGTCTTATTCCTGATACCCTGGTTAGTTAATATAGTTATCTGAGAAGAAATAATTCTCCAGTCACGCAAGAAGAAATTCTTGCACGTAATCAGTAGAATCGGCAACACAAAGGCTCCTGGACTTGACAATACCCTTCAATATTGCCCTCAAGACTGGGTGATACTTGCTCACACCGACATCTTGTGGATCTTTATTATCTGTGCTTGAGGGAAGGGGTGTATCCAGAAAGATGGAAAACAGCGCTTGGTACTCCTCCCTAAGGGGGAATAAACTGTCTGAAGATCCATCATCATACCGGCCATTGTGTATGCTCGACACAGCTGGCATGTCTGGAGAGAATTATTAGTACCAGACTAGAAAAAGCTGTGGAGGAGGCCTTTCAGAAATCAGTATGAGCTTCCGCAGAGCCCGGCCTGACTGTTGACGCAGTCCAGCTTGTCATTAACACCGCCCAATTGGAGGAAGTAGATGAAGAGATGTCGTTAAAAATAGTTGTCGTTACGTTAGGATATTAAAAATGCATTCAACTCGGCCAGGTGAGTAATATTCACAAGCTCTCCGCAGATTTAATGTACCAACGTACCTGGAGTATCAGGCCGAGCATCTGAGTAATAGAGCCCTGATTTACAATACAAATAATGGGCCGAAGGTACATAATATCACGGCTGGTGTCCCGCAAGGGTCGGTATTAGTCCACCTACGGAATGTGATGTATACGAGGTTCTTCGGCTTCTCCCAGAAGGAAACTTCAGTATTATTGGTTTATGGACGACATTGCTATCGTCGTCGTTGCAAAGTACATTGAGGAAATTGTATATTTGCAACGTAGCGATCGGGTTATTGTTAGCCAGTGGTTGAAGTCCTCAGGGGCTGCAAAGAAGGCTATACAAGACTGAGGTTATCCTAGTCAATAGCAGGAAAAAGAGAGTAAACCATCACTAAAGTCGGAGACCACCATATTGCATCGCAGCCGTCGATCAAATATCTTAGTCTCATGATTGACGCCCGTCTGACATTTGATCACCAGTACGCCAGCAATAAAGCTGCGGTAATTAATGCAGCATTGTTTGTACTAGCCAAACATAGGCCCTGTCAGAGAAACGGAAGCTTCTGGCCTTGGTTGTGAGGTCCGTCTTGTTTCATGGAGCCCCAGTATGGGCCAACCTATGTCGATAACAGTTACATCCGAGGGATTAGCACATGTTATCAGCATTGTGTACCTTGAAAATCTCCGCACTGTGTCAAACGATGCAGGTGCGTCATCGTGAATGCCCCAGATATCTGGTAAAGATGGTGATAATCGTAAAGAAGAGGAGAACCCAGACTGCTTCGACAATACCGTTGAATGGCAGGATTGATGGGACAAGTCCATTAAAGGAAGATGGACATACCGCATGATTCCCATTGCACCGTGGATCGAATCCGTACACAAGTAGCAATTTTCTTGATTACAGTTGTTAATTGACACGGATGCTTTCAGTACATCTCCACAGGTTCAAACTGAGGATACCCCATTCTGTCCATTATGTGAACCTGTTGTCGAAGAGGCCGAGCATGGGTTCTTCCAGGCCCAGATACCATCTGGCAGCGATGCATGCTATGAGATACTTTCGATTCACCCGCTGACAATTCAGCAAATGGTTGGGTGCATGTCACCAGAAACCAACTGGGATGTGCGGTGAGCTCATAAGGCAGACCATAATAGCTGGAGTCTGGAGAATAGAAAGGGAAAGAATAAAAGTCGATTGATCCTCAGTTTGATCCTTCCTACGTTTTGATGAAGAGGCTGGCTTGTGACTAAGTTAATTTAATCCACTCCCTGTGATGAAATGCCTACCCATATGTCCTATGAGGATGGAGGAGAAGGTGCTGTCTAGTGGGTAAAATTCACACTCATCATGTGGTGGCTGTACATGGTGTCTTTTAAAGATTTCACCACCCTGTACAACACACACACACAAACAAACAAACACACAACACACACACAACACACACACACACAAAACACACACACTCAAACACACACACAACACACACACACACAAAGACACACACACACACAATACACACACAAACAACACACACAACACACACAAAACACACACAAACACACACAAACATACACACAAACACACAATAAAAACACACAAATACACACACACAACACACACACACACACACACAACACACACACACAAACACACACACACTCACACACACACACACAAAAGTGAGCAAAAGATTTTCATGGATAAAAATCAAAATTGCTAGCAGTAGTAAATCTAGTATTTATTGAACATGGTTGACAAGACACAATTTGATAATTTTAACAGAGTAATAATAATTTTGTTGTACTAAGGCAATAAACACAGTACACTTGAGACTAAACAACTTATTGTTTAGAGACATGCCAAATTAAAGTGAAAACTATGGAATACTATTTGTATTACAGAGCACTCTATATGAACAATGCTTAAAAGAACAACAATAACATTATCGCACCATTGCTCGTGTAAACAAACACAGACAATACAATTGTGGTAACCTTTCATTTTTGCTGAGCAGGCCGGTATGCACAGTCCTAATAGTAGTTCACTCACAAGCAAATAAAAATCACTTTCACCATGAATTTAATCGCATTTTATTTTACTCTGATAAATTATATAATAAAAATAACAAATTTTCTATTTTTGTTTATCTACTTTTCCTGACGAGGTTTACCAATCTATCTTTCAGTTCCAGTTTCAATTTGCTCACGATGCATTGTAATGTCACATTGTTTAACTAATTATATTTGGAATTGAATTTTAAACAGAACCACTTAATTTCCCATTGTCTGCAATTTGATTCAAATGTCCATATAATAATAATGCATTTCAAAACTAGAGATTTTATATTATGACATGGTGATATTAAAAATAAGGGGCATTTACAATTTAATATTTGAAGAAAACATAAATCAAATATATGACTTGGATGTAACCATAAATTTTACAAATGCTTCTTGGTTGTAATCTATTAAATAGAATCTTTGAGACCTCTATTACTTTTTTGTTTAGCTCATCTTGTACTCCCCACTACTTAGTACAGGTTATCAGAAAATGTGCAGGTTCTTATGTTCAATTTAAATGCAAATTGATTATTTGATATCTTCAATTTTATCGCATCCAATGACAGAGTACACACTGATCTTAATGCTCCATCACTTACACTATTACTAACTGTCAGATCAGTTATAGGTGTCTGCAAACTCTTTGTAGAGAATAAGAATGTCATTTACTGCACATTACAAATAGTTCTTTTTAAAATTTTCTCGAGCTCTGACTCTCAAAAGATAATACTTTTTAAACAAATTATTTTTCATGTTATCTCACATTATTTAATACTTTTCAATTAAAAAATTTCTTATGGATCGTTATTTCTATTCTTAAGGAATAATTTCATCCCCTTCAATTGCCAAAAATTGTGATCAGAATCAGAAATATCAGCAATAATCTTTCACATTTTTTCATGTCAGCCTGCCCAATATACCCATCTATAAATTATTCTCTAATATTCTAAAGATGCCACATACATGAAAAGGGTTACAAATGCATTCATACACTTGATGTACCCCAGCATTTGAAAGACAGAAGAACCTTGTAACAATCATTACCAAAATACTATGGTCTCAGTGAAAGTATTACTCATTTGCTTTTCACACATATTAAAAACTCAATAATTTTTCTATATAAACTGCTGCTCAGACCTTAAAATAAAAAAGGTGGTAAGACTCTAAAACAATCACTGTTAGTAATCAAAATTAGCTATCTCTCACAAAATTAGAGTACTGCTATTTGCAATCTTGAAAATCTGTCCTGTTTAGCTCTATTGCCAAGAGGGGCAGATGAACTATTTAACAAATAATAAAAAGTAGTTAAAACGACAAGGCACTTCTTGGACAGATGAATTCCATTTTTAAAAATCATACCAGTTACAGCCATTGAAGTTGGCGACAATCTCGATACTCAAACAAGGATCCAAACATAAAATAGAAGTTCCACAACTTTCAACTAACTATTTGAATGTCTCTTCAGTCAAACACTTACCATGAATTATTTGAATGCCCTTTTCACACAAACACTTACCATGAATACTGTCAGCAAAATGTATTGGGTACATGTTAGTAATTAGCCATTAAAATGTGGTGATTTGGGTTTCCAAGAAATGTGAAAAAGTGAGTTTAATTTTTTGTATCTTACGTTTTTATGCATGTAATTTGTAGATTAATGCTGCTATTATTTTTGTTTTAAATTACGTCTGTAGAATAAATAATTTGTTTCAGAGGCAGAATGGCAAAAGTTGGGGAACTAGCTCTGCCAGCTAACTATTAGTGAAAGTCAATATGCAAAGAGCATTTTCTGCAACTGCATGTAACTGGGAAACAATAATGTTACTGAAAACTTGGGATAATAATTGATCATTTGTGATAGAGAAACTATGGTATACTGCAGATCATATGCTCAATACATTTAAGCGACAGTATTCATGTAGTGTTTGTGTCTCAAATGGTACCAAATAATTTAGTTGAAAGCTGTGAACTTCTATTTTATGTTTCTGTTTGTTTTCAGATCTTCTTTGTTTGAGCCTGTCTGTTAACTTCAATGGCTGTAACTGGTAAGATTCTTTAAAATAGAATTCATCTGGTGCAAAGCGTGAGTTACAGTTTAACTAATTTTTTATTGTTTACATTTGTAGTTCATCTGTCCCTCTTGGCAATAGAGCTTCAACCATGACAGATTTTTTCCAGATTGCAAATGAGCATACAATTTTGTGTGTGGGATATTAATTTTGATTACACAACAGTAGATCGTTTTAAGAGTCTTTCCACCTTTTTTTTAAGCTTTCAAGTCCTTGTGCACAGGCAGCAGTTCGTGCTGAAAATGGTATTTTTTTTTTTATATGTGTGAAAGGCAAATAGAAGTATGCCACTGAAACCAGTTTATTATAATAATTTAAAATTGATTGTTACAGGTTCTTCTGTCTCTCAGATTGCTGGTACATCAAGTGTGGCAGATACATTTTCTAGCCTTTTTTCATACCCTTATTTATTATTAGAGAATATTTACTAGATTTGGCTGTGGTGCAGACTGGGACATGAGAAAAATGTGAAAGATTATTGTTGATATTTCTGACTCTTGATCTGAATTTTTGTAGTTAAAAAGTCATGAAAATGATTTATTACAGAGAAAAATAATGGAGAATTCTTAACACCAATAATATTATTCTTTAGTCAGCTTTACGGGCTTAGTCATACAATGATAACACATTCATAGTACAAAGATTTCCTGCAACAGACAGAAACAGTCTCAAGCTTAGCCTAGTAGCACTTGTTAACGTGACACGGCCCCGCGCTTGAGGAAAAATCTCACCAATGAAGAAAATAAAGCTTTTCAGAGTGAAATTCTAGAACTTAAGGTAAAAAAAGACTTAAAAAATAGTATATATTATATAAAGTAATAATGTTAAACATGTCATACAACATATTGTTGCAGGTAGGGTCTGCAATTAATTTAGTTTATGTTCAAAATGAAAAATTATTATTCAGAGAAAATCAGAGCTCCCTAATTGAGGAATTAACAGGCATCACTTATCACATCGGTCTGTTCAATTTTGGAATTCTGCCACCAGTCAGGCGCTGAGGCGTATTAGGTTTCAATTTCTAAATATCTTAACAATAAGCTAGACCATGGGTATAAACAAATTTAATGTTATTTGTATTGCTTGGCAGCAAATATCAAAAATGAATTTAGTTTGCAGATAGAAATCGGTAAAAGAACAAGTGTGATACATTTTTATGGCAATTGGTATGTATGAATTTTTAAAGTTATTTTTATAATTATAATTTATCTGTAATTTACTTATTTATATATTTTGTGTTAAATCAAATTTGGTGCCTTGTGGAAAAAATCATTGAAAATGATGTGAAATAAATTTTAAAAGAATTCAATTTAACAGCATTTCAGAGTTTTTATAGAACTGTTTGCGGAAAATGTTTGAAAACTTTTTGAAAACTGAAACAGTCAGAAATATTCTTTAAAAGGATCAAAATGTAACTATTTCAGATTTTATAACTTTTATCATAGTTTGCTTTAGAATTTTTCAAGAAATTTCACACAAAAATTCCACAAACATTTTTAAATGCTGTATGCTATTGAACTTTTCAGACTTTTTAAGAGGAATTACAATTTTTTCAGACCAATTTTCAGAGTTATTCAAAGATTTTTTCCATAAGTAATGTATAGACACTATCTATGCTTTCCATAAGTTAATGTTTTTTATATTCTTATAAAATAGTTTTTCACCTGTGTATTTGAATATTTTAAATTTTTAGGACATTTTCTCCAAAGAATCTGGAAGGCAATATAAAAGGTTGCCTGTGAGCGCGGGTTACGAACCGTGGTCAGTGCATCGTATTGTTGTCAGTGAGGTGAACCGTGGTCAGTGCATCGAACTGTGGAAGGCAGGGATCAGGACCGTGTACGAACTGTGATCAGTGCAGTGAACTGTGACCAGTGCCTAGGATGTGCGAGTGTGTAAGAGAAATGAACAATATAAAATAAATAATCAAGAGAAGTGTAGTGTAAATAAACAATCATGAAAAGTATAGTATAAATAAATAATCAAGTGTTTTCAGTGACTGCGTTAAGAAACAAAATTAAACGTTTTTGTTGTAACGGACTTTTAATTCAATTATCTAAACGTGAATACAAATCATTGTTACTTAAAGTCATAAGACAGGTTAAAATCATGAAATGATAGGATATTTTGAACACAGGAAACAAAGCAATGTGGAATGCAATAAAATACGCACCAAATCAACTAGAAATCCTGTGTAGAGAACGTTGTTTTAAAATATAACGATATAATGTGCATCTATCCGCAACAGTGCCTAGTTCTTTAACCACTTTCTTTAGAATTGCTGCCGATCTCACTAAGGGTCTTCAGCCACATAATTAAAAACAGACAGTTCACCCAAAATTTTAGGGTAATAATGTTCAAGCTCAAACTTCTTCCTATGAACTCAAAATAATCGGTAAACTGAAAATAAATTCGTCCGTTTACACTGACTCCCGGATTCTTTTAAAGACCGGCGCATATTCTGCCATTATACAATCTAAGTAAATCACATATTTAATTCATCGCTTTGCACTTGAAGGTTTCAGATATTTTCAAAACAACTAGTAATAAGACGCCTTCAAAAGGCAACAAAATAAAATTCAAAATTAACGCCCATTTCTCTTCTATCAGTTTTTTTAAATATTGAGAGACTATTTTACGATCAATGGAACTCTTTCAGTAAACACGACGCCGCTTCAGATTGCCAACATGGATTTAGAAAATCAAATCAACGGCAACAGCTATATTTTCTTTTCTTAAAGATGTCGCCATCATTGATCAAAACGTAGGCACCTATTGATTATTTTAGATTCTTCAAAGCGCTCGACGCTATTGATCATGACATTTTACTTCAAATTACCTTCATATGGAATTGGTATTGGTTTCAGGATTGGTTACGTCGCACTTTTTAAAACGCATTCAGAGAGTTGAAATACCTACTGGAATGATGGAACATTACGCACGCATCTTTCCCACTTTTGCCCGTTGGCATGTGAAGTTCTCAAGGATCGATTTTAGGCCCTATTCTGTTCCTACTTTTACGAACGATATGCCCTCAACATTCAAACGGAATGTTCTTTACAGATGACACGTAACATCCTTGCAATCAACGAGATAGAATATACCATATAGAGTGCTTGAGTTCGGTGGTTTCAGCGCCGCCAGGACGCCCAGCATTAGGGGCCGCCATGTTTTCACAGTCAAAACATTGGTGAGTCGGGCATGATACTGTGATACTGAACGTGTTTCAGATACCAGGTCTTCTTCAGGTCGCTTTACTTTTCGATCACATTTATTATAATTGTAATAGGACTTTCTGGATCATAATGCCTTCAGTTTGTTCGGCGTATAACTGCACAAACAAGAGTAATCAAACCACAAACATTTCAAGCCAAGTGCGTTTTCATTGAACTGTTTTCTACTTTTGTCTTGATGTACACACATGCCATAAAAATCTGATACCACTAATTGTTGTATTTAATTATTGTAGATTCCCATTGAAGAACAAGGAATATACTAAACGATGGGTTGTAAATATGAGAAGGGATAATGGGCGCCAACATCAGCAAGTTAATGTGTTCTTCACTTTGAGGAGAAGTTTATGTATTTAACAAATAGCCAAAGGCGTTTTCTGGCTTCATCTTCTTATTTGCACTAAAAACTGCTGAGAAAAGGGGTTTAATTAAAATAAGAGATGTGAAAGATAGTTTAATAAACCCTTCTGATGATGTTGTTAGGCTTCTACAGGTTGCGGAGAAGTTTTTAGTTTAGGAACATTTGCTACCAAATGTCCAAAGAATGTCAGATTGAAATTTCAATTCAATTTGCAAACTTGTTGGGCATTCTATTTGCAACAGAGCATTCATGTAATCCACTGCAACAGAATTTGGAGAATAATTATGTTTCATTAGTGAAACTGATTCTCAAACATTATTTGAGTTGCAGAATGAACCACTTAGCAAATTCCTTCGACATAAGGGGAAAATATGTAAGACAAATGTTTCATAAAACTAACACAATTAAAAGGACAAGTAGAATATTAAAAGTGTTTACTGAAAACACTATGTATTATTTCTTTCAAACCCTCTTCCTTCATTCTTTCCAACATGACATCGTTTGCTGTAAGTTTTGGGTACGTTAATATCAGGAGTCGCGGCAAGAGGTTTTGTTTTTATTTGTTCGCTTATTTGTTTCTGCTTTTTATTTATTACAACGCCGTTAAGGAAGTAATTACTTTTTTTTAATTTCACCGTTAACTTACGACAATTTTTAAATGATTTGTTACTAGTCGAAATTATTGCAATAGGCTTTCTACGCGAATCAGCTCGGGTTCGACCGGTTTCACTGTTTAGCGGCGCATCGTCATTCAATTTGCTGCAAAGATGGCGCCGCCTCAGCCAGTCTATGTAGTATATTCTAAGTCGTTGTTTGCAATAAAGAAACCGTAAAAAGTACGATTTATACAATATCAGATGTTTCAAATTGGTTCCGAAATAAAATATTAGTAAACGAAAAGAAAACGGTTTTAATGCAGTTTTCCATTTTCAAATAAAACAATTCTGTGTCTACGAGCCAACAGTGTACCATTGATCGGATGTTGGCAGCAACAAAATTTTTAGGTTCAAACCTGATTCAGTCAAATCAGTCAAACCTGAAATGGAACATCCATTTAAAATTGAACACAAAATTAAGTTCATTATGCTACGCGTTCAGAATTCTTGCAAATTCAGTCAGCCTTCATACTGCTCGTTGTGTATATTTCGTTTAATGTTCTATTCCTCGCCTGAGATAAGTAAGAGAATATTCGAGAAAACACATCTATAGCCCAAGACTTTCAGATTACAAAAACGAATTGTAAATTAATAATAACCAATCCCACCCACGTGATTCATGTAAGCCTCTTCATTAATGTTACCATTACCTTGTCTGTTTATTTACGACCATCGTTTTCACAAAAACACTTGCTTATGGCGGAATGTATTTTTCAGAAAATGTCGATGTCTATTACTATAACACTCGACGTGAAATCATATCTTACTGTAAGACAGTATTAAGCTCATTACAAAAATTCACATTCATGTACATTATTTGCCAACACTTGCCAGATGACATTAAACGATTAAATTTTTGATAGAAAAAGGTTAAATCCAAAGTGAAATCGTTTCTGCTGCGTAACTGTTTCTATACAATTAGAGCACCAAAAACAAGTAACATCAATTTTAACAATAATACATAATGCATTATTTCCCATTTAAACTGTATAAATGTGTATGAACAACCTGTAACAAGTATAGTATTGTGCCAGTCCTGGTCACGATCTCATCTCGATCAGGTTTTTCTGGTCCTGTTTCCTGATCCATTGAGCTAATCCTAGATGGCCTTTTTGCTTCTGACATAATGTAACTTCATTTTCTTAACGCCTTCTAGAATTCAGGAAATACAAATATTCAAATTATCGTTACCATGTTGTCGCGGCAGGAAGTATTATTCCGAAGGACAACATGGATAAGAGCCAAAATTTATTGCCTTTTTATCCTTGAAAATAGATTTTATTCCATGGGATTTATGCTTTTTCTTTTTTTTTTTTGAAAATTTAGTAGTATATGACTTAGTGTTGGGATCACAAAATTTTGAAAATGTGCACACAATTCACTTTTCCCTATAGCACGCCATGTTTAGTTTTAACTGTTTTTGATCGCACTTTATACATCACTATATGGAATTGGAGCATATTTGTAAGATGAAATGTGTGTGTATAGGTGTAAAAGGCTGTTGTTTGTTTGAGATCGATAAACTCCAATAACGTTTGACCGATCATCATGAAAGTTGGCATATCTACGTGTATTTTGGAGAAAGTTTTAAGCTTTTCATTTTCTTGTAACTCCACTACATGGCGCTGCGGCACAATTTGGCGCTTCACTTAAATGCAAACCCCAAACACATGGGCTTCATTGTTGCTGGGCGTTGCCGTGTGATGAGGGCGGGGCGGGAGAGCACAGGACGAGCTGACGGCGAGGGTTAAAAAAGGAAAAAAGGTTGATCCCCAGTTTAGTTTGGCGCGGTTCCTTTGGTTCTGTGATGAATCATTAGTTGAGTGCTCGTTTGGCTGGCATTGATTAATTTTCTTGGGTCAAAGTATAAATACATATACAAAATGACTATGGGTCAAAGCCATATATAGCAATTCGTTTTTAATGTTGAAAAATTGAATATCGTTAATGAGTAATACGATTTCTCGATATTTCTAGTGTGAAATTACCTTTCTTTCTTTCTTTAACGTCAAAAACAGTTAAACCATATGTTACTGCGGTTATAGGAGAAACGAATTGAGCACGCCAAAATTGTGATCCCTACTACCATATACCATTTGAACTTTGAATACAGGAAGAAAATTAGCGTCTTTTCTAAGGATTATTAACAAAATATTCGCTCCGATGCAATAAAATCGATTTTCAAAGGAAAATCAGCAATAAATTTGGGATCTTATCCTTCATGACCTTGGTCAAGAAACAATACTTTCTGCCGCGACAACATGGAGAACGATAATTAGAATAACTATAATTCCACTGAATTCTAGGAAACGTGCACAGATAATGAAGTCACATTTAAGTCCAGAAGCAAAACAATGGGTCATCCCAGACGCACCAAAGGACTGAAACAGGACGAAAAAAAAAGCTGATCGAGATGAAAGTAATTGACCCAGTTATGGTAATAATACTTGTTACAGATTATTTAGAATTATATAATCAAAATGGTAAATAGTACACTACACATCACTGTTAAAATTAATGATACATTCCTTTTCATGTTCAGTTTAGTCTCTTTTTGTATAGAAATAGCAGCAGAACGATTTTACTTGGGATTTAAACTTTTCTATTGAATGTAATCGTAAACTGTCATCAGGCAAAGTGTTGTAAAATAACGTACATGTATTGTATGTGAATTTTTACTTTCTCACACACATACGTATAAACGGGAGTAATATGCAAAGTATAGAGAACGTGATGCAATGCTGCGGGAAATCGATTTCGAAATTCCAACGGAAATAAATGTATAATTTACATCAAGCCCCCCGGACACTTTCAAAATTTTCTCAAAAACGTCTACAAATATTTACTTCTACCAATAGAATAAAATTCACTTATAAAGGTAGCGTAGATCCCATTTTCACGGTTAACTCTGAATTTTCGAAAATAGCAAAAGTTTGAATTTTTTGTTGTATTTTTTTTCTTTTTTTCCCTACAACTAGAAAATTGAAGACAGATGTTTCCTTCAAAAGATATGTTACCCTCACTAGTTCTTTCATTAAGGTATTATAGACTTTTTTGAAATGTAATTTTTAAAGGGAATAATAAAGGAATAATAATAATAAAGGAATAAATAAGGAAATAATTTTACTGGGAGACTTCACGTAGAAGGGATGGTCATGTGAGTGGACTGGTAGTGGGGCCATACGCGAGACAGATTAAATGATAATGGAGAGCGCCTAATTGAGCTGTGTCAGCAAAAGGCCTTGAAAATAACAAACGGATGGTTTAAACATAAAGACACACATCGGTACACATGGATTCAAAATTCTCGGAAGCTGAGGTCCATTATCGACTATATTATTGTGAAACAGTGCAATAAAATAAAAATCAACGAGTATGAGTAAAGAGGGGCTTCAGAGCAGACCATTATGCATTGTTTTCTGAGAGATGTACTTTCATTAAAACCTTGTTGGAGTCGTATAAACAAAATTATGATGGAGAAAGTGATGTCAGAACAAAGTTATAATCTTGAAAGTCTGGAGGAGGACCTACAAATTGTTTACATCATGCAACTGGCAAAAACACATAGTACAAGAAGGAACACCAGACACAATGGACGAATCTATGAAACGGGGCATCCACCAGTCTATGAAGCCTTGGGCGAAAAAGAGAATTGGAGGAAAAATAGAAAATGCCCATTGTGGTGGAACAAAACCACAGAGGCATCCGTAGAAAAGAAAAAACAAGTGTACAGGAAGTGGCTATCTACAAAAGCGAATAGTGATAGAATAGGAATATCAAAGAGTCAGAAGAAAACTCAAAGAGAAATCAGTAAAACTAAGAATGAATACTGTGGGAACAGACTTGTGAGGAAGTGGATAGATGTTTAGGAACACAAAGTCTAACAGAGCTTGGAGAATAATAAAAGGAATGAGAATGGAAAACAAAGCACAGGCACTAGGAATAGTTCCAATTAGTATGGAATGAGTAACCATTTCAGAGGTCTTTTAACTGAAAATAGAACGCAATTTTTGCAAGCCTCTCATGAGGAGATGCAAAGCATAGAAACACCTACAATGTCTATTGTCCCAAATGAAATATGAGCAGCCTTGGCCCTCATGAAAAACAGAAAGGCCCCGGGTCAGTATCAGTGTAGAACTTCTAAAGTCACCTGAGAGTGTGATGGTGATTGGCAAAAATTTTTTAATAAGAGTCTACAGTTAAGTGATTCACCCAGCAATGGAAAAGGCCTTCATTACTCCAATTTATAAGAAAGCGTATAGACAAACAACTATCGGGATGTTTAATGCGCAATAGCAGCAAGACTTTACGGTAGGATCCTAAAAGGTAGATTGGACATCATTATACAGAATCAGAGAACAGAATGCTTCAGGGCAGGAATAAGGTGATTGATGCAGATCTTCACCTAAAAAATCTAATAGAAAAACAAGTTGAAAGGGGGAAGAAATATCCATCTTATATTTGTTGACCTGCAAAAGGCATATGATGTTAAGTGCCATTAAATGTTGCGGCCAAGCATGAAAGAAAGTGGTATCGAAATAACCTATATTAATGCTATCAATGCATTATATAGTGATAATAGCAGCCCACAAAGTAGGTAAACCACTTCAGAATTTCAAGTGAACAAGGGGTTAAGCATTGTTGCCTATTAGCTCCTCTCTTATTTAAAAATTTAACTTGAAGAAGCTTCAAATTCGAAAAGAAGTGTAGTGAAATGGGATTGCCAGGAAAATGATATACTGTACACTCTGCTATTTGTCGATGACCAAGTGGTCAAAGCTGAGACGAAGATGATCTGTTATGATTCGCAAATTGCAAGAGGAGAAGAAAGATGGGGTCTGCTAACAAACCTTACAAAACGGAATATATGATAGTAGGAGAGATAAAGAATGGGATCTGACGGTCATCACAGGGAAAATTAACAAAGTGAAACTTTATGTACCTTGGAGTTATCTTCTCCTCGAAGGGAAGAAGCTCTGATGATATTTCCAACAAGATAGGACAGGGAAGGAGTGATATGACAGTTGAACTCTCTCCTCTGGAGTAAAAACGTCACAAAAATGGAAGAAAGCTCATATCTTTAAGACCATCCTACAGAGCATAAGTAACGGCGGAGCTGAAAACCTGACACACACACATTGAACAAAAAGGATAAATGGTGGTTGATGGCCCTTGAAATGACTACTAGAGAAGGTTGCTGGTGCCAGGATGGATCACATAGAAATGAAACAATTAGACAAATGATAAATGTGGAGAGCAGCACTGAAACAAAAGATTGGAATTGGTATGGACATCTCCAACGTGAGCAAGCAATAAGTGGCCCAAAAAGGTCTGGGCATGGACACGTCCAGAGCGGAAAAAGCGTGGAAGTCCACCAAGACGTTGGAGAAAGGACATCCAAGAAGAAATGGAGGCAAGAGGTCTCAAGGATGGAGACTGGGAAGATCAGAAGATGGAACTGAGAAGCTTACTACGCCAGCTTTCAAAAACCTTAGCTTATTTATATATCTATTAAAATTAAACCAATCATAGATACGTGTCGCCAATTGATTATCACTCATTTACCTGTTGCACACTGCTGTAATAACTTTGTTTACCTTTTTAAGATAAAAATAGTAATTGTTTCAGGTCCATAATAGCTTCTGTGCATCTATATATTTTACGGTTTATTAGTTCATTGCAGTGTTTTTACGGACCTCAAACAAAACACGTAAAAGAATTGCTAATACCCTCGTGGGCCTTTTGAATACTTTATGGACCGCCCCCTAAATACATAATGAAAATTTTCTGTCTTCTGTAGTAATGCAATGATAAAATTCATTTTAATATTTGTTTCCCACTTTCTTTTTTAAATGGAGTGTTTTGGTGAATGGATCAATATTTTTTGACGTCATTTAATTATATATATTATCTATTTATTTGAGTGGGAATATTGGGTTAAAGATAAAATTAGTTTTGATTAATATCTATGTTTGATTTATTGGATTATGCATTTGTGGTTTCATAATTATGGCAAAAGTTTCAGTTTATTATTACATTTATTATAGGAATGTTTCGATTTATTGGATTATGCATTTGTGGTTTCATAATTATGGCAAAAGTTTCAGTTTATTATTACAATTATTATAGGAATTTACGCTTTTATGATAATTTTTTTGATATTAATATTGATATGTGCTTTTCGAGACTTGCTATGTTATCTTTTTATATTTTCTTTGAGAGAAGATTAATTCCTAAATTCCTGTTGATTTTGGATAGATTAACATACCGAGAAAGAATTTTATATTTATATGATCTTGCAATGAGGTTTATGTATTTATTTCAGAATAATTATTGTATTTATTTGCTCATGACTATTTATTTAATACAGATAAAAATACACATTTTATGGATTCTATTTATTAAAGTTACGATGTAATCATACACACAAATAAATAGTTTAATGTTCAAATAAGTAAAATAACTAGTTATAAACTTTATTTTTAACATTTTATCATTTTTTTAAGACTAAAGTGAAAAAGAAGCATTGTAATAGACATTTGTCAATATGATGTCACATAAAAAAACAGAATGTGTATCTAATTACTATTGCATAATCATTATTAGACTAATTTGTTCATACAAAATGAAAGTATATTGTGAACTTTGTGCTGAAATTCTTGTAAAAGCTAACAAAACTATAGACGGTTATTTGTGTAACAGATGAAAATATTTATAGTGTAATTGTGAGTTATATAACAGTGTAAATTATGCACGAAACAGTACTTTAGATTATTTTTCTATTATTAACTGTGAGAATGTTAATGTTGTGCCTGAGCACCATATTCTAGGTGTAGTACTGCAACTCAAGAAGTATACTCTGTCCCTAAAAATTCGAGGCAACAGTGAAATATGAGTGACTGGTGGCAATTGTATATATATTTTTTATTTGCCTCAAAAACAGTTAAAACTGTGTATGACCTGCTATGGCGAAGTTAATACTAAAACATCGCTTTTCCAAATTATGTGACTTCAACACTACAGCCATATATTACTGAATTAATACAGAAAAAAAGGTTACGATATATTAAAATCTATTTCCAAGGATAAATTAGCAACAATTTGGGCTCTTATCCATCATATCCTTCGCCTAGGATTCTTCCTGCAGCAACAACATGAAACGACTAATTGAATAACAACTATATTTCCCAATTATATTTTCCAGAAGACATGCACAGATAATGAAGTTGAATGTTATTTAGAACATTCCAAAATTGCAATTTTCATATCAATTAAGCAATAGTATATAATCTAGTTATTTTATTTTTTGTTAATTATGTCATTTACTTTGCATTTTTGGCATCGTAACTTGAATAATTCGAATTAACAAAAATGTATGTGTTGTGTTAGTATTACTGGTCCTTAAGTACTAAAAATTGATGGCATAAATTATCAGAAAGGTCCGCAAGTGTATTAACACTCATGCAAGAAATGCACATCACCAGTTCACTTTGCAACGGAACGCTGTTATGTATTATCATGGAGGCCTATGTTACTGAAGCGGCAAACACGTTGTCGCAGCCAATTTGTCGCTGGCGCAGTGGGTGTTTGTGTCCGTGAGGTGGACAGACCGTTTAAAGTTTTTCCGCAATAATATCGCATGAAAACGGGCGCTCTCCTGTGTGCGTGCGTTTGTGGGCGGTGAGGTGGTTCAACTGTTTAAAAGACTTTCCGCAATACATCGCATGGTGCGCGTTCTCTGTGCCAGCGTTGGTGAAGGCGGTGAAAGCCTTTCCGCAATGCTCACACGAATGACGCCTCTTCCCCTTGTGCCGATGTTTGTAGCGCGAGAGCGCCTGTCTGGCGAAGGCCTCCCGCACACGTCGCACGAATATTGACGCCCGCTGCAGCCGCCGCTGGTGAGGAGCGAGGTCGCTGGACGCAGGGAGATGCGCCTGCAGCCGCGGCGAAACGACTGGTACCTCGAGTGCTGGCGCTTGTGAACCTCGAGGTCCCCGGAAGAGGCGGTGAAGATGGCGTTGCAGTCGCGGGATTTCAAGGTCCCCATCTGGAACAGGCGCACGTGAGCCTGCAGCTCCGGTGCTGCGAGAGTCCCGCTGTTGGCAGGCCGCTGCCCTCCCGGCCGCACATCGTCTGTTCCTGTTCTGGTCCTCGTCCTGTGGCGGTGGATCTCTGCGCCTGCGAACGTCCGTAAAATAATTTATTACCACGAAACACAACTTGACACAACTACCGAAAACAGTTCAGTTCCGCGTTCCACAAGCCTATTCAAAAGTCTTACTAGGGAAGAAATGTTGCGGAAAATAAGATGATGAAGTAGCGAGAATGCGTCTGAGCACATTAGTATGTTCATTACCGATAGTAAAGATATCCCCAAAATGGAGAATGCAATATTGTGCATGCTGTGTTAAAATGGTAGAGGCAGTGAGTTGGGTGCT
This sequence comes from Teleogryllus oceanicus, assembly GCA_964035755.1. NCBI lineage: Eukaryota > Metazoa > Arthropoda > Insecta > Orthoptera > Gryllidae > Teleogryllus > Teleogryllus oceanicus. Next base: position 96,316,640 of record CAXIVR010000010.1, on the reverse strand, counting down.
TGAGCATCTTCATGGAGTGAATGCTCAACAGAGCAGAAAATCATTTAAATGAATGGAATATTAAACCTTTACCTATTACGTAGTGGTGCTACTTTTCTGTCACCAACTTTTCATGCACCATTTAAGAAAATTATTTTAATATTTTCCTACTACTTAACGCGAAGTGGTTTCAATGTGTACGATTATTAATGATCTCAATGGTGCATTTGGATGATAAACAGTTCAAAATATTTACAGCAAAGACGCTATAGTGAAAATAAAAACCGATTGAGGAAGAGTATCAAAGAACCCATACTTGTGCGAGTTTGACCATAAAACATTAGATCCGGCTGTGATTTAGAAACATTTTGAAAGTTATCCCAATGAAATCGCGTCAGGCAATAAAAAGTTATTGAAATTTTCTGTATTTCTGCATACTTGCGTTAAGGAAAATATTAATGGAGTCCATTGTTGGAGCGATGAAACGTTTATAAAGAAGAGGGTTTCGAATAAAAGAAAACGCGATAAGATATCAAATTCAGACTTTTCGGGGAGGCAAAAGAAGAAAATTAGCTGTGCATCAGGTAAAATTCTATCCCATTTAAATATCTTGACGGGAAGTAATGAAAGTTTAATTTAAAACAGATAAACAATTCAGCAAAGCTTAGCCAGAAGAGCGATTAGCGAACAATTGCAGTGTCTCCATTTCACATTCAAAACGGAAAACAGGGAAAATAAGGATTTTGACCAAAAGAAAACAAGAGGAAAACATCAAATTTTAGAAATTACCGGGAGAATTTTATTGAAACTAAACGAAATAAAGTGTTTCGAAAACGTTAGGAATTAAATATTTTGAGAGAACCATGTTGATGCTGATCGTCAGTTATCGCGCGATCGTGAAAAGTTGTAGCAAGAATAACAACAAGAAGAAGAAGATTCATCAGAATGTGCCTGACTTGGTGAAGGCAGGATGTGTTCGCGTAGGCGATTCTGAAAATTTCAAAGTGGAAGTTATGAAACATCATCCGAAATAGTAACCGAATATTTACGTACAGCAAAATAGTCGTGGAAAGAAAATTTCATAAAAGAAAGGGGAATTCGAACTATTCTGAATTCGCAACGCCTGCTGGATCAGAGAGCAAACGGCGGCAGGAGAAATTTTGCAACGGTGTGAGCGCGACGTTGCATTGATAATTGAGGCGCGGAATTTGATTCGGAATCACAGCTTTAACACCTGAAGGGTTTATAAAAAGACGGCAAGCGTAACCCGACACCATGAGGAACTGTGATGCGTAAGGCGAGCGTTCTGAACCGATGGCATTAACGGGAGGCGCTGCTGGGCGAATAATCACCCCTGGTGGACACGCAGATTCGCCCAAGATATCAACAGCACACGAGCCAAAGTATTTTGACATTTGTTTGTTTTGTTTTGACTGAAGAAAGCTCTGTCGACCAAGTCGTGTAATTGGTAGATTTTAAGACGGAAATCTCGACAGAATGCATTCTACTTAGTTACATGTGAATGGTATTTGTTTTGTTGTTGTAAATAGTTTGCGTGAATGAAAGAGTATATATATCTGCGTATTGTGTATTGAGGAGAAATGTTTATTTCGTTGTTGTCTTTTGATGCTAGTGTGTTGATGTGTGCCGTTAGAGGTACTAGTATGTTGCAGCACTAAATAGTAAATTGAAAGAAACATGATAACGGAGGCGATTGAACAACTTCTATGGTTATTTGGGGGTCATGATCGCAAAATCAATATGTTTTTCGCAATCATTTACGTAGCATTAGACTGATCCACGCGCGCGAGCGCAGTACCTGCTCGCGCTCCGTACAGACGCAATCGCAGACCACGCCCAGGTGAGGAAAAGGCCAGGTAAGCCAGCAGAGGGGCAATTGTGAGTAGGAAAGGGGGAAAGATATATGTGGCAAACCTAACGAGGCTAGTGTTTATTGGCTTGTTCTGTAAGAAGGGCCAGGCAATTTATTAAACGTAACAGTATAACGCCGGGCGCAGAGGCCGCCCAACCCATTACAAGTGACCGCCCAACGGGTATTTATATATATAAGGAGGAGAGAAGGTGAACCCGACCTATTACATGCGGCGGCCCAACGGTGGGGGCTGTGAATAATAGGCAACAGAACAGATGATAGGAGAGTGGCAGGATATGATGTTAGCAAGGATGTGCGGGAGCGAACCATTACAAATGTTTTCAGGAAAGAAGTATGCGTAATGGCTCTACCGCGACCGCGCGCTCCCTGTGTCCCACGAAAACGACGTCTATTTCGCACAGATCACGTGCGAGGTTTTATCATGAGCCAATGGGCAAATAAGGTAATAGAACACGTGAATTAAATTTTACATCCCATAATAGTACTTACGTAGAATAGAGAAAGTGTTGTAATGATGCGGAAACACGACGATTTTCACTTCTGAATTTCCTATTTTCGTTTTGATGGTTCATGATGATGGTACACGCCGTGAGAAAACACACGCTCCGCATATTTATATTTTTATCGTAAAATTAAACGTCATTGTTTCCCTCATAGCCATTACTTAATTGTGAACCACTTTCTGGGCGATGTGTACGAGGGCTGTTCAAAAACATTCGAGGATTAACGTCCTAAAACAAGATGTACTTTACGTAAAAGTTAGATGTATGGGTCCACTTCTAAGTAAATTTGTTTCCACTTCTTAAAAGTTATTGTACATATCTTTTGTTATATCGTTCTGTCCCTTCTCGGGGAAACGTCTCTAGTCTTCTTCCTTTCAAGGGTCTTTTGAGTTTTGGGAACAAGAAAAAGTCACAAGAAGGAAGGTCAGGCTAGTACGGAGGGTACGGGAAGAACAGTGATCGTGCACTAATTCTCAAACTCAAGAGTTCTGAGGGCTGAATGGGTTGAGCATTGTGTGGAGCTCGGACTCTGTGTGCCTCCTGACCCGGTCTATCGCCCCCTTTCACTCTCCTCATTAGTTGTGACGCCACCCCTGCAGATGACTGGTCATGTATTCCTGTAAGACGTGAGCACTGTGGTTGACTGCAAAGTCGAAAGGAAGGAGGAGCAGTCGTCTGTTTCACTCTTCTCCCGACGCTACAATCCCCTCTGCCTCTACCATTTCTTTCTCTCCTCTTCTGATCCGCGGGCCCGTTCATATTGGCCCCTGCCTCATTCGGCAGCGTTTCTTTAGAGGTGGCTGGCGGAATGCTCTTGCGACACTGCATGCCGTTTGCTCCTGGGAGTCACCCTGATATGATGATGTATCGGCGGCTCAGATGTCATGATGGAAAACTAGTCGCCACTTCACATTTCTGGCCTTCTGCGACGGATGGCGTCCTCAGTAGTCGAATCTATTATAGTAATTTTGGTTCAATGTGAACCTTAGCTCTTGTGAACGACACCTTACATAAAAGCTGTCAGCATCACTTTGATTTTGGACCGAACTGACCGAAATAAGATAAACTATCATTTTGGTGAATTTCGAACAATGCAAAGCAAATTTCGATAATATTTCCGTTTGCCGGCATGTAATTCCAATTGTATCTAATTATAATGTACATAACGGTTTATACATGTAAATAAAGCCGTAAGTAGCCGCTAAAACCTATGAAGTTAATGCGACATTAAATAAATATAACGCAAAAGCGGAAAGCAACACGTGTGCTGCATGTCTTCTTCCTGTGGTCTTCCGCACAGAAAAACTATGAAGCTGAGATCGCCCGGCCTCAAACTTGCGTCAGATTGTAATTGTAGAGATGTTTTGAGGAAGATTCTACGTAAGTTGGTATGTGTACATTATTCTACATTGCTTAGTTCTTTTTTACATTGGAGTTTTTCTTATAGTTTACTGAATCCTTTAAAAATAAAAAAATATTTGAAATAGATATGAAATAAAGATTGCTAGCCTTCAGTCGCCCGCTCCCACCTCTATACGCAGTTGAATGCTACGGCGTTAGAATTTGCATATTATTTCATTTTCCATTTTATTATTTACATTGAGCATTTATGTTCATTTTAAATTGCGTCCTTTCGTAACGTTAAATGAAAAGGAATGATACGCGGCCATTGTTGGTTCTTTTAACCCATTTCTGTAATGCTGCAGTGATGACAGAAGACGATAATTACTGATGCCTTTCATTCGCAGTAATATATACTAATAATTTTTATAATCAATTAAAATAATTCAATTTAAAAAATTCATTGCCGAGCTCTGATTACGAATAAGTGGATAAATCCAGTGGCTAAATTTGAGGAAACCTCCATCACGTGTAAAGTTAGAATACCTGTTTAGAATCCTTGATACCGAAACGTCAATACTGACGCCAAAACGTCTTTCTGTCTAAGAATACTACTATCGCCTAAACCCTACGTTTCCGTAGGGATAGTGCTAAATGTACTCTATAGGGTGACAGAAACGCCACATTGCTGTATTCTTCTGTTTCTTGCTTTTTTTCTTTAAAAACTACAAAAATATTTTTTTTACTGGACTCTCACTATCGATCTATATATTAGCGGCGATTAGTTCACATTATTATAATTATGAGTATACATGCTTTCAATAAAGTTAAATAAAGTTTCAAAATCTCTCGACAATGTTCTTAAAATTAGCTCAAATTCCCATTTGAGTTTCTCAAATGCCATTTACAAAACGCCCAAATTATTTTTCAAACTGTTCAACGATGCAGATACTTGCACTGTTCAATATCACATAAAGTAATTTTTTGTATGCTTTTCTTTTTCAAAATTTACACGACAGTATTTTTTAAAATATCTCTCATGTCGTTAATGTGCATCTTTTCAGCAATTTGCAAACACTACTGCATTTGCAAGTTTAAGTGCTTCAAATGATTTCAAATTAAATTTTTTGAAAATTAAAATATTGTCTGTGAAAAAGAGTCAAATTACAAATTTGCAGTAACGCTTAAATGACATTTTCTGAAAAACTGCTCCAATTTTTCAATGAAAATTGCTATTTAGAACGAAATTTTACTCTCTCTAATATTAATGAAGTAATATTGCGGTTCTACTATTAGGCCACCGAAAAGTTGAGAAAATTTGGGCGGCGATAGATGGCAGCTGGAAAAAGGATGAGGCATACCGTAAAGCCATTTCACACAAACAAATTAGAAAACTTTACCACGAGAACGTCTGTGCAATTCTGTAACACTACTAGTTACTTTCCCATATACATAATTCTGTAACACTACTAGTTACTTTCCCATATACATACGAAGACATTACGTATAGATTTGGGTCCCTGATACTGAAAAAAGTGTTGTTTTTCTTTCAAAAAGTCAATATATCTGTGAATACCACTAGCGCATACACCATAATAAAGAGTTTCTCTAAACTGAAGAAGCCCCTGTCTATCTGATTCGAGACGAAGCTGTGAGATTTTGAAAAACATTTTCATTTATTTATTAACTCAAAAGACAGCAAAAGTTCCAGAATCCCTTCACAACAATTTAACTTTATATACTTGACAGACGAAAAGTTTTTAACAATAACAATAATAATAATAATTTTAAAAAGCGCGAGATGAATATTTGAAAACTGGACACTTTCGTCCCAGAGTCATAGAAAACTTATTTGCAACAGTAAACCAACTGCTTTTTTTTTAATTAAGAAATACGATTATTCATTATACTATATCGTTTTGTTAAAATAAATATTTTTCTTTTTGATGATCAGTATAGTCTCTAAATGTATACAAACAATCAAATGGCAAAAAAATACTTTTAACTTAAATTTGTGTACCGATTTTCTTTGTTTAATGTCATCTGGCAACGCGTTGTAATGTAACGTACATGTATTGTATGTGGATATTATTGTGATTGGATTGTATGTGAACTGTGCATACTGGCACTTGAACATGATTTCTACGACATGGGTTGTAAATATAAATATTAGTTTACATGAAAATATGTTCAAAACAACTATTCATTTGTATCCCAGAATATACCGTGGTAGTTAGGCGGGAATACATTTGCGAAACATACGGAACGAGATGCACGAAGGCTGACAGACTTAAAAGAAATCTGAATGCGTAACATAATGAACTTAATTGTTAATTTGATGTTATATATGACCCATTTGAGGTATGACTGAATTGAGAGGTTGAAATTTTTCACTCTCAACACTCGCTAATTGCACAGTTCATCAACGGAGCACGCGATTGCTGGATTTAAAGGCAAAATGCCGTTGGTACATAGCCGACCTAAAATTAATTCAAATTCTTAAGTGCCGTACTTGGAATTAAAGAATTAACACCTGCGCTAATTAATAAAAAGGGCATGGATTTTAAACGTCCCGCGTTATTATAACATTTTTTCCATGAAAACCGGCTGGCTGGAGACACAGGCAAAGACGTCTTTCGTATGAAACCTCTTTTGAAGGACAAACTGCATTTAAAGTTTGAACTGATTTCATACGTCGAGATTGCTCCACCCACGGGGAACTCGCATTGATGGCATTCCTGGAGAATCAAATGCGTTTTTTCATTTGACGTCAAGAGCAATTGTTGGGAACTTTGCAGCAGAACGGTTTCACAAAAGATCGCATCGTCAGTAAAAGGCGTAGTAGTAATTCACATCTTGGCTGCTTTGAAAATTCGATTTTGACTGTTGACATGGGGGCTACTCTTACAGCCGTGTAGACCTGTGTACAGAGATGTTTTGGCGCGGAAGCTCGCCAGAAATTAATACGCCCGAATTACACAGAAAACGAACTTCTGTTCGGCTGAGGTAAACTAGGGTAGTTCTTAAATAATTGTCTTTCAGAACTTTCCCATGTGACACGCGAGGAGGTTGTACAAAACGCTTTGTAGACCACCCAATTCATCTTCTGTGTCTCTCCTAAAACTCTGATGGTTACTTTGCAGCTTCAACACATGCATTGAAACAGTTTTTCCTTCGTTAACTATTAATATGTTATTACAAAATCCAATTTGAAACTTCAGATAAACCTCTAACTCTCTTTTCTAAAATAAGAATTATAATCGTGGTACTGGTTAGATTAACAGTTAACTCTGAATGTCTGAAATTTCAAAAGATTCAATTATTTCCGGTGCTTCCTAGCACTATAAAATTGAGATTTTTTCCTCAAATGAAATTTGTTCTCCATATTTATTTATTTATTCCAATAAGGTCAGGTACATATTTGAAACTTTTAGTAGTTTTCTGCTCAATATTAGTGTACAATATTTGCAAATGAATTTGAATTCCATCCAAATTTTTACTCAAACTCTTCTGGAGGGTAGCACTGTTAAAATTTACGTTTATTTTGCCGTTTTTTCTCAAAATTACACATTTTTTAATTTTCCTCACGCTGCATGGTTATTTCCAAAGATTCTCTAAACTCTATTGGTATTGGTGAGTTAAAGAGCCTGGTGATTTTAATGCGTTTTTCGAAAATCGCATTTCACCAAATTTCAAATATCGCTTTACAGTAACGTTGAAACGCCATTTTCTTAAAATGTGCTTTAAATTTGTCAATGAAAATTGCTATTTAGGACGAGGTGTTACACTTTAATATTTCAAAGTAATTTTTCGCTTCTACTATTAGAAACTGAAAGTTGAGAACATTTTTAAAATGTACTTTGGGGGACGGTAGATGGTAGATGGCAAATGCGGATGGGGCAAAACCGTCTACCTAGTCCATTAGGAAATTAGAAACTTTACGAGGTCTGTGCCTATCTGTAGTACCAAGTTAATTGTTCATAACTGACTACGATTTTTTTATTTTGAATAAAATAACAGATACAATTAATAGAAAATTATAGCCTAGTTGATTTCACCAAAAGTCGGAGTGGGGACTATCGCATTTCATTTGTAATTGTTTATCATTGAGTAATTTTTTAAATTTATGGTTCAAAATCAGTACATAATTAGGTCAAAATTATAGGCTAAACGATTGGAATTTCTGAGAAGTGGGAATGCCAGCTTGGCGGAGGTCAAATAATACTGGGTCGTTTTTTCTTAGCTCGACAACCCGATACGGGCGATGGCCGACCAGCGGTGGTCCTGCCTCTCGGCCCTGGGATGCGAGATCCGTGTGGTTGGCACGAAGATCGCGAGGCTACTGGTCTTCTTATCCCAAATCTTGCATGTTCTACAAAGTTAGAACTGGCCTGCCAAAAAAGTACTTTGGCGATGATAGAGATAGCTCGAGCGTGGGCATTGATCGCAGTCGTCCACACAAAACAGATTCAAAGGAAATTTGAAAACATTAATACGAGAAATTCAGCCATACTGCAGCACCAATTAGTTATATTTCACAGTCAAATTTGTACTTTTATAACGATTATTACATAGTTAATCTGATTTTTGATATCTTAAGTTTTTAGACACTCGATTACTATGATGAAAAAATAATAAAGGACGGTGTTCAACTGTGACATTATTTTTAAAAGCAAATCATATATTGATTGAGCTTCCTAATTGATAGTCCATAATCTTAAGATACCAAATGCAGATACGTCTGCGAATGTTAACCAGTAATCTCGTAATGATGTCGAAAACATACTGCTCCCGAACTCGAGAGGTTAATGTACACCCCTAGAATACACTGCGATGGCTACGGTTAATTAAACAGAATAGGTATAGTCCATATAAAATCACGTCTATACCATCAATCGTAAAATTAATTTACAAACACACAAGTTATTCGTGAAATATCACTAGCAATGGATCATTTTATCACAAATTACGTCCTTAGTTTTACATTTAAAAATGGATATAGTACAAACATTGGCAATATATTATTTCGAACGGAGAACTCATATATTATAACTTGATGTCAAATTTACCACTTCATTCAGGAGTTAAAGTTATTGAATTTAAAATAGTTAGATTTTACTTGTACAACGAACGCAAAGATTTCAGTTACATTTGTAATTTAATTCTCTTCTTCGGTGGGTTCACATATTGTGCACTCATTAACTCAAGACTCTACGAGAATGCAGTGAACTGCTACTATCGCTGCCGAAGCACATCTACTTTGTCACGTAAATGCGTCGCCATCTGAGTTGTTATTTTATACTTGTTAAAAACGTGGCGGATGATATTAGGTCATTTTTACTCCTCCCGCCTTATAAAATAATTCTTTTTAATTAATTCGCGAACGTCCTTCTTAACAGGAATCATGGCCTTAAACGTGTGCTTATCACTGTTATAAAGATTCATTTTATAAGGCAGGAGGTGTAAAAATGACCTAATGCCATCCGCCACGTTACGAAAACACAAGTATACAAGATGGTTAATAGCACGCAGAATGACAATGGCTTCAAAATAATCACTAGGATTATTTTGATAACCTATAACATCGCCAAAAATTACCAATAAATGTTTCAAAACATTTTAAAATTTCCTGTGTTAAAGAAAATGACAAAAATGTCATCAATACCAAATTGAAATGGACATATCGTTGTTGATTTGATACTGATGTATCGAGACTTCTTCCATTCATTCAAGTGAATTCAGCTCGCAAACTTGTATACTTGTAAACTGCAAACTTGTAAACGCAAAAAACTCAATACACAACACAAAACAAAACAAAAAACTCAAACGCAAACTTGTAAACTGTGTATACTTCGCGAATGTTCATTCCCGCCTGAGATATGGCATAATATTCTGGGGAAATACATCTTATAGCTCCCAGACTTTTAGATTACAAAAACGAATTGTACGAATGGACCAAATCCCACCCACGGATTCATGTAAGCCTCTTCATTAATCTAGAATTCTACCATCACCGTGTCTTTTTAATATGAATCAGTATTTTTGTCAAAAAATGACTTGCTCAAGGCAAATAGAGCTGGAAAATGCCGGTCTATTACTATAACACCACATAGAAATCATTCACCAGGTGACTATCAACAGCTCATTACAAAAATTACATACAATACATGTAATATTATTTGTCAACACTTTTTGCCAGATGACATAAACGATTAACTTCAATAGAAAAGTTTAAATCCCAAGTGAAATCGTTTCGCATAACTGTTTCTCATACAATTAGAGACTATACTGAGCATCACAAGAAAAGTAACATTAATTTTAACAATGATACATAATGCATTATTTACCATTTGACTGTATAAATGAGTATAACCCAATAAACTATTGTACTACAGCCTGGGTCAATGACCTATCTGATCAGGTTTTTCGTCCAGTTTCCCGATCCATTGAGCAAAATGCTGAGATGGCCTTTGTTTCTCGCTTTCTGGACTATAAAATGTAACTTCATTTTTCTGGTGCACGCTCTTCTAGAATTCAGTGGAAATACACTATTCAAATTATCGTTTCATGTTGTCGCGGCAGGACAAAAATAAGAGCCAAAATTTATTGTTTATTTATCCTGAAAATGATTTTATTACATGAGTTTTTTTCTCCTTTCAAAATTCAAAATTTATTGCTTATTTATCCTTGAAAATAGATTTTACTACATGGAGTTTTTTCCTCCCTTCAAAATTCAAAATTTATGTAGTATATGACTTAGTGTAGTGATCACAGAATTTGAAAATGTGCACACAATTCACTTTTCCCATTGCACGTCATACGCAAAGCTTTAACTGTTTTTTTGATCGCAACAAATAAATGAATAAAAGAAACTGTGAGGACTGTCCTTTACCAGAAATCTCCGTCTTAGTTAACCCGAAATCGCCGGAACTGGACAATGGCGGTGATTAACGTGTCAAGGGCAGGTACCTTAGATTATACATTAATCACAACGACTGGCATTACAATTATTGAGCGAAGAAATGAATGGGCTACTGAGGAATTCTAAGGAGAACATTTGTTTCATCTCGCAAAATATTATTTCAAGGAAGCGCTACAAATTATATAAAATCGGTGAACTACGAAAATGCATTAAACCAGACGCTACAGAATGGAAGACTTTCGTACTCTAATTTTTTTCTAATTTCCTTGCGTATTCTACATTAAGTTCGTACTCCATTCTCTGGCCATCTTCCATCCATCGTCGTCCAAAGCACATTTTTGACAATTTCAACTATTTGCTTTTCCCAGTACAACAGAATCATTACTCAAGTATATTAAAGAAAAGTAAAACTCGTCCTCAACAGAAGAATTCAAATGAAAATTGTGTCGTCTTTAAGGAAATGGAGAGATTACATACTCTATATGCGAAATTTAAGCTCTTATTGTGCGGTATCCGCTCCCAGTCAAAACGCGCGCCAAAGAAGATAGATGAGTGGCGGCTACGAGAGTCTACGAGAATCGGCGAGAAGACGGGCCAATGGATACATAACTTTCTCTATACTACGTATATTACTCCGTAGACTCCAGGCCGTGTATTAGGCCGCACTAAATTCGCAATATGGCAGCTTGAAAGATTTCCTGGCCGGCCGGTGGCCACCGCTAAGGCAGTAGTACGTAGTGATTCGGACCGAAGCGGGTTCGCGGTTCGAGTCCCGCCTCGGGCACAGTTGTATTTGTGTTCGTCCTTTCACCCCTTATCATCAATCACCATGTCGTTTCATCCACATAGTTATCATACCGTTAATGAAGTAAATCGTGGTCGCTAATGACCTTAGATGTTGAAGCGACCTTAAATAAAACCAATAAAAAAAATAAAAAAAAAAGATTTCCTGTCGGAATAGACAACTTATGAAACTATAAATCTGATCAAGTCTCTCGCTTGTTGTCTCATTCACAATCCTCGCGCGGTCTCGAGTCTTCTCCACTGTTCAATAATACACGTTTCGTTTTTCGGTAGAATTCGTAAAGATGTTCATCTATAAACGAATATTAACTCTGTGAATAATTATTAAGTTAATTAAGAATTATCATTATAAACGATTGCGAGCTTAAGAAGTGTTAAAGTGTCATGCAAAATGAAAATACAATTCAAAAGTTATCTGCATCATACTTCATGTTATTAATGCTTTGAGATGTGTCAACAGTCTTCACGTTTTCAAGTGGTAGTAATGAGTTTTATTGGAACTAAATAAATATCACAAATATTGGAAGTTAATTAACGTGATATACATGGTAGTTTTTAAGTGATCTAATGAATTGTTCCTAAGAGTCCAGTTATGTCAATATCAATGCAAATGCATCCATTTAATTTATCAGTTCAACTATTCATTAGCTTTTAAAAGTTAAAAAAATAAATAAATAATGAAAATCATCATTAGTGTAAGTCTTCAATAACTTATCCATTGTTACCAGAGACAGTCTTTGAATACGTGTTATCTCCAAAGGTTCAATATTAAGTATAGACCCAAACGTTGTTGGGCTATCCATTATTTTCCAGTTATAATTAAAATGAATTCAGAAAAATAAAATAAATATAATATAATTAATTTAAAACAAGAAATACTAAAGGGGACACTTAACAACAACAACAAATAATGAACTACTATAACTATTTCAATTAGCTTTATTATTATTACTAAAGAAAACAATTGGAAAATAATAAATAAAACTCAAAAACGCCTAGTATTACTAAAGAAATAAATTGAACAATAAAGCGCAAAGAATGAAGAGCACCAAAACGCAAAATGCAAATCTTTAGCAACACTCGTAAACTAACACAACTTCACTTGGATGGCTTTGAATGTTGGCGGAATCTACGGAAGAAGTCATTGTTTCATTGCAAACTTATATTTTAAAAAATGTCCCTACCGCTTGAAGGCAATATATACAGGGTATTTGTGTGACGGTTGGCAACAACTTTTGACAACACAAAACGAAACAAAACTACCCTAAATCGAGTATAAATGTATGTTCTCATCCGACAGAGACATTTTTCAAAAGTTGTCCCGTTAGTTCGGCTTTTTAGCTGGCCAGCAGCTTATATTCGTATGTATACAAGAAAGCAGTGGCGGCTCGTGGTCATGCCATTAGGGTCTACAACATTCTCCCCTCTCCCTCTCTCCTCTCCCCCCTCCCTCTCTCTCCCTCTCCCTCTCTCTCCCTCTCCCTCCCTCCCTCTCCCTCCCTCCCCCCTCCCTCCCTCTCCCTCCCCCTCCCCCTCTCCCTCTGCATAAATGTTTTGTATACCATTTCAAGGCTAGTATTTGGTTCTTAAACCTTTTTAATTTAATCAATAACTCTTTGTAAAATTACATAAAAATAAAAAGGGCTGAAAACTGCACAACTTGCAGGGCAAGAAAATACACGGAAGGTCTGTCCAGAAAATGTTGACAAGTAATTTCTGCATTCCAGAGCAGGCTGTGCTGAACAAGGGCAAGCTGCAGTGTCCAATAAGTTCACAACTACAGTATTATACTTATAGTTCTAATGGGTATTGGGTACAAAAATTGAGAGGATTTATAGCAACAACAGAATAGAAGCAGAAAAATTTTGCATCAAGTGAAAATGATCAAATAGTACCTGCACCACATAAATTGAGATGCTAGAGATAAATAGCATTCGAAGGTACAAGATTTTACTTACGAGCGAAGATGTTTGGCTTTCAAGGCAATTCATTAACCATATATTGATTTTCATTAGTGAATAAACTCAAAATTAGAGGACCATTTATTATTATTAAATCCATTACAACCAAGAAGAAAAAAAAAATCAAAATATTGTGAATAGATTGCACAAAAAGACTTTTCCTCTGCATTCACTTGATTTCTCCCAACGATACAAACACAAGTGAACTTTGAATTGCATACAGCACCAAAACATGTAGAGTAAAAGATTGAAAGACAATTCTTTACTTACCAGAGCTGGGATCAAGACTTTCTTCACGTGTAAGTTCTGTTTCTTCATCCATTTCTTCAGTGTCATTTCCAGGCACATCCAGGGCATCTGTGGATTCTTCGCTCTCTGAATAATCTGCTTTATCACTCAATGGCACCGAAAGTTCAGGTAGTAACTGGTCATTTTGTTCGGTCAGGTCTGGAGGTGAAGGCAACACACAGGCTGAATGCGAAACTTGTTGTTGTTGTTGTTGTTGTTGTTGTTGTTGTTGTTGTTGTTGTAGCTGTTGCTCATTATGCTGCTGCTGTTGTAATTCCTGCTCTCGATGTTGTTGCAGTGGCTGTTGCTGTATCACCAAAGCAGAATTCGAATTTGAATGAAGTGACACCCTACCATCTGCAACAAAAGGGAAGTGTTATTTTTCTATAACGCAAAATGTCTGGCAGTATCTCGTATTCAAGGCAAAACAAACAATTTGGCTTGTCGAAGACAAACAATTTTTTATTCCTAAGTGATAAAAATGCATATGTGTTACATCACTTTGCAAGACATGTTTATACAGTACTCGGAAACCACCCACCCCATGCTCTATATATAATCACAGCCAAGAATTCATCAATTCAAATAAAATTGGAGTGCCAGTCTGCAATTTCGAAGTAACTTCCTCTGTCACACAATTAGTTTCATGATATAAAAATCAATTCTCATGTTTTTACAGTTTTTGTCAACTGTCTGTTTCTCGAGGGAAATCTCTGGAATCACTAATCTGATTTCAATGTTTTTGAAAGCGAGGTAGACAATTTTTCTTGAGCATCACTTAAGCTACTTTTTTTCTAATTTTCTTATAAAATATAATGTGCATTTAAATGCAATCTTTTCAAAATTAAAAATAAACTTAAGTTGCTGATTGAAACAAATTATTTATTCAATGAATATATAATTACAAACAGAAACAATAAGTACAAATGACCTCCATCTTTTATACATTTCTAGGTAATTAAGAAGGTGGGTCTCAATATTTATAATGCATACATACTCTAAAAAATTGTTATTAGTATAACTTAAAATATAAAAATATGTTAACAGACTGATGAGTACATCTATAATTGTATTCATCACCACAAATGATCATAATTGTATTAATTAATCATGGTAAGTCACAATATATTGGAAATAATTAGTACTTAAAAAATTATAATGTGAAAACAAAAAGTTTACTTACATATAATTTCAGTATTGAAAATTACGAAGAAATTTCATTGAAAGTTGTACAAAACATGAGAAATTATGGAATTGAATAAAAAACAATTATAATAACTGTCCAAAATTAATGGAAAATTGAAAAATATAATACAATGAAATTCTTAGAATAGGTAAAATAAAGAACCAGTGTTTTTGTTTCTATTATGCTCTATGTATATTCTCATTTTCCATTATTTTGTATGGTTTTATTTTTAAAAATTCTAAATTCATTTTTATTCAAGTAATATTCTTTTTACATATATATGAATAGAGAATGAAAGTTGTCACACAACAGAATATTCTGCACAAAATTGAGTCTTCTTGTGAATGCTCAAAAAAGAAATACCTTTTTCCAAGGTATTACATTGACACCAGTAATAGACGGAACTAAAACAATAGTGTTCGGCAAAATTAACGCAAATTTTAAAAACATGGAAGCGTAGTTTATGTTTGAGATTTGTAAAATGGTGACAAACATTCTTTGCCTATCACAGATTGCTTTGATCCACAATATGGTTCCACATAGAAATGACCCACTAAGATTAAAATAATTGCTTCCAAAGATGGTTTTAGTCCCGACTGTCCAAGTAGGCACATAATATCTTCAATACCAGTGTACCCAAGACCTATAGAGGATGAAGAGGAGCGGGTTAAATGAAAAGTATAGATTGAAGTATTTTCTTTTCTTGTTTCATTATATCCTTACTTAGATGTAACTATCATCAACATAATGGATTGTGTCTAATGGGGCTAGGTTGACCTGGAAAGCCAGTGTGGTAATCCACAGAATTTCAGCACTGAAGGTCCCTTCACACTTTCAATCCTAAGAACGTATTTGATTCGTCATCTTCATTCTACTACTGACATATGGATGTGTCGTACGTTCTGCTATATTTATAGTCTTTAACAGGCTACAAATGTCTGGGACATTCGGCACCTAAAATATTATTAAGATGGTTGCATGAGAATCGCCAAGATGCGCTTCTATTTTTGCAAGTATTTGCAACCTTTTGAATATTTCTACATGCAAGCATTGTCGATTACATTCCGAATGTCTTTCTTTGTAACTAGTGTTTGTGCTGTTAGTCTGTTTGCCAAAACACCATCAACAAAGCACTTCGTGTTGGGCACAACAGGGAACTATGACTGCACTTTCCCTCCACCTTGCTGTTTTAAAAATGGCCAGAACGACACAGAAATACTATTGAAACATCACATGTGGGGAAGGGTTCCCCTGGTAGTAGGGTAGCTTATATTGTAAAAAGCCTCTGAAGGAGCCCACTTCAAGAAGTGTTTATTCATTAATATTAAGAAATTTATACTATTGTTAATTAATAGAACTGTTTATTAATATTAACATTTTTACTTTTTAATTAAAATTAACATTTAATTTAAATAAATTATCAACCAAAATAATAAAATAATAAATTAAATTACACAATTTTAATGCAAACATTTACAATTTAATTAGTATTAATATTTTAAAATATTTATTAATATTAACATTATATAGTACTATTAATATTTTTTCTTAATAAAATTTCTCAAATAATACATGGGTGTAAATTAATCATGTTTCAATCATTAATGTTGAATTAAACATTACGCTTCTATTTCCTCGCGTAAGAATATTGATTGATTGATTTTTTCGTGTTTCCGGGCGCGTCAACTGCTTCGCTCATTAGTCGTTTTTTTCTCGGGAGATGGCGGTGATCTTCCCCCGCTGGATGGGTAGATCCGGCACCGACCTACCGTCGGCTAGTGGGGTTTCCCCCTAACCAGGACTCACTCACCAGCGGGCACCGCCCCAGCCGGGACAAGCTCTAAGCTCCCGGCCGGTCTCCCGGAATATGTGATGGTGTGGTGCATGTTAGTGTAAGAGTGTGTGTAAGAGGAAAGGACAAGGAAGAGGAAGGGCAGATCGCGCGGTCCGTGGCCCGTTTGGCAGGGTACTGATGTTGATCGGAGAAACCACGGAAAACTACCGATCAGAGCAGCCAGCAGCTAGAATTCTCCTCCAGACAGCGACTGAATTCGACCTAGCTGAAAAGCTAGTGTCGAAAATCCAGCCACCGTCAGGACTGGAACCTAGGACCTCCCGGTCAGAGGCGCTGCAGTGACATCAGTTGATGCACTGAGCTACCCCTACCGGTACTCGCGTAAGAATAGTTAATGTGTCTATTAGCGTTCAATGTCAATTTTTAATACAGTTTTAGGTATAATTGTTATGCAGAATAAGGAAACCGGGCTATTATTTTCGCGAATGTTGGTGAACGGTCAAATTTAAGCAAAGAATCGTATTTTGTGATAAACACAGTTGTGCACGGACGTTGGGGATGCGTGGGAAGACTCATTTATGGGTAAGATGACACGTTTCTCCATTCTTCATCGCTACTAGAAAGGACAAGATCTATATCGAGAAATTCGATAAATTTTCAACACTGTATCACGTGTCGCCAAACTCTGCGCCCGGACGTGAGGTCCAAGGTCAGCGAACGCGCTCGTGTTAATGTCTGCGAAAGACCGTTGGCTGGGTCCCCCGTCTGATGGCCCTGGATACGAGATTATCGAGTCGTCTCCCTCTCGAGAATTCGTTCTCGTTGCACGAGATTTTCGTGGGCCCCATTCTCGCTTACGAGAACGAGAGAGAATATTCCGCAAATGACCGCCTTTAGTAACTCCTACTTTCAGAGGCACTCGCACCCAGTATCAGATAAATATTTAGTGTCCTTGGTGTTTAGAATTAACACATTAAAAGCGTTCTAAATACATTTGGTTTTCAAATCTCTGCGTCATAAAACTACACATGGTACAGTTAGTATATATAAATACTATTTACACCTTCAAAAATTATGCTATCCGGAAAGAAAATAACATTTAAAAAAATCGATGGTACATAATAGAAACTTTCAGTTTTTGAATTGGATTTCAGCACACTAAAAATACCTTGAAAACCTTAAAACATTGGAGGCGGCAATTTCATCACTAATTAGGATAATTCTTTTCCATTTCTAACTTTGAATTTCCATCCTGGCCAGAAGTCTTGTATCTAGTTTAGAAGATTTCTTCTGACAGTAGTTGGTATAGTTGTGCCCTTTACTGCCATTTCCCTCTGCTAGCAGTTACTTTTGAAAAGAATGTCCTCTCTGTCTGGAGAATCGGTAGAGATAAAATCAGAATTTTCAGGAGCCATCAATTTACGGAATAATTAGAAAAGTTAAAAAAAAATTAGAACTCAGCCTCTGGTTAGAAATTTTCAGGTGGCTTTGAAACCATATCCCCAGAGTTTGTCCGAGTCAGGTCAGAATTGAGAGCAATTCACAGCGAGTTACAAATTGACATGTTCTGTATTAACTGTTAATCAAGACTGCCATTCTCATTTTATTTTATAGCAATTTATTTGTAAATGGTGTCAGTACAAGCCTAGTGGCTTGCTACAGTAAAAAACTGCTAAATTACACTTCAGGCAGGCTGCCTCTTTATTAGAGCCTTGCTGTTACATGATATCTGCTGTGTCATACTGACTGTTGTTATGTGATATCTGCAAGCAGTTGACGCTGAATATGAGAATTGAGTGTGCATGTGAGATATAAGAATAGGAAGAATAACACAATGAAATATTTGCATTTTTCAGACAAAATATTTTGGATTTTCCACAGATTTCTAGGTACCTAACAAAACCATAGACATCTTCACATGGCAAGAGGCTGCATATTTTTCTTTCAATTTCTGTATGCATTGAAACATAGAAAGATAAATATAACTTAAAAATTTCCAATTGAATGGGGACCACTATAAATGTAATATTAAGGTACTTTATTAAGGAGTATAATAAGGTCAAGAACATTTTTTTGGAGTGCAGAGTATGCAAAATAAAAAAAAAAGGACACGCTTGATTTCAGAAAATGCTACTTCTCTGGATTACATTTATAAAACAAATTTTAAACATGAAAATCATAAAACTGCCTTAAACATTTCTGCAATTCGAATTCTGAACAAGAATGAAAATGGAGGAAGCAAACTGAAATACTTTCCAGACTTATCATTCATGAACTAACTTGAACACATATTCAACAAGTCGTCCGTCAAAGATTGGAAGGTTGTGCAAACCACAATTTGAAAACAAGAGGATAAAATACTTCGCCCCCCATCCATCAATACATAACCTCTGAATTTCTATGAAGTTAAGAACTGAATATTTTAAATGCCAAAATCTAAAGAGCGCTACGTAGAATATTGTTCCACAAGTATAGACACATCGTTTAGTGCATATTTACTTGAAAAATATAATTTATTAACAGCTTTAATATTAAAAAATATTTTGAAATCAGAAAAACCGGAACACTTTTTCTCAGTTTTCTCATAAAATTTTTTAAAATTTCTAGATGAGATTTTGATTTTTGAGTTTCGACAAGAGTAGTGACCATTGAAAATTTTCAAATTTACTTACATGAATTTAGGTCCAAATTTCCTTCAAATGCCCGAGCAGATCCATGATTCATTTCACTTTCAAGATTCCCACACATCGATTCAACATGATTAACTTCATCTAATACATCGTTTCTTGTCTCCAATATTTTTGTTTGAGAAAAGAAGTATTCTTGTTTAATATTTTCCTCTGTGTTTTCCAGTGCGTCAGGATTGTAATGCACAGGATTACTTTGATGATTCTGCATAAGTATCATTGTTGCTCTTGATTGTACCACTTCAGCAGAGTCATGGCTTCCTTCTTGGGCACTGTTCTTGTTGCTTTGTGAAAAATGGAAGTGGCATTGTTGGCAAGAATTTGAAAAGCTGTCTTCATGACTCATCCATGAATTTTCAACTCTACTGTGTTCTCGATTAACCGTGGATGAACACTGATGCTTTTCTCCAGCAGTATTTCCAAGATTATTAATTGCCCTCTACAAAAAGCGAAAAAGTCATAAAACACTTTTATTATAATAATAAATTTTTAATATAAGCAGTTTTAGAATAATTTATTACATTGACATTTTAAACATTTACTTACATCTTTACGAAGAGAATTATTAAGGCCTTTAATCTGCAAGGACTCTGCAAGTTCCAAAAATGGTTTCAACTGACCAGCTGGAATCTCTACTTTTCCATTATACACAAAATCAATCAGAATTTTAAGCATGTGAAATGACGTATCTATAAGAATGACAATCGGATGTTTCTCCTCTTCCTCATTAAACAGCATCTAATAAAAGACAAGAAAAGCACAGTGATGATCAAGGGAAGGGCATTTCTTCTTAGAATGTGTCAAAATAGGAAAGAAGGAAAATAAGATGAACACACAAAATTAGAGCTATCCGTTATTTTATAACATTGGGGCTACAGCATTCTTCAAATTTTCAAATTTCATTTGGTTTTCAAGAAAGCAAAAAAAAGACAATTCTAAGAAAATGTAATATTTTGTGTCAATTTATTTTTTACAAGTACATTCTTTGAAAAACACTAGATAAACCAGTGCGAATAAAATTTACTTAAAACCAAGGCAAATGCATTTTATTATGATGTAATAAAATTTATCTTACATGAAAGTATGGACTACATGCAGATAAAATCAGTCTATGAGCTTTTAGACTTTTCCCTTCAGCAGCTATAGAGCAATCCACAAAAGAATTGTTCTCTAGTAAAGTTTTCCATCCTCTAGCAACTTCATCAGCATGCTCATTCCAACTCACACATATCATTGGTACAGCCATGTCCAAACACTGAAGCAATTTTTAAAAATATTACATGCTACTTCAGAAAACATTAAATAATGCCACTAAAAGAAAACAATTGCAAGTTAACAATGGTTGAATATTCAACTGCAATCAATATCTTAAGCTTACAATACAGTGTTCTAAACATCCATCTGCAAAGTCAATGTGTTCAATCCATCTTCAAAGTCAATTCAAATATTTAATCTACTGGATACTAGCTACAATTGCCTCAAGGGGACAATAAAAGCCTATTACTATTATTCTTTATTGTATTAGAACCACTCACTTATACGCTTATTTTCTTGCAGAGCTCACAAGCAGATTAAAACACTTTCATGCACATTTTCAAAATTACAACATATTAGATTTTGAGGGTTCACATACACACTTAAAATTACTATGAGCACATTTCAACATTACAATACCATGGAGTTACATTCATAATCTCTAAAACTGCCTATTCAAATCTGTTAAAGCATACACATTTTTGATTTGTGAAATTCATGCTGTGGAGCATTCATAGACAAAAATTATCTCCTGGAAATAAAATCTGTATAAATCGAAACTAAAAAAAAAGGTTTTTCCAAAACTACAACTACTATTCGCAAATTTTGTAACAAATGGAATTAGAAAAGAGAAAAAAACAACCAACAACAACAAATTATTATATTTCGATGCTATTGGTTAACTTTACAACTGGATAACTATTTACAGTAACTTCCCAGACAATGACCCCAATTTCAATGATTATTGTACAGTATTCTTTGATTTAAGAACCAATTTTTATCTTAATTTATTGTAAACAAACAAATCCGAATTTTAACAAATGTTTAATTGCGGGTACATCAATATACAGAATACTAAGATTTTTAAACATAACAAAAAATAAAAAGACTTGTATTTAAACATACACTCTTACCTTTAAAACAGCAATGAAATCTATATTTCAGAGCACAATACTTTCATCAAAAAAATACCAATCCATAAAATTCCACAACAAACGGTCATTAACCCCAAACCACCCTACTTTGTTGGTGGCCAGACACGCACTAAAGGCGGGAAATCCGACGGCGATTCGTGACTCTAGCGCTATTGTGGTGCTTTTGGGAACTATTACGAGCTGATCTTCCGTCGCGGTTCGTCGCACTGTCGTCCGTCGCGGTTCTGTCCGTTCCACCTGTTCAACTCGTTGATTGGTTCAGCCCAGCAAAGTGCGCGATTTCCAACTTTCTAAGATCTCCATAGCAACGAACTCTCATTAAGTGAACTGATTATTCGTAATTTTCACGCTACAAATTTAATATTATAACCTACACAATTCTTTAACCAACGCATTTTTTTCACCAAGAGGTCCGCGACGTACCCGACAGATCCAACGTGCTACGTTCGCGCGGGCCTTCCGGCCCTCGCTCTCCAGTTCCTCTCCCTAGTTCGCGCCTCCGCTGTCGCTCCTGTGCTCACGCTCTATTATATACCTCCCTCACTTTTAAGAGAATTTATTTTAAAGGGAACACTCACTTTTAAGAAAATTCATACCTTCCATCTCAGTTGACACACAAACCTATTTGAAGACTTGAAATGCGAAAATACACACAATTCCACGCCAACAAATTATCAGGTAACTTCTTCTCATTTAACTTTGAACATAAATAATGCAGTTGTTATAGTGAACCGCGACACTATAAACATAGAAATCGCGAGAAATAATGAATCATAAAAGGATCAACCCAAAAACCTAATAAATGCTAATGCATACACAAACTAAACTAAAAGAAATTAATTCTAATATCATTCTAATTTAATAAAAACTAAGCAATATAAACGACGGATGTACAAAGAATGGGCCGTAAAATTTTTTGAATGGGTCTCCCTACCACGCGTAAAACGATACGCTGACAATGAGGAATGAACAGAACCCAACCGAACGCTGCGGAACGGACAGAACCGGGAGCACCGGGTCGTAATAGTTCTCATAAGCTCCACAATGGCGCTAGAGTCACGAATTGCCGACAGGCTTTAGCCGCAACTCTACTTTGTTTCAGGTGGTTACAGGCAAAGAGTATCTCAGAGATGGCACTCAATGTTAAACAGAGAATCCTTATTTGCCCAACTTCCGGTGCCGCCATGTGCAATCGTATTGATTTCTATTGGGCAAATGAACAGCTAATAGCGTTGAAGTTACCGAAAAATTTGAAAAAAAAAAACAAAGACAGGTACGCGGGAATTTTAAAATCTTCTCCTTATATTTCCAAGATTACTCCCTCTATTTTCAACCTTAACTTCACACACACCAAAAAAAAAAAAAAAAAAAAAAAGAAAGATTTTATGGGATAAAAATCAAATTACAGCAGTAAAATCTAGTATTTATTGAACATATTGACAATACACAATTTGATAATTTCAACAGCATTAACAATTTTGTTATACTAAGGCAATAAACACAGTACACGAGATCAAATGCAACTTTACTTGCTTAGAGACATGCCAAATTAAAGTGAAAACTATGGAATACTACTTTATTACAGAGCACTCTATATGAACAATGCTTAAAAGAAACAAATAATAACATTATCGCACCATTGCTCAGGTAAAACAAATTGTTACAATACAATTGGTAAGTAACCTTTTCATTTTTGCGAGTAGGAAAGGTTGGTATGCAATAGTCCTCAATGTGCCCCAATTCTACTAGCAAAATAAAATCACTTTCACCATGAATCTTTAATCAGTATTTCATTTTATTTTATATAATAATTATATAATAAAAATAACAAATTTCTATTTTTGTTATCTACTTTTCCTTACGAGGTTTATCAATCTATCTTTTCAGTTCCAGTTTCAATTTTATCGCGATGCATTGTAATGTCACATTGTTTTAACCAATGAGAATTTGGAATTGGAATTTCCAAATTAGAAAACCAATTGGAATTTCCCATTGTCCACCTTTGATTCAAAATGTTCATTATAATAGAATACTGCATTTAAAACGAGAGATTTGGTGTTTATGACATACAGATATTGAAAATAAGGGTGCATTTACAATTTAACATTTAAGAAAACATAACCAAATATATGACTTGGAAAACTATAATTTCCAAGTAAATGTTTCTTTGGTTGTAATCTATTAAATGAGACCTTTTTGGACCTTCTATTACTTTTTTTGTGGTTTAGCTCATCTTGGTACCCCCACTACTTAGTACAGGTTACCAGAAATGTGCAGGTTCTTATGTTCAATTTAAAATGAAATTGATTATTTGATATTCACAATTTTATCGCATCCAATGACAGAGTACACACTGATCTTAATGCTCCATCACTTACACTATTACGAACTGTCAGATCAGAAGAGGTAGGTGTCTGCAAACTCTTTGTAGAGAATTAAGAATGTCATTTACTGCACATTACAAATAGTTCTTTTAAAATTTTCTCTCTGAGCTCTGACTCCCCAAAGATAATACTTTTAAAACAAAATTATTTTTTCATGTTATCTCACATTATTTGGGTGTACTTTTCAATTAAAATTATGGATCGTTATTTTCATTCTTATGAATAATTTCCATCCCTTTCTAATTGCCAAAATTCAGATCAGAATCAGAAATATCAGCAATAATCTTTCACATTTTTTTCATGTCAGCCTGCCTGCTATACCAATCTAGTAAATATTCTCTAATATTCTAAATATTTATTAAATAAGGGCATGAAAAAGGCTAGCAAATGTATCTGCCACACTTGATGTACCAGCATTTTGAAAGACAGAAGAACCTGTAACAATCATTACCAAAATACTATGGTTCCAGTAGCATACTTCTATTTGCTTTTCACACATATTAAAAAAACTCACAATTTTCAGTACAAACTGCTGCCTGTGACCTTAAAATAAAAAAAAAGGTGGTAAGACTCTTAAAACAATCTACTGTTGTGTAATCAAAATGAATATCCCCCTCACAAAATTGTATGCTCATTTGCAATCTTGAAAAAATCTGTCCTGTTTGAAGCTCTATTGCCAAGAGGGGCAGATGAACTACGAATGTAAACAATAAAAAAATAGTTAAACGATGCTACACTTTGGACAGATGAATTCATTTTTAAAAAATCTTACCAGTTACAGCCATTGAAGTTGGCGACAATCTCGATGGGCTCAAACAAGGGATCCGAAAACATAAAATAGAAGTTCCACAACTTTCAACTAAATTATTTGAATGCCCTTTCAAGACAAACACTTACCATGAATACTGTCAGCAAATGTATTGGGCACATAAAAGAAAATTAGCCATTAAAATGTGGTGATTTGGGTTTCCAAGAAATGTGAAAAAGTGAGTTTAATTTTTTGTATCTTACGTTTTTATGCATGTAATTTGTAGATTAATGCTGCTATTATTTTTGTTTTAAATTACGTCTGTAGAATAAATAATTTGTTTTAGAGGCAGAATGGCAAAAAAAGATATTGGGAACCAGCTCTCGTCAAATGCACATTTAACCATTAGTGAGTCAATATGCAAAGAGCATTTTCTGCAACTGCATGTAACTGGGAACAATAATGTTACTGAAAACTTGGGATAATAATTGATCATTTGTGGATAGAGAAACTATGGTATACTGCAGAATATATGCCCAATACATTTGCTGACAGTATTCATGGTAAGTGTTTGTCTCGAAATGGCATTCAAATAATTTAGTTGAAAGTTGTGGAACTTCTATTTTATGTTTCTGTTTGTTTTCAGATCCCTTGTTTGAGCCCATCGAGATTGTCCCAACTTCAATGGCTGTAACTGGTAAGATTCTTTTAAAATAGAATTCATCTGTGCAAAGCGTAGCACAGTTTAACTAATTTTTTATTGTTTACATTTGTAGTTCATCTGTCCCTCTTGGCAATAGAGCTTCAACCATGACAGATTTTTTCCAGATTGCAAATGAGCATACAATTTTGTGTGTGGGATATTAATTTTTGATTACACAACAGTAGATCGTTTTAAGAGTCTTTCCACCTTTTTTTTAAGCTTTCAAGTCCTTGTGCACAGGCAGCAGTTCGTGCTGAAAATGGTATGTTTTTTTTTATATGTGTGAAAGGCAAATAGAAGTATGCTACTGAAACCAAAGCGTATTGGTAATAATTTAAAATTGATTGTTACAGGTTCTTCTGTCTTTCAGATTGCTGGTACATCAAGTGTGGCAGATACATTTTCTAGCCTTTTTTCATGCCCTTATTTATTATTAGAGAATATTTACTAGATTTGTATTGCAGGCAGACTGACATGAAAAAATGTGAAAGATTATTGCTGATATTTCTGACTCTGATCTGAATTTTTGTAGTTAAAAAGTCATGAAAATGATTTATTACAGAGAAAATAATGGAGAATTCTTAACACCAATAATATTATTCTTTAGTCAGCTTTACGGGGCTTAGTCAGTACAATGATGTAACACATCTATAGCAATAAAATATTTCCCTGCAACAGACAGAAACAGTCTCGGTTTAGCCTAGTAGCACTTGTTGCACGTGATACGGGCCCCGCGCTTTCTGAGGAAAAAATCTCACTAATGAAGAAAATAAAGTTTTTCCGTAGTGAAATTTGTGAACTTAAGGTAAAAAAGACTTAAAAAATAGTATATAATATATAAAGTAAATAATGTTAAACAATATGTCATACAACATATTGTTGCAGGTAGGGTCTGCAATTAATTTAGTTTATGTTCAAATGAAAAATTATTATTCAGATCTAAAATCAGAGCCCCTAATTCGGAGGAATTAAGAAAGTATCACTTATCACATCGGTCTGTTCAATTTTGGAATTCTGCCACCGAGTCAGGCGCTATGAGTATGTATTAGGTTTCAATTTTCTAAATATCTTAACAATAAGCTAGACCATGGGTATAAACAAATTTAATGTTATTTGTATTGCTTGGCAGCAAATATCAAAATGAATTTAGTTTGCAGATAGAAATCGGTAAAAGAACAAGTGTGATACATTTTTATGGCAATTGGTATGTATGAATTTTTAAAGTTATTTTTATAATTATAATTTATCTGTAATTTACTTATTTATATATTTTGTGTTAAATCAAATTTGGTGCCTTTGTGGAAAAAAATCATTGAAAAATGCTGTGAACAAATTTTAAAAGAATTCAATTTAAACAGCATTTCAGAGTTTTTGTAGAACTGCTTCGTGAAAATGTTTGAAAAACTTTTTTGAAAACTGAAACAGTCAGAAATATTCTTTTTAAAAAAGGACTTAAAATGTAACTATTTCGGGGATTTTAAACTTTTATCATAGTTTGCTTTAGAATTTTTCAAGAAATTTTCACACAAAAAATTCTACAAACATTTTAAATGCTGTATATATTGAATCCTTTTCAGACTTTTTAAGAGGAATTTTCATAATTTTTTCAGACCAATTTTCAGAGCTATTCAGTGATTTTTTCCATAAGTAATGTATGCATTACTATCTATGTTTTCCATAAGTTAATGTTTTATATTCTTATAAATAGTTTTTCACCTGTGTATTTGAATATTTTAAATTTTTAGGACATTTTCTCCAAAGAATCTGGAAGGCAATATAAAAGGTTTTCACCTTAACCAGCAAAATAGGCATTTATATGCAGTGCTTCTATTAGAATAGCTGGTACAACTTCAAATTGTAAGTTGTTCAAAATCACTAATTTCATCTTTTCCACTGTTATATTAAATAACAATATTTCAATAATTTAAAATATTAAAACAACATTTTATGAAATTATTGACCAGATGAATAGTATTTTTGAGTCAGCATATATTTTTCTATACTCATGCGATAATTAAAAGTTGCATATTTTTATGTATAATGTGCATAGAAAACTTTTTTGTGCTGTAGATTAAGATGGCATGTCGTGACAGAGATATCGGACGACGCTATTCTTCTGGATCTACTAAAAGAAAAGCAAAGGAGGAGAAATTAATCAAAGAACATGAGGCAATATCTAACATTCCAAAACTGACTAGGTTTTTTTTTTTGGGGGGGGGGGGAATCCGATAATATCTTCTGATGTTTTAAATGAATCTTCAGAACCGTCGACTTCATATTTCGTTTCGTCAGATAATAACAGAACCTTGCACAACATTGAAGACGAAAATTCTTAAGTTGAAGAACAAATACAGCTTCAGGAAACTCCTGATTACAGCAGTTTCTCTACCGATTTAGGACAATGGCCGTCTCAGCTAACAGAAAACGAGCAAGAATATTGGATCACGAAAGGAAGTGAAGAATGTCAAAATATTAATAGCGATTTTACTTCGTCAAAAAGATACTGTAAAATTGAAAATAAAACGAGATTTCGCAATAAATCTTATTTTTCAAAGGTTCATAAATTGACTAAAACAAAACAGGAAAGAAAATGGCTCTGCTACTCGCCGAGTAAAGGTAGTTTGTTTTGCTTTTCTTGCGAAATTGCTGTCACCGATAATTCTCCATCTACATTTATTAAAGAGGGCTACGAGGATTGGAAAAATAGTAATATACTGTTGAATCGACATGAAGAAAGTGTTTTACACAAGAAGAACTTAATTGCCTTTTGACCCGAAAAAGAAAGGTGAACGCATAGATGCAGCAATTGTAGAGAAATAGGAAGAAGTAGGAAATAGAGAAAGGAAACAATACTGGCGAAATGTTCTGCAACGCGTCGTCGAGGTCATCCAATTTTTGGCAGAACGAGGTCTTGCTTTTAGAGACAGTGATGAAACAATTGGTTCTTCACAAAATGGTAATTATTTAGGAATACTGGAATTAATTGCTAAATTTGATCCTTTCTTATCTCAGCATTTGAATACTTATGGAAATAAAAGGAAAGGAAATACTTCGTATCAATCAAAAGATGTCTGTGAAGAATTCATCAAGTTAATTGGTACCGAATTACTACATGAAATTATAACTGAAATTAAGAAGTAAATATATTATTCGATTTCAGTAGATTCAACGCGCGATTTTTCTCACACTGATTAGCTGACCCTAATTATTCGATATGTTTTACCTTCTGGACCAGTTGAAAGATTTGTAACGTTTTTGGAAATGGAAGGACATAGTTCTGCACAGATTGTAGAAAGTTTATTTGATTTTTTAACAGAGCATGGGACCGACATCACTGATTGTAGGGGTCAAAGTTATGATAATGCTAATAATATGAGTGGAAAATATAAAGGATTACAAGCGCTTGTCAAAGAGAAATGTCAGTTTGCTGAATATCTTCCCTGCTTTGCTCATTCTTTAAATTTAGTGGGACAACGTGCCGCGAAATCTTCTTCAGAAGCCACTCGATTCTTTATGTTTGTAGAGAATATTTACGCGTTCTTCTCTGCTTCTACTCATCGATGGGGACTTCTCGCGAAGGCACTTTCGAGTAATGAACATCGACTTCCTCTGCCGGAAAGATTATCCGATTCGAGATGGTGCACGAGCAGACGCTACTCAAGCTCCTTATAAAGGATACAGTGTTATCATGGATGTTTGGATCAATATTCAGATACAAAAATGAATCAGGCAACAAGCAAGAGTCTCTTGCAAACTATGGAGAAATTAGGGACTGGAATTATGATTGTACTGTGGGATCAAATTTTGTCGAGATTTCAGTCAACCAGCGTTTCGTTACAATCACAGCATCAAGATCTCAATTCTGCTTGTGCATTGTACGAGTCCCTGTATGGATACATTAAACTATCAGACCGAACTTTACATCTATTGCAGACAAAGCACAAACAACAACATCTTGCGATCATTACAGCCCTGAACATTCACGACGAAGAAGAAACAAACGAATCGATGATACGCATGGATTTACAACACATGACGACGGAGAATCAATGGGATCATTCGAAAAATTCAAAGTTGAAAGTTTTTTGGTTATTATTGACAATTTGCTTGCTGCTTTATAGCAGAGACAAATAACATATAACAAATTGAGGAACTTGTTTGGCATTTTTCGTCACCGTGAAAATTTACGTCAGAAGATATCAAAGAGGCTTCGTTAAAACGATCAAAGCGTACCCCGATGATTTGGAAAGTGTACTAAGTGAAGAAATGATTCAATTCAGTGAACTTTTGAAAACAGACATAGCAAAAACATTCTTGGAAAATCAGGAAGACCTTCATGAATTGAAATTGTACAAGATTATTCAAGAAAATTGTCTAGAATCTTGTTTTCCCAATGTCGAAATTGTTTTAAGAATTTACCCCTCCTTGATGGTAACAAACTGTAGTGGCGAACGTTCTTTTTCCAAACTGAAGCGTATTAAGAGTGAAATAAGAGCCAAAATGCCAAAAAATATGGGCCAAACACGACTGAACAACCTTTCTCTGATGAGTATCGAACCGAACTGCTCACAAAAATTGATACAGAAAGAATAATTGAGGAGTTTTCTACTGCGAAATTGCGTAAACGTTTGATTAGGTAAAATAACCAAGTCAATCAAAATTAAAAATTATTCACATCATTTTATTAAATGTTTATAAATTAATATTTTGAAAAATTAATATATTTCAATTTTCATTGCAATATTCAAATATTTTGTATCGACAGAAGAATTTGACTTCTTTTTGTTTATATATTATATATCATCGATAACACTTCAAATATGATTATTTTGATAAAGTTATTGTTTTCAACTGTAAGTAATATAAATAAAAGAATGATATTTCGTTTAAACTGTATTATGAATTATTTTTGAAGACTTCAAAATCATATTTACCTAGTATAAAATGTACAAATGACCCAATATTGACCTACATAAAAAAAAGGTTGTTGGATCATCCATGTGCATTGAGACTATTCTGCCAACGAAGATCGCATGGTGGTTTAACAAAGATCATGTATAAATAAAAACATTAACAATTGTAAAAAACATTAACATTTATTCAGCATAATCATGTTCTTTGTTAAACGAACCATGCGATCTTCGTTGGCCGAATAGTAACAATGCGCATGGTTGGTACAACAAACCTTTTTTCTCAGTGTACAACTTTGCTCAGAGAACTGGTAACTGGATTCAAGTATTTATACATACTCTAACAGTCGTTTTTTACAGTATACAGTATTGTCTCAACATTGATTAACAAAGCTACGTTTTGCTAAGGATTGATTTAAAGAAAATTATTATCGGAAATCGGTTAAAGTTCTTTCATATACCATGCGCTTAACTATGGCTTAAAAAATTAGAAAAATTAATAACAGGGGCCCCGCATCTCGTTAACCAGCCCTGGACAGAAATCAGATGCTTCTACTGCGTATAAAAGAATGAGGAATTTCAAATGGGCTGAAACAGTAGCCTTTCTTTAAGCGTGTCAGATTCGAGGAGGGTCGTTCAAGGAAAGGACAGAAATAAACAAGACATGATCACAAAAATGAATTTTCTCAGGGCAGGATGGATTATCACGGAAACACGTGAGTGCTTGCGCTCGGGATAAATACTTGAATGCCAACGCACGACCTATAAACCAACGACAGAAAGAGAGTATATATACACATACACACACACACACACACACACTGTGATTTTTACAGAGCTGGACCTCAAGGTCACTGAAGGCCCGTCACCACGGTAGCATTAAAGAACGGTTTGTCGCGTCTTTCTCAGTCGTGCCGCTAGATTCGCTTCATCTGCGACACTACTTAATTCGGTCGCGAGCATGCGACACCTTGCGGCACTACTGAGAAGTACACAAAAAACGTGCCTAAATGCTACCGTGATCTTGATGTCCAGCTAAGTAAAAACCGAAGTATCGTGACATGCATCTATCCCGGAGAGATGAAGAGGGGCGAAGCAGTGACGGAAAGCCCTGCGATTCGGAACGATTGACAGACCCTTATCATTGACACTGAAATAAAAAAGACACGACCACAAAAGTTAGTATTTCTCAGGGGACATTTAGCACGGGCTACATACAGGGTATATTATAAAAGTAATGCGCGTTTTCCGGAGGAAATAATTTATTGATTGGACCTGCACAAATGCTTAAATTCTTCCAAATACTCTCCCCGAACATCAATACCCTTGCGTAGATGTGTCTGCCGCGCCTGAAAAAAAACTAAAAGTCCTCGCCGGGAATGTCTCTCAGAAAAGTTATAACATGCTTTTGGATGTCTTCGCGGTCTCTTAATGCTTTCCTTTCAGCTCTTTCTTCAGACGGGGAAACAATAAAAATCGCACAGTGCCAAGTCGGTACTGTAAGGGAACAACTGGGGTGTTGCTTCGATGTTACGAAAGTCCGGCCCATTTTAAATCAAATCCTACAATTCTTGACAGCGCGAAACTCGAAGTTCTTTCTGATCTTCCGCCAACACTTTCGGCACAAGCTTCGCGCAGACCGTGTGCATTTGACGATTCTCGGTCACTAATGTCATGTACCGCAAATGTGGACTTTTCATGTGAGGGAGTCAGCAATTTTTTGGATCCTCAATCAACGGTCAGAACGCAAAACTTGGCGCACGATCCACGTTTTCGTCGGTTCTGACCGTTGCAACGCGTTGTTGGGAGTCCAGGACGCGGTTCGTCGGCGACATCCTCCCGGTCCTCTTGAACGCCTTTGCCACTTTCTGGACTTGAAATTGAAAGAATTGCCCTTGAAGCATCTGGAATGTTTCGGTTGGATTCTTTCCAAGCTTGACGGAACACGTGATGGCATATCGCTGTTCAAGCGGACGCTCCACTGCACCGTGATATTAAGTCAAAAACCACTTCACGCGGAGGCACGTGTTTTCGCTCGCCCTGTTCGGGGCAAACTGGCGAAGGGCTGCCTTGAAAGGGCAGGCCACCCACCACATTTCCAGACCAAATTTACCGCGTTGCAATGGATAGTTGCGTCACAACCAAATCATGCGCATTACTTTCGTAATAGACTCTGTAATAATGTTGTCTTCTGGGTAGTTTAAATATTTTATCGGTCACATGCGTCTTTATCCCCTGTTACCATGCAACCCTGTAGGTTTGTTAACTGCACTTCTACCAACCTGTTTGTTAAGAAATATAACATAGTTAGCAACGTAAAACCATCGATTCATCGCGAGTCAAACGTGTGTTAAGAAAAAACATGGCGGTGTACAAAACAAATCAGATTCGAACAGTTCAGAGGTAATTCACATTGGTTTGTGAAAGTATTATTATTAATTGTAATATAGTACAATTAGAAAAATGTATATTAGGTAAAAAACTGATTTTCCTTACATTCCACCAAATGAAACTACTCCGGTAATAGTATTTATTGACGATGTCAAGGAGTCGCCACTGGAAATCAACGCGCCAAGTGACAACCGAGCGTCGTTTCTTTAGGTATCTTGAGGTTCAGGAGAATGACTTGCATCCATATTTCTCGAACCACGATACACGAATGTTTATATAGAAATATCGCAAACAACACCCCGCAATATCGTACTAATGTGCCCAACAACAGAATTAATGTGTTTAGATCGCAGTAAGTATATTTTCATTCAATCATTTATTGTATGGCAATGGCAATTGTAAAGGCAAATGGTGGGAAAATTATTGAAAGTCGAGTACAAGCGCACCGACAACTGCGTGAACCACTCTGCAAGATAAGGCTGGAGAGGAGAATAAAGCAGCTCAGATCAGATATAGCGGTTCTGGAAACCTATCTGAGGGGAAGTAAAGGAAAAAAGATGAGGAGAAAAGCATAAAAAATTATGAGAATGCATCGCAAACACGCAGCGTTCAATCCTGAAAATGAGTACATCCTACAATATATAGATACTTTGAAACAAAATCTTAACCTTTACAGCCAAAGATTGAGACGCTATAATAAGCGTTTAAAGCGAAAAACGATAACCAAACTTTCAATAGAAACCAAAAAGTGTTTTATAGGAGATTGAAAGGAGAAATTCAAAGCATTCAGCTGCCAGGGAAGTCAGCTGTAGAAGAATTCTGGAGAGAATATGATCAACAGAATGCCACTTTCAAGACAACACATCATGAATGAGTGATGTTACGAACCCTACTGCTATTATCAGACCCGTGAAATTTCGATGGATATCTTACAGGCTACCATTCGTAAGCTGGCTAACTGGAAATGCCCTGGTCCCGATGGGCTTCATAACATCTGGTTCAAGAGATTCACATGTCTCAACGAAAAGATCTTGCCGCTTGTGAATCATTATCTGAAAAATCCGGAAGAAACTCCAGACATCTTGAGTGAAGGTGTTACATATTTAAAACCAAAAACAAATGACACTACACATCCAGAGAATTACCGACCAATCACATGCCAATCACATGCATTATACAAGATCATGACTGGCTATCTACATACGATCAACGAACAACATAGTACACATCACCTCAAAGACCCAAAAATGCAGCTGCAAGGGCTCATTGGGAAGTAGAGAACAGTTAATAATAGACAGTGTTATCATGTCTCAAGCATGTCGAAAAAAGCTTAACTTATATACTTGTTTTATTGATTATAAAAATGCATTCGACATGGTCCCTCACGATTGGCTCATCTGTGTCCTTAGAATATATGGTATAAACCCTATGATTGGGGAATCCCTCACGTCTGTAAGGAACCACTGGTGTACAAGAATACACATGCATCCAGGGAGTGAGATAGTAGTCTCTAAGATTTTGAAGATTAAGCGGGGAATATTTCAAGGAGATAGCCTCAGTCCGTTTTGGTTCTGCCTGGCCATTAACCCCCTGTCATATTTATTGGACAACACCAAACTGGGATTTGAACTGAAAGGTCAAGAGAAGTGTGTGATCACTCATCTGGCATACATGGATGACATAAAACTATACTCTGGCTCACTACAGGGTATTAAGAAGCTAATGAATATCACTGAAAGATTCTCTAGTGATATAGGCAGGCAGTTTGTCATAGAAAAATGCAAAATACAAAGTATTCAAAGGGGAAAATTCACAGATGCACGAGACTGCATCAAGAGAGATTATCACTGTATTGGGAATGGATGAATTTTACATGTATCTGGGCATACAACAAAATAAAATGATTATACACAGTCAGATAAAAGAGAAGTTAAAAACAGAGTTTACCAACAGATTGAATACCATACCCAAGACCTCCCTCAACTCTCGTAATTTTACAACAGCAATTGATACATATGCCATTCCTGTGATTACTTTCTCATTAGGCATTATAAAATGGACCAGAACTGATTTGGACTCACTGGAGAGGATTATCAGGGTCCAAATGACTCGTTTCAAATATCACCATCCAAAAAGTTCTATCCAAAGAATAACACAACCAAGGAAATTAGGTGGTAGGGGCATCTTAAATATTGGGAATCTCCATGCAAAACTGAAAACGGACATGAGAGAGTATTTCAATGAGAAAGCCTTGTTATCTGAGCCAAACAGAATAATACAGCAAGTGGACGAGAAGTATGCATCACTCAACCTTAAACAAAAAACTATATTACACGAACAATCAACACAAGCCGAGGACTTAGAACAATGGAAACAAAAAGTACTCCGTGGTAGATATCCTACAGAAATAGCCATCAACATAACGAACATTATCATCAATCTACAGAAAGCTCTACAGATCGTGAGCACGTGTTCTTTAGTAGAAAAGATTTAAGGACTCCTAAATAAAAAGTGTTTTTTTTTAAACAAGTGTTTAAATTTATATTTGTACAAATGTACGTTCTAATTAGTTCTTCAAATAAATATATTTTTGTTAAAAGTAATGTACTACGGAAATCATGCTTTGAGAGAAATATCTATATGTCTCCTCAAACATGTGCCAAAAAGCTGTGAAAAAACAAATAATAATAATAATAATAAATTTAAAAAAGCCAGAAATTAACTTTTCAAAAACTCTATATTTTCGTTTCCGACTTATGGAAAACTTTGTGGCAACGGTAAACGAACTGCAGATTTCATTTTTCGGTATTACTAACTAAATAGAAACACATCCTTAGCTCTACTACCACTACAAGCAAAAGGAGAGCTCAACAAAACGTGTGCATAGTGAAGCTACATTAACGTCCAGAAGAAATCAAGGGGCCATCTCTGCATTTGCTCAATGGATCAGGGAAACTGGACAAAAACCCGATCGAGATATTTAGTTCGCTTAGGCAAGTTATTGCTGACGTGCCGACGTGTTGCCGGCACTGCAGCAATACACTATGTCCCGCTAGCTTGAGCTGTAGTTGACAATAAATAATACACGTATAAGCAGATTGTTTACTACAAGTAAAATAAAATTATTCACTGCAGGCATGGGACGCTGTTTACAATACTGTTGATACAAACGATAATTTTTTCAACGCTTTCATTTCACAATCTAAAACGTGGTTAAAATTCAAAATCTCATCCAAAATGCAAAATAATAGCTATTTGGGCTTATATTGGCATTTCCACATCACTAAATACGAAAATATCAAAAATGAAAAACTCCAAAAATGGTCCACCATTATCTGTTTTTCAGTAAATATTTATATAAAAAATGAGACAATAATTATGTTGATTTCCACCATGCAAGGATTAATTTGATATAAATATGTAGGAGTGTTTTGAAATTGAAGATGAAATTAAGGTTTTTATACGTACAGACGTATTGATAATTTTTGTGATTCTTGGATGAATGTAGATGGTTATTGCAGAAAATGAATAGCTAAATATTCCTACGTTTTAGATATTTCCTATCACGCACAGCTTTCCAGAAATTGACAACCGTATGATTTGTACACTTTTGTGAATCTTGGCAACATTAAAGTGCATATTAAGATTTCTTACATCACTGCAAAGGTTCTTTTGCCACTCATCCATCTGTAAGTTAAGAATGGTGTTTCCCTCACTGCTAACCGTCAGTTTTCTGCTAGATACACGGCTGGGTCCCATCACCCCTGATATCTTCCAATAGCCAAAATGTTCTGATGGAACCATTCTCCATGTTCGTAACTGATATCTCCCAAATTCGAAAGGAAATGTAAGAGAAAATTGAATTTCCACTATATTTTTATTTTCTCCCGAAGGAGTACAGGGAAAGTTATATAATGCTCCGTGAAAAAAACGCAAT
The DNA here is from genome assembly GCA_964035755.1 of Teleogryllus oceanicus. Classification (NCBI taxonomy): domain Eukaryota; kingdom Metazoa; phylum Arthropoda; class Insecta; order Orthoptera; family Gryllidae; genus Teleogryllus; species Teleogryllus oceanicus. Next base: position 96,280,018 of record CAXIVR010000010.1, on the reverse strand, counting down.
TTTCGGCAGAAAAACTCTTATTACACGGCCCTGGTATCGAAAAAGTGAATAAATCCAGTTTCTAAATTTAGAAAACTAGTTGCGCTAAAACACCATGTACTTTCTCGCCTTTAGTTATGGTTATGTAATACTATTCATACCTTAATTTCTCTCCGAACTAACACGTCTCAGTCGCCATTTTTGCAAAACCCGTTACAAAATGATTAGCATTTGGGGCGAAAACTAAATATTTTCAAGCAAATATCTATAGTTTCGTTTCCCGTATGCAAAGCGTCCTTTTGCTGGCTCGTCGTAGTGAAATGTGTGAACTTCATTTGCATCCTCTGTTACAAAATCAATCTTCGACCTGTGATTGTTTAGTGTGTCGTCCAGGTCGTCATAAAATTCCTCCAATTCCCCTTGTGAACTGACTTCTGTCGGGGTATATATTTGAATGATTGTAATGTTTGTAAGAAGTCTGTTTACCATCCACACAGCAATTCTTTCTGAAATTCATGTTATTTCGTCTAAAAAATTATTCTTGAAATCAGCCTTTAATTATTCTTCTATTAATTCCACCCCTTTTTGGCCTTTTGTTGTGCCTATGAACCTGAATATATCTCCATTCGGTTTTTCTAATTAAACAATGCCCTTACACAGACTTCTTATAAAATTATTGGGCGTTTACTTAATATTTTTAAAAATTTAATGCAAACCGTTATCTAAATAAAATCTATATACCGTAGCTGGATCGATGAGTTTCGTAGAAATAATCGCTAGTACCAACTAATAGCCGAATATCCGATCTGCCATCTAAACAGTGGGGAGGTATCTGAAAACAAATATATATATATATATATATATATATATATATATATATATATATATATATATATATATTTATCCCCCGCCCAAGTAAGGGCTACAGCGTGCCGGCTGCGGGGAGGCGAGCCCGGGGTATTTAAAATCGCGCTCCATGCCGGGGCCTTAAGTCTCAAAGGGTTTCCCGGCAGGATTCGCTGGTGTAGAGGACAGTGTCGTGCTTTGCGTCCCCAAAAAGCTCGGTTTTTATGATGTGAGCAAGCGACCGGAGAAATGGAGTGGTGGGGGTCGGGAGTGTGGGCAAATTTGTGTCGGTGGTATATGGGATGTAGCTCGCCACCGCAAAACATGAGGGGAAAATTAACGAAAAATTAATGTACTTGGATTTGTTGTGGAACTTTTAATGCACGAAGAGAGGTATTAGTTTTTCGGGGTGCGTTGGAAGATAAAAGGGACGGAGGCACAAGGTAACTGGATAGGAGAATGGGAGTCTCGTGAACTGGAGCCCTAACTGATTAATGTGAGTGTTTTAATAAAGCATTTAATTAACGGTTGTATAGGGGAAATTGTGTAGGCGTGGGGTTAAAGAGGATCAATCTCTCCTTAAATTGAGTTGCAGTAGCCCAATTTGGTTGTGAAAGTATTGTAGATGAGAGTCCTGGCTTTTTAAAGTGGCAAGTGACTTATTCGGGCTGTTCTTTTGCCGGATGTGTAATATTCTTTTAAATACAAGATGTTCTGTTGCATTATTTTAAGTTGAGGACTTAAGAAACTGATAAATAAATTTTTAATATTAATGTATAAATTTTTTAATCACCAATATGCATATGTGGATTGTGAACCAAAAGAGCTCGAAGAAAAAAGGTAAATTTTCCTTTCATTAACTGATACTTTGAAAATTATTCTTTCTATTTGTAACTTATATTATTTTTCCCGTACTATAAGGAATGTTCAAAGTTATTAATTTCTATCAAGTTGGGGGTGAATTCTGCAGTTTCTCTATGGAAATTCAATATTTTTTAAAAGATTGTCAATATCACAGATTGTGAAAAAAAGGCTGAGAGGAAGGAGGACAGTTACACTGCTATTTCTACTGCCATAATGTTCAGAAAAATGTTTATTCATGAATTTCTTCGTTACAATTTGTATTTGTAATTTCATGGCATGTAAAATTGGCATGTAACAGGATTTATGTGATCATGCAGGAAAAAAGGGGGAAAGGGAAAAATTTTGCAATGATTACTTGTATGGGAATAAAACAAATTATCATTTAGATAAGGAATTTTCCCAAGAGTTTTAATTTTGGTCAATTTGGGAGTGAGACTTTCAAATTTCTGTGGTAATTAAGTATCTTAGTGGAATTGTCAAATTTCAGATTCTGAAAAATATTAGCTCAGTGGGAGGACAGTTAGTTATTTTTACTGCTGTCTGAACGTTTCATTACAATGTTTATTCATTGATTTCCTTCTGATCATAATTAATATGGTGTGATTTCATGGCGGTAGAATTAGCATGTAGAAAATGCTATGTTGACCATGCAGGATAAAAAAGAAAAAAAATGTTGCAATGATTACTTGTATGGTAATGAACTAGTATTATCAATTAAAAATTTTGGGGGAAAATGATACCCCCTATTTTCCCGGGGTTTTTTACCCAAAGGTAAAAAAAATTTTTGTCAGTCATGAATATTTTTTTATATACAATTTCTGGAAATTTTGTGGGATGTTTATTCAAAAGGGTTTATATTTAAAAATTAAATTTCTATTAAATTTTGTGTTGATCATAGTATGGAATTTTTTTCCCTAGAGTTTCATTGGAAATCAAATTCTATTGCTGTGTGTTGACCTGATTGGATGTAATTTATTTTGAAATGGGGAATCGTGATGAGGAATGTATAAATCTGAATTGTTTTGGAGTAAAGGGAACATAAGTGTTGTATAAATTAAATTGGAATGATAATAAAATTTCCCAAAGGGGACTTAATCATTTGTTAAAAGTTAATAATTTGTTTTTCCTTTTTTTAAAAAGGATGTTAGATGGTTATAATTCTCAGAAATAGTTCTAGAAACAGTACTTCTTTTTTGGGTTTGCTTGTTTTTTGTTTTTTAATTTTGGGTACAGGCGGCCAGACAATTGTACACTGTTATGACATTATTCCTGTCCCTTTTCTTTTTTTTTTTTAAAAAACCCGAAATCTTGTACTACAGTTTTCATTAAATGTCATTGTTTTTTTTTCGTAACATTGCATTTTCTTTTCTTTTTGGGGGGGAAAAAGGTGTGGAGCAACGCAGGCAAGAACCCTCCTTTAGTCCTCGATTTCCTTTTAAAGGGAAAATTTAAAAATTATCAATATTATTATTATTATTGCATCTCGATGCCCCAACCGCGGACGGCCCCTACCCACGCCGCCGCCGTCCATTTGATAAAGCGTTGCGTCAAAAGAGAGGGCGGCATCGCTTCCCCTTTTGGACGGGGCGTTATAATATATATATATATATATATATATATATATATATATATATATATATATATATATATATATATATATATTGTCAAATACTTATTAGCTGGAATTGGCCAAATGAAAATGTTTTTTTTCCCAAAAACTTACAGTTTATTCTTGCCAAACAAAAATATGACAAATAAAATTTTTCCCAAAAAAAAGAATATTCTTTTGGTCATGGCTCTTTCAAACCCCTAATCCTGCAGTACCCGTTTTGCCCCACTTGAACGAGGCCCCACAAAATCCATTTTCCCACTTCTTCTCGGAAAAATTCCAAAGTCTAAGTACCGTTCTTCTCTCCTGCTCTTGCACAAATGTTGTCGAGTCACTAACCTCCCCCCTTTAAAATCTTATAGTTCTAATTCAATTTACTTCGCGGAAGTTCCCAGTTCTTTCTGATTTTTTGCGACGACAATTTTAAAAGTTCAAAATTTGATATCCACTTATTCTACTATGATTATCTTATAATTTTTCCCAAGTCCTATTGCGTAAAATTCTTTCCCAAAACCCTAATTTTCCCCACATCGTAAAAAATTTCCCCAACTTTTGTAGATCTTTTTAAATTTCCCTATCAGTCTGAAATTATAAGCTCACATATAAAAGTCCCAAATTAAAATTTTTACACGAAAATTATTCGAAGTCGATCACGTTATTTCCACCCGGGAAAATTTCCCAAATTTCCGTTCGTCGCATTCAAATTACTCCAAGTCCGATAACTTTTCCCACTTTAAAGAAAAATTTACAAGTCCCAATCTCACAAAATTAATCATCCGCGGCGACCCGCACATACCACGTCATGCCCAGAATGTAAAAAATAATATTTCTGTTCAGCCCTTCTAGGGGTGGGCCCTTTTTTTTTCCCTTTTTTCCCCAAAATATTAAACCCACCCGTCGTAATAAAACTTCCCTTTCTCTGGCCAATCCTAAATTGATTACATAATCAACTAGCCTTCCCCAGACTGTCATTGCTTTCTCAACCAACCTAAATTGGACTTGATCACTTAACCGTCCCTCCGGCCCAATGCCAGAATAAAATTTATTGACCTTGACAACAACTGGCTGCCTTGTTAGGGGCCCTATTTCCTATTTGTTTATCCTTGTATATTTACCCCATTTACGACAAATATTAGTAAATAAATGTGTGACATATTGGTGTGTCACACTATGATTGCTTCATCAATTTTTCTAACTTCGCTTAAACCTATAATGTAATAAGACTTGCACTTTGGAGCATTTTCAAGCTCCTCTACTCTTTCATCTGATAGGAGTGTAAGCGCGTTAAGAGTTGCTATAGATAGAAACCATTTACTTTAGCTTAGTTTTGCCTTTTTAATTTGCGAATTTCTTTATTGTAATCTTTTGCACTATTCTTTTTTGTTACATTTGTTTCGTATTACTCGGAGGTTTTTCTCTAGTATTTTTGGTGGGTTTCCCCAGTTCTCCAATGCTCAATTTATTTGTATTCTTCGATATCATATTTTAACACCATTGTCTTTTTCTCTTTCTTGTTTACTTTTTCCCTAATTCTGCCTGAATCTCCCTTTCTTGTCGCGTCATGGTGGGTTTCCCCAGTTCTCCAATGCTCAATTTTTATGCTCACCCAAATCAAAACCCATTCATCTTGGAAATTTTTTCAGACTTTTTTTTGCGCTTCAAATAAATTGCTTCTTGAATTTTTTTCATTCGTGTCAATTCGGATCATTGTGTTGACGACGGCTTCTTTTACGGTGCCTGATGTCATTTCCTTTACTTTTATGATTATATTATTTTTCTTCTCTCGTTTCGTTCTTCCATTATTCCAGCAGTCTTAGACTTGCATTGTATGTTATCCGTAGGGATTATTGGTAGGCATGGTAATAATTTCAGCCTTCAATAAAAATTTATTAATAGTTTTAACTACCAATCGTGTGCCATCGGTAGATTGAGATTTCTGAGGCAAATAATTAGTGCTCCCAATTTTTAGAGAGGGTACATGCTAAGGTAGTCCTGATACTTCTAAGGGAAATTTTAAAAATTCTGTTAGGTATTTAAATTCCTCAAATCAATTGTAAATAAAGTTGATCATTTCTACTACATTTCCCGTTTTTTTTCTTTAGCAGTTCTAAATTTCAACTTCCAAAGTCACAAAATTTTAGGGCAAGAAAAAATCCTTTCTGAAATCCATTTTTGTATCTGAAAAATTTGTTTCTAAATCTGGATTATACTTTTAATAAATGAAATAAATCAATAGCAATGTTTTGAAATGTAACGTAATTTTTTTTTTCCCTTCTTCAAGTAAATTTTCCCTTACCCAGATCCGAAATCATTTGAAAAATTTTTCCCCTGCGGGGTTTTTATCAAAACAACTCCATGTTTTTATTTCAACAAATATACCTCCCTTTCCCAATTATGATCAACATCCTTTTTTCATATTTTTTCCTCTGGGACTTTCAGGGAAAATTGGTCTAAAATCACCCGCCAACATCGGTAACTTTAATAAAATTTTTTAAAACTTTCATAGTTTTTTCTAAACTTTTACTTTAAAAACCTACAGGCCCCGGGGGCATTCATCCCCCGACAAATTTGTTCGTCCCCGTAATTTTGTTGGAAACCTTTCGATCTGTCGGGTTCCCGCCCAAATTTTAATTTTGGAAATTGGAAATGAAGGCAATTTTCCCCCTTCCCCCAAAAAGTTGCTGCAATTCATCACGAAACGCGGCAAAGGGCAAACTATCTTTTTTTAAAAAAATTTAATAAAATTAGGGGAAAAAGTTTTTCCCCTACCTCCCGGTTTCATTTTTAAAGGGAAAAGCCTCCCGTTCCATCACAAATAAATTTAGTAATTTCCTTTTAAAATTATTTTTTTATCCAAATTTCCCCTTGGTTTTATTATCTAATATATACTTCCCTTAAAATTTTTCTGTTTGCATAAAATTTAAATTTTAATTTTAGAAAGTGTTTGGAAATCATTCCAAATGGGTTCTGGAAAAACCACAAGACTTCCCGAGCGTCTCCACCCATTTTAGAACAATGTCCCCCATCAGTAAAAAATGCCCGTCTTTCCTTTATTACTGAAAATATCTATAAGCACTGATTATTTTTCCCTTTAAAAAAATGTCTTCTGAAAAACTTTGTTGGGGAAATACTCCATAAATGCAAAGGTTAGAAAGATCCCTAACCCCCCCGCTTAAAGCAAATGGCATTCGCAACATTGGAAGGGGATTTAATGTAAGATCTTTTTCCCCTAATGAATGGCTTTTGGGAAATGGGGGCAGGAAATTGCCTTTTGGAAAACTTGCTGCAGCCTGACCCAACCTTTTTAATCCGTTCTTTCCCAAAAAATCCTCATATAATGAAATCAAATGGAATTTCCCCCGCAAAAACTTTAAATTTTAGCCATGATTTGTTAAATTTTGTCCAAAAAACCCGCCCCAAAGGAAAAGGGGACCAGTGTTTTAAGTGCATGCGTGTTGCTGGTCGATGGACCCCTGATATTTCCCCAAAAGGGGGGGTTGACGGGGGCAGCAGCGAGCGTGGGAAGCCCCGGGCAAACGAATGGGGCGCCTCGTTGGGCCCCCAGCGCCCGCCGCCGATCGGCCTGCGAGGGCATGCTATTCAGTTCATTTTGGAAGGGCTAAGAAGTGACTGGCCCCTTTAAAGGGAAAATTTCTTCGAAGTGGGGAAAAGCGCATCGTTGCGAATTTTCTTTTTTAAAAGAGAAAACGTCGTTGGGGAAACCCAATCCTTAACACTAGAGTTCCAAGGGATGCCGTATTGGGAAACTTATCGTGCCGCATTAGTGTGAATTTTAATGTAAAGGACATTGGTGGATATCTTTTAATAGGCGCCAGACTAGAGTATAAATTACCTCTTTCAAGTGGAAGTCTTATTTTATAAATTTAAAATTTCTTCTTGATTGTCAATATATGTTTGCAAATAAAAGTATCCAAAGTTTTTTATGACAATCATTTATTTCAGCAATTGCACCACGTTTCGTAACTAGTTTTTTACATCATCAGGTGCTTAGTGGGGAAACTTCCCCTTGAATTACCGATGCGGGAGAACAATCGAGGAACCATTACGAAATTAACTCACTCTCACTCAGTTGTAAGACGTGAAGTTGTAAGGCAAGACGTGAATACTGGTGACTGACAACATGGAAACGACAACTAGAATAACAATATTTCCCACTAAATTCTAGAAGACATGCACAGATAATGAAGTTACATTTACGGGAACATTACAAAATTTCAATTTTCATATCAATTAAGAAAAATACGGTTTATAACACGTTATTTTACTTTTTTGAGCATTATGTCATTTATTTATTACATTTTTTTGCATCGTAAATTGAATAATTCAAATTAACAAAAATGTATGTGTTGTGTTAGTATTAGAGCCGGTCCTTAAGTACTCAAAAGGCTCGACGGCATAAATTATCAGAAAGGCCCGCAAGTGTATTAACAATACCGTTGCAAGAGAATGCAATATCACCAGTTCACTTTGGCACGTGAACGCGTTGCCAGTGTAATATCATGGAGGCCTTGCTACTGAAGCGAAGCGAACACGCGTCGCAGCCAATTTGTCGTTGCGCAGTGTGGGTGCTTTTGTGCCTGATGAGGTGGATAGAGTGTTTAAAAGCCTTTCCG